>CAHIKZ030000210.1:740000-1082500 GCA_903632075.3 Acanthosepion pharaonis | reverse complement strand
TTGATATATACAGCACTGTTTTATTAACACCAGTATGATATGTTATATATACATATATATATATATATATATATATATATGTGTGTGTGTGTGTGTGTGTGTGTGTGTGTGTGTGTGTGTGTGTGTGTGTGTGTGAAAATATATCACACGTTACGCGGAGGAGAGGCGTATTCAATATTTGATAATTTTGCAGCAATACACGCTAAAAGGTTTTAGACAGTTTTGATCAACATTTCGTTTCATGGTAAGTCGTAATGAATTGTAAATGTAGGACTACTTCATACTTAAATAATAATAATAATAATAATAATAATAATTATTATTATTATTATTATTAAGAATTTATTACAGGAAATATCAAGTTTTACGGAAACATTGTTGACAATTATGTATTTAGTTACTTAACAAATAAATCAAAATAATATAAATTTTGATGCTGTATTTCATTTGTTGTTAGGTATTTTTCATTTTCTTCTTTGTTATTGGCAGCATTTTAGAATACTTTGGCTGCAATTCTAAGTTTCCTAAGTTGAACAAACTGGAGTTATTTCGTTTACGCTTTGTTATTTCTCTTTTCCATTTAAGGATAATTATTAGAATTGTATATATATATAATTATT
This sequence comes from Acanthosepion pharaonis, assembly GCA_903632075.3. NCBI lineage: Eukaryota > Metazoa > Mollusca > Cephalopoda > Sepiida > Sepiidae > Acanthosepion > Acanthosepion pharaonis. The sequence continues at coordinate 1,081,880 of CAHIKZ030000210.1, read as the reverse complement.
ATCATTAAATTTTAAGGCATGGGGGCGTGTTTTGTAGGTTCCCCTTGAGAGGATTCGGTATTATGGTGTATGGAGGATTGAATGGCGACGGACGAGTTCTTATGGTGAATGTGGAAACTAATATGTTAATGGGTCGTGAATCAGATTAGCTAGGTATAAGCTAGTGACGACCAGCCTCAAACCCTCCCTATTTTGGCCTTGTTCCCTACTTGTATTTTATATACAATAAATATATCTTTTTCCGTTTTAAGATGGCTTTCTTCCAGTCATTTTGATGGTCAATAGCGAAATTCTGAAATTTACAATGATCTTATTGCATTTCAGAGATAAAGCCTGTAAAAAGGAATATTTTAGATTAATATACGACCAAAAATAATATGCTTTTGATAAAAGAAAACCTTAATGATTTCACTATAATTCTGTAACAATAATGTAATGATATTCTGCAGACAAATCTACGGTTTATGTTACCTCATCTCATTGCATTGTTACGAAACATAAATCTGAATCGAGATTGAAATATTGTGTAATCGGCTCTAATTTTTTTGTAAAATACTTGGATATATAATGAAAAATTTGCCGCGAAAAAAGCAATTTTAGATTTTTTAGTTGAATACGTCCCTCCTCCGGCGAACGCGTCATATAAATCGTGAAAACTTACTTTTGTTACTTAGGTGGAGTAACAAGGTACCTCGAATAAGTGATGTCTGTCTCCCACGACAACTGAGCTACAACAGCACCACAACGCGTGCTACACCCCCTCAGAAAAATAGTAGAAGGGAGCAAAAGAAATGAGTTGGCAAATTGTAATTACTAGTACTTAGGATAATCAAACAAGCCTATGTGAATAACGTAGATTTAAAGAAGAAAACGATTGAAAAGATTCAACGTTGTCAAGGTTTTCTATTTCACTGAAGCAGACGTTAAAAGCATGAGATCGCTAATGTATCCACGGTATTTTTCCTTTATTTTTTTCTTTCTTTTTTCTTCTCCGTCTGGCGAATTCTTTCTTTTTCTCTTTTTCTCACGTAGTATTAACACACACATCTTGCGGCCTCAGCCGAGATTGAACTCACCAATACTTTGATTGGTGTAGTTCATAATCTTGTCAAATAGCTGAATTCTTGATGCTTCGCTAGGGCTATCAAGGGTGTTTTTATCGTGACACCAACACTAAATGGATTGCCAACCAAGGCTCAGAGAGACTCCATTCACCCTCCTCTAAGAGCAGGTTTGAATTCAGAGTTTTCCTTCTCCTAGACCAGTTGCCATCCAAGGCTATAGAACCCAGTCTGTCCTGCTATTTACCCATAGCTGGAGGGAGAAGAAAGAGGATTCACACCTTTCCCAAGGGTGTTAGCACGTAAGTGAATGTAATGGATTCGACTGGAATTCGAACTCGGCTCTCCGATTCCTCAATCCAAGCCGCTTATCCATTACTCCACCGTGCCTCCTCATATTAAAACAATCTACCCCCGTTGGCTAGAAGGGTTCTGTTAGAGATGCCACGTTCCATGTCTTCAGTTAATTCAGTTTCAGTTAATTTCCCTTGATAAATCAACTCTCCAAGTTTTTTCCTCCCTCTGCTGTAGCCAAGTATTGGACTCACAAATCTTTGGATCAGGTCACTTTTTGTGCCAATCAACCAAAGCTTTTATCCACTGGATCATGTGTCCGTGGACTAAATAAAGGGTGTGTTTCGAAATTCCAAGAAATATCACCTGAAGGAGGTCGGAGAGTACAACGAACGAAACGTCCCCAACATGGCAATAAAGATGAACAACGTAAACAGTGTAAATAGTTACAATAGATCATCTCAAAAATATAGACAGATAGCGTTATACCAAGTACAAGGCGTCGTATATTTACAGGAATCGGTTCTTTAAAAGCCGATAATCTATCGGAATCTATTCTGCTTACTTTCGTTTCAGTCTGAGAATGGAAACAAATCCCTTTAAGTACCAAAATGGATTAAACCGTTTTGATAATTTAATAGAAAACATTTATTTATTAAGCTATTTCCAGATTGAAATTCTTTTCTCAATATATTTCTGTTCAGAAGTATGGGGCTTTTTGATCTAGGTCTCTTAGCCATATTCGAACTGAATCACTCAGCCCCAAATCTTATGGTTTATTAAGCTCTTATATTCTTTTCATATTCGAACTAGTGAATCAGCTCTTATGGTCAGTTCCAAAGTTGTAACAGAAGACCTATCAAATATATGACTAGAAAATTTGCCACATTTTTAACTCCGAGAGAGCAGAATAAATTTATTTATCACAGAAAAACCATTTCAGCCTCCTTAGAACTTACAGCAACGGTATTTAATTATATTTTTAGATATCCTACATCGGCTGTTATTTATAAGATTAACAACAATGGTATTTAAATATATTTTAGCTATTATATATCGGCTATTATTTATAAGATTAACAGCACGGGTATTTAATTATATTTTTAGATACTTGTTATGGTCCAAGTTCCTTGTGCCACGGTGATAGTCCAAGATTAGAACCAATGAAAGAATAACACGAACACAAGTATGGAATACAAAGATATATTACAACAGAAATATAATACAAAGTAGAAGTATTAGTAATGACTATCAGATTTGGTTAGATTGAACTATGTTGTCTCGACAAGTATCACTATTCCAATGTCCTTACAATATGCTCTTAATTATCTCTCCTCGTCTTACCATCTCCTGATACCTCTTGAGAGGCGCAGTATTTATAATGTCAGGAATAGTCCATTATTATTATGGGTAAGTTCCCATAACACTACTATATGTCGGCTATTATTTATGAAATTACAAACGTTTAGGAAGAAAGTATGGGAAAATGAGAAACAGAAAAATATATATAATTCTGCTTCTGCACTTAGTAATTTATATATCCCGTGAGTTACGGCCTGCCATTACCTCAGATAAATAACAGACCATTCCTCCTTGACTACAGAAATATCTGGATTTTTTTTTATCATTTCACTCCCAAGCAAGACGATAATGCCGATAAGATGCAAGAGGATACTGGGAGTGAAAGAGAATGAAAAAACTTTAGAAGGAATGGGAAAGCCAATCCTTAACAGGAAACAAGGTAAAAACCTCTATTTCATAATAGCATACTAAATTTCCTAAAACCGGTTCTCTAAAGGCCGATAATCTTTAGGAATCTATTCTGCTTATTTTCTTTTCAATCTGAGAATGGAAACAAATCACTTTATAGTATCAAAAAGAATTAAAATCTTTTGATAAACAACATTTATTTATTAAGCTATTTCCAGATTGAAATTCTGTTCTCAATATATTTCTGTTCAGAAGTATGGGGCTTTTTGATTCTAGTGTCATCAGCTGTGTTATGGTCTCTTAGCCATATTCGAACTGAATCACTGTAGTCCCAAAGATCCAATGGAAGGACTATCAAATTTATAACTAGAAGATTTGTCACATTTTTTTCTCTAGACGGGCGCACGTGCGTAGCGTAACTAACATTTAACTTAGACTTGGCTATTAATATATAAGATTATTTTCGGATAATCCAACAACCAATTCGCTAAGCACTATTTACATTATTCGGACTATTGTCTTCATCTTTGTTGCCATATTTACCACAACGATTCGGCCGTTGTACGCTCCAGCTTTCTTCAGGTGGTTGGAAAGAAAGGGTTCAGTTCGACTTTCGCACCATCTAAAGATGGCCGGAATAGTGTACATAATACCTCATCTCAGAAATATAGACAGACAATTCGCTAAGCTTTTATAATTTCAAGAATCAGTTGGCGCTAACCGATAGGATACCACTACTGGTTAGATCTAATTCATTATTTTATATATCACTCATTTAGCCGGCGTTTGCATCAAAAACAACAAAAAAAGATACAATTATAGATAATATCCACTGAAATTAATGAAAGGCACCCTAGATGTTTGAAATATCTCATAAAAGGAGTTTACACCTCCGTCATAGAAGCCTATATTTGCTTGTATCGTAAAAAAATTCTCTCGAGCTAGCGCGAGATTAACACAAATGACGTGGTTTAATGGTTAGCAGGACTGCCTCGCTCGATCACTTACGAGTTCGATCCTCACTGGGTGCTCCGCCCTTTCGGCCTTGTGTCACATCTAAGCTACGCTTAGGAAATCTTTAAAGCAAATCTCGAACACGTTATCGATTGTCTTCATTCTTGCTTATTCTTCCCTTTTGTGTTCATTCTTTCTTTCTTTTTTATCCACGACACTTAATATTTTCTTTTTTTTTTTTAAAAAAAAAAAAGAATCTTTTTTAGAGGTAATCCCACCTCCAATAACAAACGAAAAAAAAATACTCTGGTCCCTGCGATCGAAACCCCACTACTGGCTCTTTTCGACCACTCCCTCCATAATTTATAGCCCTAAGTGTTTTTTGTTGATATCTCTGTAAAATTTATTATGCACATCCGTCATCATATCCGAACGCGAGAGAAATAAACACGAAATCAAGTTGTGTTTTAACTGTAGAAAGTTGGATGTTATGTTTATCAGTAATAGAGAGAAAGGAGTTTTGTTTTATTGCTGCTTGAACACAAGACGATCAGTTCTCTTAATATTAGAAAACAAGATGTTGTTTTGTCTTGTTGACAGAATGCGAGACGTTATATTTTACTGGTGTCAGGATCAAGGACATCATCTTATTATTATAGTTTGGTTGGGTTTGGTTTCATTTCGTTTACGGCATATCAACTTCTATGGGTTATTTAATGTCAACAAGATTTTTATTACTGGTTTCGTTTCGTTTGTTTTCTTTTACGGCATATCAACCTCTATGGGTTATTTAATGTCGACAATATTTTTATTGCTGGTTTCGTTTCGTTTGCTTTCTTTTACGGCATATCAACATCACTGGGTTATTTCATGCTGAAAAGATTTTTATTTTTCGTTTCTTTTCGGTTGCTTTGTTTTACAGCATATCAACCTCAATGGGTTATTTAATACCGACAAAATTTTTATTGTTGATAGTAATATTTTTTTCCTTCAAAATTCTATTTCTGGTAATATTTTTTCTTTCAAAGATTTATTGCTGGTAATATGTTTTCCTTCAAAAATGTATGGCCGATATTTAAATTTTCAAAATAATATATAGCAGGTAATATTTTTTCCAAAAGATGTATAGCTATTGATTTTGATTTCAAAAATGAACTGCTGGTAATACTGTTTTTTATGTATTGCTGGTAATAATTTTCCCTTCAAAAATGTATTGCTGGTAATAAATTTTCATAAAGTATTACTCTTTCATAGCATTTTGACCCGAGTTTTCGGGTAACCTAAATGCCCATAGCTGGGACCCAAACAGGTGCTACGAATCCGGGTCAAAGTGGTCCTGGGAATACCAAAACTTATAAGGTGGTTCCACGCTCCTCAAAACCTCCTGAACAGAGTCCATACTGTTGCATGTAGTTTATCGTCTTACCCAGGACGCGGATGTAGTTTATCGTCATATCCAAGACGGCCCTAACAGGTGTTACCAATCCGAGTTAAGCTGGACCAGAAAATACCAGCAATTAAGAGGTGGGTGCACGTTCCTCAAAACATCCTTACTGTTGGATGTATCTTATTGCCTTACGCAGGCCGTACTTTATCATGTAGACGCCGAGGACGCCCCTAACAGCGGCTACCGCTCCGGGTCAAGTTGGACCTGATAATACGAGCAATTAAGAGGCGAATCCACGCTCATCAAAAACTCCAGAACAGAGGCCTTGCTGTCGATTGTAGTTTATCGTCTTACCCAGGACGGGGAGGTAGTTATCGTTATACCCAGGACGGCCTTAACAGTAGATACCACCCCGAGTCATGGCGGACGTGGAAACACCGGCAATTAAGAAGTGGTTCCACGTTCCTCAAAAGCTCCTCAAAAGAGGCCTTGTGGTCGGATGTAGTTTGTCATATTACCCAGGACGAGGATGTCGTTTATCGTCATACCCAGGAAGGCCATAACGGGTGTTACTGGTCAAGGTTGATCTGAGAATACGTGCAATTAAGAGGTGGCACCATGCTTCTCAGAAACACCTGACCAAAGGCCTTGATGTCGGATGTAGTTTGTCATCTTACCCAGGACACCAATGTAGTTTATCGTGAAAACCAGGAGGGTTGTAACAGGCCCTATCACCGTGGGTCAATGTGAACTTGGGAACACCAGCAATTAAGACGTGTTACCTCCCGAGTAGAGGCCTTGCTGTCCGATGTAATTTATCGTCTTAACCAGGACGCGGATGTAGTTTATCTTCATACCCAGGACGGCTATAACAGGTGCTACCACAACCAGTCATGATGGAGCTGGGAACACCAGCAATTACGAGGTGGTTCCACGCTCCTCAAAAACATTTTACCAGGGGCTTTGCTGTCGGATATAGTTTATCGTCTACCCCAGAGCGAGAATGTCGTTTATCGTCATACCCAGGAAGGCCATAATGGGTGCTACCACTCCGTGTCAGAGTGGAACTGAGAACGCAAGAATTCAATAGGTGGTTCCACGTTCCTCAAAACGCCCTTAAAAAGGGCCCAGCTGTCGGATGTTGTTTAAGGTCTTACCCGGGACGCGCATGTAGCTTATCCTAATAACCAGGACGGCTTTAATAGCTGCTACCACCCCGGGTCAAGCTGGACCTGATAATACGGGCAAGTAAGAGGTGGTGCCACGTTCCTCAAACACGGCTGACCAGAGGCATTGGTGTCGGATGTAGTTTACCGTCTTACCCAGGACGCGGATATAGTTTATCGTCATAGCCAGGACGGCCCTAACAGGTGCTACCTCCTCGGGTCATGGTGGACCTGAGAATACGAGCAATGAACAGGTGGTTCCACGCTCCTCAAAAACACCTTGAAAAGTGGCCTTGCAGTCAGATGTAGTTTATTGTTGAGATGTTGAGTGTTTCCCCGTGCGTGTATTGAAATAAGGACAAACACATACGTAGGGAAAAATACTGGTATATCTGAAGAGGTATTTACAACAGAGATATTAGTAGTCAAACGAACGCAGGTTAGTCAGTAACAATCAGAAAGAGTATAAAGTACAACTGTATCTTCCGGTAGAGAGACGGAAGTGTGATGGTCACCTGATCTTCCCAGAACTCTATAGAACTGTCCTATTAGTAGTAGAGAGATCAGTCCATTCTGATGAGAAGGTGGGTGGCCCCAACATTTATCGTCTTACCAAGGACGCGGATACAGTTTATTGTCATACCCAGGACGGCCCTAACAGCTGCCACCAACCGGAGTTATGGTGCACCTGAGGACTGCAGTAATTAAGAGGTGATTGCACGCTCTTCAAAAACTACTGAACAGAGGCCTTGCTGTCGGGTGTAGTTTATCGTCTTACCCAGGACGGCCCTAACAATTGAGTGGTGGTTGCACGCTCATCAAAACCTCCTCAACCGAAACATTGCTGTCGGATGCAGTTTATCGCCATACCCATAACGGCCCTAAAAGGTGTTACCACCTAGTGTCAAGGTGGACATGAGAACAGCATCAATTGAGATGTGGTTGCACGCTCCTCAGAAACTCCTGGTCAGAGGCCTTTCTGTCGGCTGTAGTTTATCGTCTTACCGTGGAGACGAAGGTAGTTTATCGTCATGCAAAAGACTGGCCTTAGAGGTGCTACCAACCCGGGTCTAGGTGAACATGTGAACACCGGCAATTAAGATGTGGTTCCTCGCTCTTCAAAACCGGAACAGACGAATTACCACAACCAAAATATGTGATTTTTTTACTGTATTCGATAAGTGAAAACTACGTAAAAAATTGCAAAAGATTACAAAAAGGGCTACTCAATGAATAAGATTTGTTAGACCATAATTAATAAAACAAAAAATAGATGAAAGTGTATATAACACCATAATACTTCTAGGCACAAATTATGAGACAAAATGTTTCAAATTTGCATTGTTTAATGAAAATCACACTAAAACTACTGCACTGTATATTACATAATAATATGGCGAAATTGTTCAGAATAATTTCCCTTTGAAGTAAATGAAGGTTTTATTTGATGGCGCAATGGATTAGTAATAATGTGCTTCTGCCTTTCATCTTGTCCATATCAAATCTATAAAGCTTCAGTAAATTATAAATTTTATAAGACAGCGCTATAAGGCTTTCACTGATCACCGGAATGAAATCTCAACGCTACGATTTTGAACCTGAACTTAATCTTTAAAATTGTCTCTTCAAAAAACGGTAACGATTGGAAAAATATTTTGTGGTTATTTATCATGTCAAAGCAAACTTTCAAATTGAATCGACCTGCTCCAGCCCAGATTATGGCAGCAACACTAAACTTTTGAAGTAAATGAAGGTCTTATTTGATGGCACAACGGTTTAGTAATAATGTGCTTGTACCCTTCATCTTGTCCATATCAAATCTATAAATTGTCAGTAAACTATAAATTTTATAAAACTGTGCTATAAGGCTTTCACTGATCACCGAAATGAAATCTCAACGCTATGATTTTGAACATATTCTTAATTTTGAAACTTGTCTCCCCAAAAAACAGTGACGATTTAGAAAATAATATTTTGTGCAGTTATTTATCATGTCAAACACCAACTTTCAAATTGAGTGCAATACCATGTTTCTAAAATCTACCCGCCCCTTTTGAACATATACTGAAGTGTTTTAAATTTGCATTGTTTATTGAAAATCACACTAAAAATATAGTACTGTATAACATATTACCTCAAAATATAGCTAAATTGTTCAGTATAATTTCTCTTTGAAGTAAATGAAGGTCTTATTTGATGGCACAACGATTTAGTAATAATGTGCTTGTGCCTTTCATCTTGTCCATAGACAATTTGTAAAGCTTAAGTAAATTATAAATTTTATAAGACTGCGCTATAAGGCTTTCACTGATCACCGGAATGATTTTCCAATGCTACGATTTTGAACCTAAACTTAATAATTTAAAATCATTTCCTCAAAAAACTGTAACGATTTGGAAAAAAAACATTTTGTGTTGTTGTTTATCATGTCAAGCTCCAACTTTCAAATTGAGTGCAATAGCACAATTCTGAAATCTACCCGCCATTTTGAACATATGTCTTCTTTGAAATACAAGGCAGGACATTGTGTTTTAATGATGATGGAACATAATACACTACACTTCATTGGTGGCTCAACATGGGATGTTATATTTGTATCCTTAGTTGAATATAAGACACGATGTTTATTGAGCAAAGGAAGTTCTATTTTATTAATGTTAATACACAGGATGTTATTCTATATTAATGGACAGACATAGGGCGTTTTGTTTTATTGCTTGTACAACATAGGACGCCATATTAATGATAGAACAGAGAGTTATGTTTTATTAATGGCTGACATAGATTTTTTTTTCTTGTTATTAGCATGTAATTTTTTTTATTGATGGTTGAATACAGGTTGCAATGTTTTATTGATGGTTGAACCCAAGACGTTATGTTTAATTGAGAGTTGAACATGGAACGTTTTGTTTTATTGATTGTTGAACGTTGGATGTTATATTTTTGTTATTGGTTGAACATAAGTCGCTAAGTCTTGTCGACTGTTCAGTTCAGGTCGTTATGTTTTATACATGGCTAAAAACGGGTTGTTATATTTTATAGATGGTTGGACACATAACATTTTATTTCATCGATGGTTGAAGAAATGGTCTTATATTTTGCTGATGATAAATGTAAGGTTTATTGAATGCTATGTGTCAGGTTTTATTGATGGTTGATTCCAAGATCTTGTGTTTTATTGACAGTTGAATAGATGACGTTAAAAACAAGACATTCTCTTTCATTGATATTTGAATACAACATTATTCGCTTTAATTATTGAATACAAGGTGTGATGTTTTATTGATGGTTAAATACATAATCTTTTGCTCCATTCATGGTTTGAAAAAAGACTTTATTTTTGATTGATGGTTGATACAGGTAGGAAGGTTTTATTAATGTTTGAACACACGTCGTAATGTTTAATTGAGAGTTGACTAACTTAACTTGATTTCTCTCCGTTCCCACTACAGGTGAGACAGGAAATTTATAAATAAATAATCTTTGCTAATTATTACATGGTTGACAGAATTAATTATTAAATAAAACGGAGATAATATTTCCTGATCGTCCCAAATCACCAATAAATTTTCTTTTTATGTGCCGTGTCTCTTCAGGACGTAGGAGATCATGGCTCTCCACTTCTCATTATCCCTTTTAACTCACTATAAGCTTTGTCCTTTTCTACTTCCCGTCAGGCCCTGTTCTGTCAAATGAGTTTTCTTTTATTGATGGTTGAATGCAAGACGTTGTCTTCTTGGAATTTCAAGGCAGGACATTATATCTTAATGATGATGGAATACAGGACGCTATTTTTTTTATTGATGTCTGAACACGGGACGCCATGTTTCATGATTGGTTGAACACAGGTGGCTATATTTTATTGATGGTTGACTATAGAACGTTATGGCTTCTTAGAATTGCAAGGCAAGGCATTATGTTTTCACGATGATGGAATACAAGCTATGTTTTACGGATTATTGAATATAGGATTGTTTATTAATAGTAAAACATCGGACGCTATGTTTTATTGAAGAATCGACATAGGATATTATTTATCTGTCCATATTTCTGAGATGAAGTAATGTAATTATTTACATTGTTTGGATTGTTATCCCTATCTTCGTTGCCATATTCACGACGTTTCGGCCGTTGTGCGCTCCGCACTTCTTCAGGATCTGTCCATATTTCTGAAATGAAGTAATGTAATTATTTACACTATTTACATAATTCAGGCTGTTGTCCCAATCATTGTTGCCATATCCACGGCGTTTCTGCCGTTGTGCGCTCCGCACTTCTTCAGGATCTGTCTATATTTCTCAGATGAGGTATTCTAATTAGTTACAAAATTTACATTGTTCAGACTGTTGTCCTCATCTACGTTACCATATTCACGACATTTCGACCGTTGTACGCTCCGGCCTTTTTCAGGATCTGTCTTTATTTCTCAGATGAGGTATTGTAATTATTTACATTATTTACATTGTTTAGATTGTTATCCCTATCTTCGTTGCCATATTCACGACGTTTCGGCCGTTGAACGCCCCAGCCTTCTTCAGGATCTGTCTATATTTCTGAGATGAGGTATTGTAATTATTTATACTGTTTATATTGTTCGGACTGTTTTCCTCATCTTTATTGCCATATTCACAGTGTTTTAGCCGTTGTACGCTCCGGCCTTCTTCAGGATCAGTCTACATTTCTAAGTGGAAGAACAGATTGTTGAATGCATAATCTTATGCTCCATTCATATCTGAAAGCAAGACCCTATTTTTGATTGATGGTTGACTACAAGATGTTATATTTTATTAAGGATTGAATGCATGATATTACTGTTTCGTTACTGGTAGAATACATGTAATGTTCCATTGATGATCTAAAAAAAGATCTTATTTTTATTAATGGTTGAATACGAAATATTATACGTTATTGATAGTGGAATAGTTTGGTTTGATTTGGTTTGGTTTGTTTTACGGCATATCAACCTCAATGGGTTATTTAATGCCGACAAGATTTTTATTGCTGGTTTCGTTTCGTTTGTTTTCTTTTACGGCATATCAACCTCAATGGCTTATTTTAATGCCGACAAGATTTTTATTACTGGTTTCGTTTCTTTTCTTTTACGGCATATCGACCTCAATGGGTTATTTAATGCCGACAAGATTTTTATTACTGGTTGCGTTTCTTTTCTTTTACGGCATATCGACCTCAATGGGTTATTTAATGCCGACAAGATTTTTATTGCTGGTTTCGTTTCTTTTCTTTTACGGAACTAATTTTTTTATTGATGGTAATATTTTTTCCCAACAATGTATTGCTGGTATTATTTTTCCTTCAAGAAATCTATTTCTGGAAATATTTTTCCTTCAAAAATGTATTGCTGGTAATATTTTTCAAAAATGTATAGTTGATATTTTTTTTTTTTTAAATTTATAGCTGGTAATATTTTTTTTTCAAAAATGTATTGCTAGTAATAATGTATTGCTGGTAATTTTTTTTTTCAAAAATTTATTGCTGGTAATAATTTTTTACAAAGTATTTCTGGTATTAAAACCTACTTTTCGACCACTTCGACATGATGTAATGGTTAACAAGCTTGTCTCTCTATATGAATTACAACTTAGTTCGATTCTCATCGGTTACTACATACTTGGGAACTTCTGCTATATCTAAACTATGTTTAGTTTTAGGCAATTCCACGTGGAGTAATGTTTAACAAGATTTTCTCGTTAGATCAATTACGACTGTGTCTTGTGTTCAATCATCACTGGTTGCTCCATACACTTGGCCTTGTGCCACATCTAACCTATGTATATAAGCCACTATTTCTCAAAGCTTTTACAGCCGTTTTCCATTTCGAAGCCCGTGGTTCTGTTAATTCAACAGGATCGTTTCATTGCTTTCAATCACCTCTACTGGTAGGTAAAGACAGCTGGTCCCCTAAGAATTTTTTAAAATAATGATTAACCTGTACAAGAACCAAGAGCCACTCGAGGTAGAGGGTTAGAGAATAAGAGGCACACATCACGCGGACATGTAGGGAAGATAACGGTTAATTCTAGACCTGAACACGTTAAGCTTGTAGTGATCGGGAACACCTCCCTAGATACATGAACAGGTTACGATTGTAATGATCTGAAAACGATGTCCAAGAGACGTGAACACGTTAATTTTGAAGTAATCGGAAACCGACTTCCAAGAGACTTGAACAAGAGTCCACTCTGACCAGGCTGGTTTGAATTCAGATTTCTGTTTCTCCTTGATTGGTTCCAAATTATAGTACCCTATCTTGTAGGGGAAAAGATGGGTACAAACCTTTCCCAAGAGTTTTAGCATCTGAGTGCATATAATGAACCCGATTGGAATTCGACCTCCGCTCTCCGCTTCTTCAATCCACCCTGTCTCCTTTTATGTACAGAATCTATTAGAATGATATTTTAACTCTTTGAAGTTATAAAAATACAGACAAAATTGAAATAAAACAAATGCCTGGATCCTAAATTTAATATGTTTTAACAGTATGATAGTCCTTGAAACATTTCATGCACAATTGGGCTGTACCTTCTTTGCAAATATTTGTCGCAGGTTTCACCTCTTTTCTCGTAAGCTTTATTTTCAAGCAAGTAGTCTTGGAAATGGCGGAACCCCATGAATCCAAGCGTTACCAATTCGACATTTAAACTCGAATCAGGAATGTATGGTACCCATATATCAGACGGTAAGAAAGTGTTATGGTCCAAGGTTCCTTGTACAACAGTGATGGTCCAAGGTTCCTTGTAGCACGGTGATGGTCCAAGGTTCCTTGTACCACGGTGATGGTCCAAGGTTCCTTGTAGCACGGTGATGGTCCAAGGTTCCTTGTACCACAGTGATGGTCAAAAATTCCTTGTACCACGGTGATGGTCCAAGGTTCCTTGTAGCACGGTGATGGTCCAAGGTTCCTTGTACCACGGTGATGGTCCAAGGTTCCTTGTAGCACGGTGATGGTCCAAGGTTCCTTGTACCACGGTGATGGTCCAAGATTCTTTGTACCACGGTGATGGTCCAAGGTTCCTTGTACCACGGTGATGGTCCAAGGTTCCTTGTACCACGGTGATGGTCCAAGGTTCCTTGTACCACGGTGATGGTCCAAGGTTCCTTGTAGCACGGTGATGGTCCAAAGTTAGAACCAATGAAAGAATAACACGAACACAGTTATGGAATACAAAGATATATTATAACAGAAATATAATACAAAGAAGTAGAAGTATTAGTAATGACTATCAGATTTGGTTAGAGTGAACTATGTTGTCTCGACAAGTATCACTATTCCAATGTCCTTACAATATGCTCTTAATTATCTCTCCTCGTCTTACAATCTCCTGATACCTCTTGAGAAGCGCAGTATTTATAATGTCAGGAATAGTCCATTATTATTATGGGTAAGTTCCCATAACAGAAAGTTGGTTCACTGTGTCGTGCTAGACAATCTTTCTCTGCAGAATCTATCTTATATATCTATAAGTCTACCATTCATTCATGCTTAAAATATTGCTGCCACATATGGTCCTGTGCCCCTGTTGTTTACCTAGAGCTCCTTGATAAAATCCATAAGAAGAATTATCAATATTATTGGCCGTGATATTGCTGCTCGGCTTCAGTCATATTCCCCCCCATTCTACGTAATGTAACTTCCCTTTGCCTTTTCTATAAATAATTCCATATTAATTGTTCGGATGAGCTCTTCCCTATGGAATTGTTGTTTTATTCCCCTCGCCCCACCGACAATGAATTGTAAATATGGGGACTAGTTAGTGTTTTCATAGAGACAGAGAGGTATTATGGTGATTGTAGTAAGAAAGGTGCGTATGGATGTGTTGTTTTGGTGTAAGGAATATTGTTTGTGCGATTGGGTCAGCGTTTGTGGCTAAGTAAATTATAGTTAAGACAGAAGAAGAACGTCATTTCCCCAAATCCCCCCACCTTCGGCCATGTCCCACATTTCTGTATTAAACAGAATAAATATCGCTCTTCCCTATGATATAGATTTGTATTCATATTGTAAATACATCTTGGGGCTAGTTTAAAATTGTTGTTCTATTCCACCCCGACAGACAATGAATTGTATATATGGGGACTAGTTACTATTTTCATAGAGACAAAGAGGTATTAAGGTGGTTGTAATAAGAAAGGTAAGTAAGAATGCGTTGTTTTGGTGTAAGGAAGATTATGGCAGGTTTGGTCAGTGTTTGTGGCTAGGTAAGTTTTACATTAGAACAGATGAAGACCGACCTTTTCCCATTCCTCATTTTGACCATGTGCCACATTTTGTATTATCATACGAATAAATATCTCACTGGCTACGAATTGTACATATGGAAACTAGTTAGGACTTTCATAGAGACAATGAGACATTATGTTGGTTGTAATAAGAAAGGTAAGTAAGAATGAGTTGTTTTGGTGTTAAGAATATTTGGGTCAGTGTTTGTGACTAGCTAAGATGGAAGATGACTGTTCTTTTTTCCCATACCCCATTTTTGGCCTTGCGGCACATTTTTTAAATATTTACAATTAAATAACGCTCCTCGCTATGAATTGTTCATATGCGGACTGGTATATTTGGGTTAAGTGTTTGTGGCTAGCTAAGGTTAAAGTTAAGACTTTTCCCCATTCCCCATTTTTTTTTGCCTTGTGCCACATTTTTTGTATTTGAAGCGGAAATAAATATCGTTCTTCCCTATGGTACATAGACTTTTTTTAATTTAAGCGCAGTACTAGACCGGTGTCGAGACCTCATCAATTTACAGTTGAGTTGGGTTCGATGTAGCCGTAAGTTCTATGCTAACAATTTCTTTTCTCGCACATCTCGTTTGTGAAGCTCTCTTCCGGCTCCATGCTTTCCAGCCAACTTTAATCTGCAAAAATTTAAATGCAATGTCAATCGCTATCTACTGTCATCTTGATTAATCTTTCCTCTTCCCGCTCATTATTAATGTTTCTGTTTCTAATTCTTCCACACCCAGTAACCACGTGTGTCTTAGTGGCTTTCCTGCCTTGCTTGTGGAATTCCCTTCTGACACCATGCTTTCCAGTCAACTTTAATCTGCAAAAATTTAAATACAATATCAATCGCTATCTACCCTCCTCCTGATTAATCTTTCCTCTTCCCGCTCATTATTAATGTTTCTGTTCCTAATTCTTCCACACCCTGTAACCCTTTGTGTCTTAGTGGCTTTACTGCCTTGTATGTGGTGATACTGTTTTAAAGAAAATGCAGTATCACTAATCTATCTATCTATCTATCTATCTATCACTGTATGTCTTTCCATTATCTATCTATCTATCTATCTATCTATCTATCTATCTCAGTCTGTTCATATCTATCTATCTATCTATCACTGTATGTCTTTCCATTATCTATCTATCTATCTCAGTCTGTTCATATCTATCTATCTATCTATCTATCTATCTATCTATCTATCTATCTATCTATCTCAGTCTATTCATATCTATCTATCTATCTATCTATCTATCTATCTATCTATCTATCTATCTATCTATGTCATTCTGTTTCTATCTATCTATCTATCTATCTATCTATCTATCTATCTATCTATCTATCTATCTATCTCAGTCTGTTCACTATCTATCTATCTATTTATCTATGTTTTTTTTCTCGCAATTCTTGCTTGTGGAATTCTCTTCCGGTTCCATGATTTCCAGTTAATTTTAATCTGCAAAAAATTTAAATACAATGTCAATCGCTATCTACTGTACTCCTGATTAATCTTTCCTCTTCCCCCTCATTATTAATGTTTCTGTTCCTAATTTCTCCCACACCCTGTAACACCCTGTGTCTTAGTGGCTTTACTACCACGCATGGGGTGATACTGATTTTATATATATATATATATATATATATATATATATATATATATATATATATATATATATATATATATATATATATATATTAAACGATAGGAAAATGTTTAACTCACCAATTGATGACATTATGATGATATCCATATATATATATATATATATAAGAGTTTAAATATATATATAATAAACGATAGTGTGTATAATATATATATATATATATATATATATATATAAAAGGCGTGTGTCTGTTAACTGTTCAAAAATGTTTGTGTGTAAGTGTGTGTGTGTGTGTGTGTGTTTATTCGAAAGACAAAATACATTTTTTTTGCAATTTTTTTTTTAATTTTCTTTTTCTTAATTCTTTTTCTTTTCCTTTCTCTCCTTAATAGTGTTTTTTCTCATATTCTATAACACTATGTAACTCCCTTGTGTCTAAGTGGCTTTATTGCCTTGCTTGGGGTTAAATGATTAAAAAATAATTTATTTATTAATCTTGGGATGGTTATCTGTAAACTTACATGTGTATTAGTCAAAGATCTTTTCTTTTCTCTTTTTTTTTTTACCTCCGCATTTCTAATAAAATTATTTAAAATTGTTTTCCAATAAAAGACTTTTTTTTAAAAAAAAATTACTGTTTTGAAAAAAAAATCTGCGATTATAACGACGACAATATTTTTAAATTTAAAAAATTTAAAAATAAAAATTTTAAAATAAAAAAAGAACTGATGTTTTTTTTTTCTTTCCAAAGTGATTCTTTGTTATATTTGAACATCTTCTAAATGGAATCGTCCAATATTTGTACATTTTCTAAGTGGAATCGTCCAATGTGCTACCATCGAAAACATTATTGCGTATAAAGTTTTGTATTCAATACAGAAGTGTTGTGTTTCTTTTTTTTTTCTTTCTTTCTTTCAGTTTTACATTATTTCATTCTTCGACGTCAAATTGGTGAGGTAGTAATACAGACCAACCAATATTACACAATGTTTTTTCAGACTTTTTAAGCAATGGCACACCTAAGAGCAAATAAAAATATCATGACACACTTAGCAAAATGTTTATACGTTTAACTGTGATGAAATAAAATCATAGATTAAAAATATTACAGCACACTTAGCAAAATTTTTCAAGGGTGTACATTTAAATATTACATAATAAAACCATAGTTTTTTTTTTCCAAAAAATACACACACAAATATAAACTTACTTTATTTCAATGTTTCTATTCAATTATTAGTGCGGCATTTTTAAGGTAAAACCTATGCCTGGTGTTTTTTCACGATTTCTTTAATGTTTGGTTGAATGTGCGATAAACTAACCCTCATTTCTCCTTCAGTTAATATATATATATATATATATATATATATATATATATATATATATATATATATATATATATATATATATATATAATGTTGAAAAGGCAAATTGAAATAGCAAAATAAAACTTGAACAACCTTAACAGCAACAAACAGGACATTTGTCCTTATATTACGTTGTAATTGACATCTTTGATAATGGCTTATGTAAGCCAAAAGCTTAGATTGTATTAAATAAAAAATATGGTTCAATCTTGTGAATTTCTTTCTTCGTTCAACAACAATGTTATTAAACTTATCAGACGTTACGAAAAATTTACATAAAATAAATAGACAACACTTGTCTATATTATTTAATGAAACGTGTATGAATATATATATATATGACAGTGTGTATATATATATATATATATATATATATATGACAGTGTGTATATATATATATATATATATATAAAGGCAGAATGTGTCTGTGTGTGTGTGTGTGTGTGTGTGTGTGTGTGTGTGTGTGTGTGGAACGAATGCACGGGCGCGTTTTTCGACGGATTTGCAAACAAAATTTACATGCACATGCTCCAAGTTAGCGGGAAGGCCAAGACTGACTTTGCATTTCCCAACTTCCATCGATAGTGGAAATGATCGAATTTTTTCATGCTTCTACGGCACTTTTCATGTAGTTTGCGACCATTTTCTACTGGCCAGACTGAGAGCCTATAGCTGACTGCCACGAATAGGCAGGAAGATTCTATTGGCCAGCGTGAGAGGCAACAGCTGACTGACACGAATGTTAACTAGCATGCGAGAATGCAAAAAAAAATCGATAGCTGCATTCGTCACAAGTGGGAAAAATTTAAATCTGCATGGCACTTTACTCCAATTGGCTCATTCGCTTGCTTAAACTCAACGTTGATTCTGATTCCGCAGAAATGGGTTGGGTGTGAAAAAGTATATGCTATTAACATTATTTTTTTCATTCGGTTTTTCCAGTTACGAGTTCTTTTTTAAAGCTGATCGTTTTGTGTTCATTTTGTTTAGTTCTTTTTTCGTAACAGATTTAATGTTTAGTATAGAGCTTAGAAAAAGAGATATTGGACGTGTGAGATAGGCAAGAAGTAAGGCATGTAGCAACATCAGCAAGGCAAAGGGCACTCCTTTAAAGGCAAGGAAGGGCAAAAATATTTTAAGTCAAGTGATAAGTGATTAAGTCAAGTGATAGCGATTGCTGTATGAGTTTGTACGATTTTTGAATCAAGTACGGGCAACGCCGGGCCATGCTGCTAGTATATATATATATATATGACAGTGTGTATATAAAAAATTAAACAAAATTAATAATTATCGCAATCGAATTAAGTCGACTCCCCATGAAAAATTATTACCTGTAGAACAACATTTCCCCCTGGAAAAACACGATTTCAAAACCCATGCCAAATTCACTATAATTGAGAGAATAAAAAAGTTTAGAGCAGATAACATTAGAAAGATTTTAGAGTCCCATGAAAATAAGTGGATACAATGTTTAAAAACACACTATCCAGCCGGGCTAAACCATAAATTTAACAATATAGATGGTATTAGTATATAACCCTACAAATCAAAACCTACCCACATTTCTCACCCACACAAGACAGACATGCTTACGGAGGTGTTGAGTCCTCACACTTATACACACACCCACGCGAACATACACACTTACACACATCATACTCACTCACTCCCTAATGAGCCAAATGATAACACACACACAGCAATATACACGCTAACACATATCATACTCACTCACTCCTTAAGAACCAAATAACACACACACACACTTAACAGAGACACAACACCTTTCCAGGAACCAATAAAACTGTCAAACTGACCAGGGGAATTCAGAGCAGCATAGATCCATCCAGCTCTTATCTCAAGTAACAACTTAAAAGAGACTGTTTGACCAACACAAGGAATGTTAAAAGATTCATGTTAAAAAGATAAAAAAATAAAAAAAAACAAATGAAAACTACAGACAAAAGTTAATTTTCTCCATCAAGACATTCATTTCTGTAGTTCACTGCTACCAGCAAGCAGAAATATTTCTTCTCCTGATGATGGCCATTTTGGCCAAAACTAGTCGAGGAATCTAAATGATACAATAATAATAAAAACGAAAGAATATTAATCTACAACCCAGTGTGTCTGAAGATTTTAATTTTTAATATTTTTTATTGTCTAATTATATATATATATATATATATATATATATATATATATATATATATATATATATAAAAAAAGGTGCCATTCGAAAAGCAACACCTTAAATACTGCAAGTGAAGATCAACGCAAAATGGAGAACAGAAAAAAGCATTGTTAATTCTTCATTTTTATAAGGTATTTGTAGATTTTTAAGAGGCACGCATAGTGAATGACGTCCTGCTGTTCATGTCGCAACAGAAAGAAAGAATTTAAGTTACGGAAGGCAGGCTGTACTGTTAAGGTTAATCAAAAGTACCAGGAGAATGTAAGGCCTACCAGGTAGTTTATGATCACCGAAAATGCCCGAATTTTATCCTCTCCGGGAAAAATCACCTGTATATAGTGCAACCGGTCACAGAAAATGCATTATTTTTTAACTACTTCACAAAAAATACCTGTGTATATTGAGACCTCTTATATTTCATGTATAAGTCGACTTCATGTACAGTGAGAACCATTGTGTTTTTTTTGTTTTTTTTTTTTTTTGGTGAAAAACCTGCTTTTTTTTTCATATAACTCTTGTATAATGCGATCCCAAGGTTCTGAGCAATACTAGTAAGCCTACCGTAGTCAAATATTGTGGTACTGGGCATCATCCTAGATATTTCTTACAGCAAATAAATGGTCATCATTCTTTTTTTTTTTGCAATAAGATACCCCAGAATGGTGAGAAAAACCATTTACGGTAAAATATCTGATACAAAGATTTCGATATCGTATTTTTGTTTAGGTTCATGCCTGACTACAGTAACTCCATTAACCTGGGCCTGCCTCCTACGTAGACTAAGTTTCTTCCCTTTTGTCGTTACATGAAGAGCAAAACCTCATCTCCTTTTTATATGCTTTTGTAATGCTCAAAATCTGTTGGTTCCTATTCATAATATTACTGTGGACCATAATTAAATCAAATGGAATCAAAATTCATTTCGTTTTCTAACCTGTGCAATTATCATTTACCGTATGTCATGGTGCATCTTGTCAAAATATTTTAAGAATATGGTAACGAAGAATTATAAAATAAAAAAATACCAGTAAATTGTGAAGAATAAGTACAGATAAACAGAGGAAGACAGAATACAGAAGATAACGGAAAATATATATATATATATATATATATATATATATATATATATATATATATATATATATATATATATATATATATATATATATATATATATATATATATATATATATATATATATATATATATATATATATATATATGTTGTCATCCACAGAGAGACTGTTTCGCTGTATCACAGCTCATTAGTGTGGCTAGACGTCTTCTAGCTAGGATCGAAATCTAGCTGAATTGGCGTCAGTCGGAGAATTTGCCTCTAAGCCGTTGGCGCACGGCAGGGTTGAAGGTCAATTTTAAGCGTATTTATTCTTAGATAAACACTCCAGTGACTGAGAGAACTCGATTCGTTTTATCGAAGAGTCTTGCATTAGTAGCAGTAATAGTCACTGTTTACAAACTCACATTTGCATATATATATATATATATATATATATATCAGACAAAAGCTTTACAAACTCACATTTACATATATATATATATATATATATATATCAGACAAAACAACACCTCAGATACTGCAAATGAAGATGAACAGAAAAGGGACATTGTTAATTCTTCATTTATATCAGGTATTTGTAGATTTTTAAGCGCCACGCATAGGGAATAGCGTTCTGTTGTTCATGCCGCAAGAGATTTGCAGGTAAGTGAATCTAACGAACCCAAGCATTACCCGTGTATAGGTCGACACCTCACTGATATCATAAAACCTTGTACTATACTCGAGTATATATGGTAAATGTTATCGTCATAATCTTATCGTTTACAAGAAGAATGATCAGAAATATTGTTAGAAAAGTATTTGCATTCAGTATATATATATATATATATATATATATATATATATATATATATATATAGATACCCATCGCTTGTGGAATGAACGGAGTATTCAACTGGATATGGATACGAAAATTCGAGTTTACAGAGCTGTTGTACTTGCCATCCTTTTGTATGGCTCAGAGTCATGGACTCCATACAGGTACCATATACGCCAGCTAGATGTTTTCCATAAAAGCTGTCTGCGTGCAATCTGTGGAGTTAAACTTCAAGATAGGACATCTAACGTAGACCTGTTTAACAGGTGTAATATTGGAGGAATCGAGACTTTTATCATACAGTCTCAGTTACGGTGGACTGGTCATGTCTTGAGAATGTCTGACAGGATACCCAAGATCCTAATGTACAGCCAGCTAGATCAGGGCTACAGGAATGTAGGACGCCCATGGCTAAGATACAAAGACAAGCTGAAAAGCAACTTGTCAGCAGTTAATATACCACATAACACCCTTGAGCGCTTAGCCTTGGAGCGGATAGAATGGAGATCAACGTGTTTTAGTGGACTCAGCAATTTTCAATCTGCTTGTCTGAATCATCTTCAAGAAGCGAGAGCAAGATCTAAAACGGCAGCCAATCTAACAGTGATCTCATCTCACAATTTTCACACCTGCTCCATATGTGGACTCCTTTGCAAATCACTAGCGGGTCTTAAATGCCACTTAAGATTATCGCATAAACTTTCATAACTGAATCTATAAGCTGGCAGATTCTCATACGTCGAAACCGACGGGAGAGTCCATTATATATATATAGATAGATAGATAGATAGATAGATAGATAGATAGATTTTGCCTTATTTATCTAACCCTCTACCTCGAGTGCTCCCAATGGTTTTGGGCAAGGTGAACCTTACTGTAAAAAAAGAAAAAGTAAGGGTATATCGGAGAAAATTTTATGTGACTTGAAAAAAAAATCACATTCGAATTCGAGTTAAATTCAAATAAAATCAGACGTTTTAATCTAATAATCTTAAAACGAAGTACCTCCATTAATTCGCTGAAAAAAAAACATGACAGTATAATGAAAAAAGACCCCAGACCTAATAAAAACAATTTTTTATCTTCAAAATGTTTATGTTATCATTATGAGGAAAAACCAATGTATTTTTTATTAATTCTTAAAATTTTTTAATCCTTTCTAACACGTTCGAAATTTTGGTTATTTTTTCCTTTTTTTTTTTTTTACGTTAACGGTCGACGTAATATTTATGATCTGTGTTTTAGCGCCTTTTCCCCGGTGAAAAACACATTGATTTAGAAATTCTTGTCATAATCAAATTTTTGGATGTTAATGAGACTCTCTTAATTAATTCCCAAACGAATGAAATTATTTTTGAAATTTTTTTATAAAATTTTGGTAAAAGTATTTTTTTGCGATTTTCAGTAATTTTATTGTTTTTCTATTGTTTCCAAATAGCAATTTAAATTTTCAATGATGAGTGTTTAACTTTCAAAAAGTAGCCAAAACATCTTGCTTTTGCATGTAAAACTCAATAGTTTTCAAACATATGTAAAACATCAAATTTGTAATATAACATTGTGAAAACTGTTAAAATCAGTATATTTTGATCGATACCATATCGATTTTCAGTAATTTTATTGGTTTTCTATTGTTTCCAAATAGCAATTTAAACCCTACTTACTAAATTTCATGTAATTTAGAGAAATTAAATTTTAAACCCAAAATTTATTTGATTATTTAGAAACAGGTCTCTTTGAAGAATATCAACCTTTTTTTCAGATTGTTATTAATTTCATGAAAATCTGCTCCGAATTGTAAAATAAAAAATGCGATAAAACTTACATTATTTAACTGGAAAAAATTTAATTGTTTTTATAAATAAGATTTATTGTCTTAATTTTTTTTTTTTTTTCGGTGAATGATGAATTTTTAAAAGAATTGTTTTCATTTTTTTAAATTTTAATTATAATAATTTATTATAAAAATTTTTAAATTTTTTCAAATTCTACATTACTTTAATCTCGTTAGGTGATATCGTTATTAAGTGAAAACTACATTTTCTAATTGAAAATTGAAAAGCTTAATACAAATCATTTTACACCAAAATATTTAAAAATATTTAATTTTTTTTCATGTATATAAAATATTAACAGTATAACCCATCTTCGACCGAGTCTTTCATTACTGGGAATTTTTACCGTTCAGTTGGAGCAGTTTAAGTTTAAAGTCAGCCCACCCGAAAATCAATATTAGTAACAACATTTAGGTGCAACTGAGGCACATCCCCAAGTGTGTGTGTGTGGGGGGCAACAATATGAATGGGGGGAGTGGCCCTGAAAAGGGAACTGTATACTAGTAAATAATATTATTGTAATAATTTAAACTATTTATTTTTATTAAAGTTTTTTTATAAAAGATGTATATCCAAGAACAGATAGTAATCAGTAAAACGTTGCTGAGAGTTATAATGGACAGGAAGTAGTGGAGAGCCATTGTCGTTAACAATTTGTACTCAACACCAGCACTGAAGAATTATCTACCAAAGAAATTCATCAAAATCATGAAACCTGTGGAAATGCATAAACCTCAACACCAGCACACACACACACACACACACACATTATCACACGCACACCATACACACACACACACTCGCACACACGCACACTCACACACACACTCATTGCTGAGAGAGTTATAATGGGACAGGAAGTAGTGGAAGCCATTGTCGTTAACAATTTGTACAAAATGTTATGAAATTCCTGTGGAAATGCATAAACCTCCGATCATTCACTCACTCACACACACACACACACACGCACTCGCACACACGCACACTCACACACACACACACTCGCACACACGCACACTCACACACACACTCACGTTGCTGAGAGTTATAATGGACAGGAAGTAGTGGAGAGCCATTGTCGTTAACAATTTGTACTCAACACCAGCACTGAAGAATTATCTACCAAAGAAATTCATCAAAATCGTATGAAACCTGTGGAAATGCATAAACCTCCGATCATTCACTCACTCACACACACACACACACACTCACACACACACACACTCGCACACACGCACACTCACACACACACTCACTCACACACTCACACACACACTCACACACACACACTCACACACATACACACTCACTCACACACACTCACTCACACACACGCACGCACGCATTTTGAGAATTATAGATATAGATTATGTAATGTGCCATTTTTGAAAGTATGGTTGACCATACATGACATTATCTGAAAATAAGAGCAATGACTATAGAAAATTTAATGTCAACATTCCTAAAATTGGATTACGGGGAATATTTTCAAATATTTTTAATATTGCTGAGTACTTAAAAATTATATCAAAAGGCGCTCACGTCATTTTCTTAAATTCTGTTTTACAGATAATGTTGCCGCAGAGCAACAATCAATATGTCATCACCTGTCAAACACGTAAAATATGGCGATGTCTGTTAAAATACAACTACTGTTTGTTTTAAAAATACATTTCTGTGTTATTTTAAACTTAAAGTAAATAATATTTGTTTCAAATCAGATTAATTCTACTTTAAATCAGTTGATATTATTTAAATATAGTTTCGGAAAAGTATGTTTCATTTTTGGAAGATTTTTAAAACAGAGAATTTCATTGGGATGAAAGATGACTAGAAAAAGGCGCTAATCAGTTATTTTAGAAAAAAGTCGATTCCAATTAATATAATTTCTTTTTGAAATACACCAGAGTATTTTGCTTGCTGGAAATAGTAAATTTAATCATTTAGCTTTCAATTAAAGCTAAAATGAAATCTTCAAGTAAGCTTTTTCATTTATAAAACACCATTTTAAAACCTGAAGACTTGGATATCAAAATGAAACCATAGGTCTCAAACTTTGATCCCAAAATTAAACCGTAAATCTTAAACTTAGATCTCAAACTTTAGATCTTAAAACCAGAAGACGTAGATCACAAAATTAATCCTTTGATCTTAAACTTCGATTGCAAACTTAAATATTTAATCTTAAAACCTGAAAACTTAGATCTCAAACATAAGCTTATATTTTAAACATAGTTCTCAAATTTAAACCTTAGATCTAAAAAGTTGAAGACTTAGGCCTTAAACTTAAAATTCAACCTTAAACCTTGGATTTTAAAACTTGAAGACTTACATCTCAAACTTAAAACTTAGATCCTAAACTGTGATCACAAACTTAAAGCTTCGATTATAAACCTGAAAACTTAGATCTCAAACTTACATCTTAAACTTAAATCTCAAGCTTAAACTTTAGATCTTAAAACCTGAAGACTGAGATCTCAAACTTAAACCTTTGATCTTAAAGCTTGAAGACTGAGATCTCAAACTTAAACCTTGGATCTTAAAACTTAAAGACAGATCTCAAACTTCAGAAAAAAGCAATTGGGAAGTTTTAGAAAAAGTGTAAAGACAAAGGAGTCATATATTTAACATCGTAAAAAGAAAGTTGGAATTTCTCCGGCAGATAATGAGGAAAGACGGCTTGGAAAATATGAAGGCAAAAAGAAATAGAGGAGAACTGTGCATAACCTACTTAGTGAGTTTCTACAGATGGATAACAGGATTTAGGAGAGATGGCAAAAAGAAAAAAATGATGAAGACCTATAAAAGACAGAAATTTTGGAGAGACATTGTGGAGTTAGCAGCCATGTTTAATGTAAAATAAAGAACAAAACTGTCTAACAGAATTAGCAATGGTTACAATAAAAAAAGAACAGGACGAAAATAAAATAATATCAAGGAAGCAAGCAAACAATATATACAGGGAAAAAAGTTCACAAACTAAGAATTGGCGATTTTGAGAGAATTAGGTATAATCATTCTCTCAGAATCGCCTCACTATATAGAATGAGAAGACACGTTATTATCTTACAGCCCTTTCTATTTTTGTATATTTACTGAATTGATTGTCTTTCTATATGCAAATGGTTTTCTGCTAGAATAAGTTACCGATTATTCTAATCTCCTTCCCAATTGTGCCTTTTAATGGCTCTTTGTGACATACTTTATCAAACGCTTTTGCATAATCTATAAAAACACAGGTACACAGCCTTCTACGCTTAAAATATTCAAAAGATATGAAAAAGGAAAAAGAAAAAGAAAAAAAAAAAAAAAAGAAAAGAAAAAAAAGAAAAGGAAAATATATGGAGTGAGCAGCCATTTTTAATGCAAAATAAATGACAGAACTGACCAACAAACAGAATTAACAAAGTTTGCAATAAAAAGAAACATGGCGTAAAAAGAAATAATATCAAGCAAGCAAACAACATAAGCAAGGCAAATTAACAGGTAAGAAGGTAAAAAGTTCACAAACTAAGAATTGGCGATTTTGAGAGAATTAGGTATAATAATTCTCTCAGTCTTGTCAAACTGCAAGCCGGCATATAGAATAAGACACGTCATTATCTTACAGCCATTTTTGTATATTTACTGAATTGATTGTCTTTCTATATGCAAATGGTTTGCTGCTAGAATAAGTTACCGATTATTCTAATGTCCTTTCCAGTTGTACCAGGGCTACGTGGCCTTTTTAACGACTCTTTGTGACGTACTTAATCAAGCTCTTTTGTATAATCTATAAAACCACAGGTACACAGCCTTCTACGCTTAAAATATTCAAAAGATATGAAAAGGAAAAAGGAAAAGGAAAAAAAGAAAAAAGGAAAAAAAGAAAAGGAAAAAATATGGAGTGAGCAGCCATTTTTAATGCAAAATAAATGACAGAACTGACCAACAAACAGAATTAACAAAGTTTGCAATTAAAAGAAAAACGAACATGGCGAAAATAAAATAATATCAAGCAAGCAGACGACATATGCAAGGCAAATTAACAGGTAAGAAGGCAAAAAGTTCACAAACTAAAGTGTTGGTGTTGATACACAAAAGCAAGCTTGGACAAACGAATGTTGCGTTCTGACTTCTGGACAAGGCAGATCAGGACTAAGTTATGTCAAACTGCAAGCCGGCCTATTTTATTGGCGAAGAAAAAAATCCCAGTATGCATTTGTGTGTATTAAACTAAGAGACAAGACGTTAACTACTGATCATGTGTCTTGAGCAAAACAATACAACATTTATATTTATCTATCTCAGTATACGCATATCTATCTATTTATCTTATCTGTCTGTTCATATCTATCTAGACTTTCAAGTTCAGATTGGCAAGAAGGTCTATTCATTTTACAGTTAAATTTCTGCATGTAATTGTTAATAGGATTGTACCTGTGGAGTGAGGAGCCATGGTCAAACGCAAAATATATAACAGAACTCTCCAACAAACAGAATTGACAAAGTTTGCAATAAAAAGAAAAATGAACGTGGCGAAAATAAAATAATATCAAAGAATCAGACAACATAAGCAAGGCAAATTAACAGTGTGAAGGCAAAATATTCACAAACTAAGAATTGGTGTTGATACACAAAAGCAAATTCGGACAAGCGAATGTAGCGTTTTGTCTTTCAAACAACACAATTGCGAACTAAGTCTGAAAACTGGTCTATTGGATAAGAAAAAAAAATCCCAGCATGCATTTGTGTGGTTTTGCCTATAAAAGGGGAGAAGCAAATATTCAGCAGTCATTCCCATTAAGGATGAAAAATTTTTTACATCACGTGGTGTTTTGTAGGTTCCTTGTTGATATGTGGTATCGTTTTGCATGTCGGATTGGGAGGTGATCGATAAGTTCTTGTGGCGATTGAGTATATTGTATTGAATGAATGGATCGTGATTGAGATTAACTAGGATAGTCAGATCCACCTTTTCTCCACTTCCCCTTCGGCCTTGTGCCACAATTTTGTAACTTTTACAAAATAAATATACACTCCCATTAAGGATTGAAAGCAACAGACATGGCCACAGACGCGCTAAAGGGTCAAGGAACAAAGAAGTAATTGTTATATCACAGTATTACATTAATTACTGTTGACAAATATCAATAACATAAAAATTGGTTATATCAAATAAACATATATGATTCCTACGCAGACATAAAATATAAAGAATTAAAAATAACAGTTTCCGAAAACCAAAACGTTAATACTCTTTTAATTAAAGTCGTTAATCAGAATATCATCAGTTTAAGATATGGGGAGAAGACATTGAATAATTTCCTTGGTGTAGGTTCTCTAGGTTAAAGGTGAGTTGAGATTGGATTTTGTTTTATTGTGAATTTTAAGTTTCCTTATATTACCATCAGTCACCTTCGTTTATTCCTTCTTTATATAAACTGTTGGGGAACAAAGTTCCCAATGTTTCTTGAGTACGTCCGTTTTCTTCTGTTTCAGAAGTTAGAGGAAGTAAGGATAAAAATGGTTAATATGATCGAACTCAAGTCAACTTTGCGCTCAGTTAGAACGATCAAAGAAAACGTTGATTTGCCTCATAGGTGGAAGGTTTGGAAACATGTTCAATCTCTCTATGTTGGTAAGCGGAAAATGAGTTTCTTTTTCTGCTCCAGAAGTAAATTCGGGCAAGCTATGATAAGCATGTTTATAATGGTCGAACTCAAGTCAACTTTGCGCTCAGTTACAACGACCAAAAAAAGGTTGATTTGCCGCATAGCTGGAGGGTTTAGAAAACACGTCCGAACGCTCTATGCTGATAAGAGGAAAATGAGTTTCTTTTTCTGCTCCAGAAGTAAATTCGGTCAAGTCATGATAAGCATGTTTATAATGGTCGAACTCAAGTCAACTTTGCGCTCAGTTAGAACGACCAAAGGAAACGTTGATTTGCCTCATAGGTGGAAGTTTTGGTAAACACATCCGAACGCTCTAGTTTGGTGAATGGAAAAAGTGTTTCTTTTTCTGGTCCAGAAGTAACCAGAAGCAAGTCATGATAAGCATGTTTATAATGGTCAAGCTCAAGTAAGCCTTGTGCTGAACTGCAACGACCAAAATACTTACTTCACGGGTGTGGCTGCACAACACGTCCGAACGCTATGCGTTGGAAAGTGGAAAAGACAGTGGTTCTTTCCTTTCCGGAAGTGGGGTCATAAAATTGCGCAGATGTGCAAAAATCCTTTCAGGTTCATTTCAATTGTTTTATTTTTTAATCTTTATTATTACTTTATTCCATTTGGTTGGCGATCTTCCAGAACTTTTTTTTTCAGATATAATTCCATTTTTAGTTTCATTCGCTAAAGAATTCCATTAATGACAGAACACTCAGAAAAAATGAAGAATTTATAAAACTCTTTTAAACTCCTTTAAGCACAGAATCTTTAGGCAGTAATTACTGAAATGAAGGCGCTTCTATTCTTTTAAAATAATCATGAAATAAATTTTATTTTTTTTATTTTTTTCTCGAGAAACGTAATTACTTGCTGAACATCCTACCATTTCAATAAATTTTACTTACCTTTGTTTTGCCAGAAAAATATAAACAGTTACTTTTTGAAAACCCTCAGATTTCCCTGATTCACCACCTGAATGCGCTGCATCCACCAGTCAGTTATATGCTTAGGTGATCATGTATCTTCCGATACATGACTGACGAGGCAGATTTTTTTCGCGCGGTAGATTGCCATTTCTTTCTGCGGTAGACTAGTTGCCATCCAAGGCTATAGAGCTCGGTCTATTCTGCTGTTTTCCCATACATTTCCCACGTGTATTAGCACATAAGTGAATATCAGTCAGTTATGATACATGACTGACGAGGCAGATTTTTTCCCACAGTAGGTTGCCATTTCTTTCAGCGGTAAAACCAGTTGCCATCCAAGGCTATAGAGCACAGTCTGCCCTGCTATTTACCCATAGCTTGGGGAAAGAAGAAAAGGATTCATACCTTTCCCAAGAGTATTAGCTCGTAAGTGAACGTAATGGATTCGAGAGGAATTCGAACTCGGCTCTCCGAGCGCACAACCCGAGCCGCTATCCATTCCTCCACCGTACCTCCTGTTGCCATAGTTCACCGTAACCACTACTTCAATATATATCGTAAGGAGCGGTGTAGTTACATTCTTACTGCATTCAGACATCCCCACTCGCCCAGAAATCGCTACAAGAAAGTTCTGGAAAATGTAAAATGTACCTACTCACCAACGGTTCAAGCTAAGATTGAAAACAGACAACAGAGTTCTGGAAGATCACCAACCAAATTACGAATGGAGGCAAAGCAGCTGTTATATTATAAATGGCCCCGATGTTATATCTTCCTCGACAGTTAAGGCGAAAGTTTTCGCCTCATTCTATTGTCCCCAACACAACATCAGAAAACTTTAGGACATTCCCTTACTAACTTCCCCCGTCTCACCGAGCAAATCTCAGTAATATTTTTATCAAACCCCGGGAAGTTTCAAAACTTATCAAAAGTCTTCACCATAAGAAAACCACTGGCCCAGAAAAAATCCCGGTGTTTGTCCTTAAGAATATCAACCCGGAACTATCCCCTATCTTAGAGGAGTCATTTAACCACTGCTTAAAGTAGAACTACTTCTCAAGCCTGTGGTAAGTGTCAAGCATATGCCCCGGTTTTCAAGAACGCGAGCGGCCACTCATCCCCCTCTGAGTATAGACCCATCAGCTTCCTCGGTATCATTAGCAAGGTCTTTGAAGCTATAATAGACAAGAAGGTTGTTGAGCACCTAAGAACTTCTTGTGCGACAAGCAGTACCGGTTTCAGTCATCCCTATCCACTGCTGATGTCCTAACTAACATGACTCAAAGAATCAGTAAAGTACTAGACAACAAATACATCTCAAGGACCATAGCACTAGATATCTCGAAAGCCTTTGACAAGGGCTCGTACGGAGCATTGCTGCTCAAATTCTCTAGCTATGAAATCACTGGAAGTGTCTTCTCAATAATAAAGTCCTTCCTAACAGGTAGGTGACAGAAGGTTAACGGACAGTCCTTCGAGGCCCTATCAATCAATGCAGTCGGGTGTCAACAGGGCTCGCTTTTCGGAACAACTTTCTTTTTATTTTATATAAATGATCTACCAAAGCCAGATGAGGGCGAAAATGAATTACTGCTGCCATATATGGGCAGGAGCTGCCTATTATTCACTTTTCCGTCTCGGTAGATCCCCAGAGTCTCTCCGCTCTCCTCTGCCTTTACAAGAGTCAGATCAGGCTGAAAATGGATTACTGCGGCCATATATGGGAAGGAGCTACCCAGTCTTCCCTTTCCAGTCTCGGTAGAGCCCAAAAGCATTTCCGTTATCCTCTGCATTTACAAGAGCCAGATCAGGACTAAAATAGATTACTGCTGCCATATATGGGCAAGAGCTGCCCATTATTCACTTTTCTGTCTCGATAGAGCCCCAAGGTCTCTCCGGTCTCCTCTGCCTTTACAAGAACCAGATCAGGCCTAAAATGGATTACTGCTGCCATATATGGGCAAGAGCTGCTCATTATTCACTTTTCTGTCTCGATAGAGCCCTATGACTCTCCGCTCTCCTCTGCCTTTACAGGAGCCAGATCAGGCCTAAAATGGATTACTGCTGCCATATATGGGCAAGAGCTGCTCATTATTCACTTTTCTGTCTCGATAGAGCCCTATGACTCTCCGCTCTCCTCTGCCTTTACAGGAACCAGATCAGGCCTAAAATGGATTACTGCTGCCATATATGGGCAAGTGCTGCCCATTATTCACTTTTCTGTCTCGAGCCAGATCAGGCCTAAAATGGATTACTGCTGCCATATATGGGCAAGTGCTGCCCATTATTCACTTTTCTGTCTCGAGCCAGATCAGGCCTAAAATGGATTACTGCTGCCATATATGGGCAAGTGCTGCCCATTATTCACTTTTCTGTCTCGAGCCAGATCAGGCCTAAAATGGATTACTGCTGCCATATATGGGCAAGAGCTGCCCATTATTCACTTTTCTGTCTCGATAGAGCCCCAAGGTCTCTCCGCTCTCCTCTGCCTTTACAAGAACCAGATCAGGCCGAAAATGGATTACTGCTGCCATATATGCCCAGTCCTTGCATTTCCAATCTCGGTAGAGCCCCAAATTGTCTCCGCGTCCTTCTGTGTGATTAATTATTTTCCAACCTGCAATCCCTCACTCACAGACGAGATGTGGCAAGCGTCTCACTGCTGTATCGTTACTTCCATGGAAAGTGCTTGGACGAACTGCACTCATTGGTTCTACCAGTCGTAACCTTCACGGCTAAGACTCGCCCCACCACGCATATTGTAGCGATCCATACTCGTTCTGTTCGTATTCCATTGGTGAGATATAAGTTCCACTCGAGTAGCTTCTTCCCGCGAAATACTGCTCTTTGGAACCCACACCCAAGAGAATGTTTTCCTGATCACTACAATCTTGACCTGTTTTCAGTCTAAGGTTAACCGTTATCTAACCAACATATCCACATAAACGTGCCTCTTACTCTATAATCCTCTATATCGAGTGGCTCTCAAGCTTGTACAGGGTGAACCCTACTGTAAAAAAATGTAAAAACGTAATTTCCGAATATCTTATGATTTAAATAAACGTGACATCGTATTCACTCGAGTATAATTCGAGTTTTATGATCAGTTTTTGCACAAAACAGGTGTTCGCACTATATACAGGGTGTCCATAAAGTTCGTGTGCACTTAAAAAAATTTATAACTTTATTTGTATCTGCGATAGAAATAATCTGTAAAAAATGTTATAAAGTTTAATGTACCTAGTTTTAAGTATAGCTAAAATAACTAAATGGGATTTCAGGCATTACTGTAAATCAGTTGGCAAATGTTTTCCGTGAACTGCAAAATCGTATTACCCTTTGTATTACTAATGATGAGGACATGTGGAAAGTTAAATAAAATTTCAATAAATCTTGACAAAAATATAGATTTACTTCTTCCTAATCCTTTTTACAAATTATTTTTATCGCAAATACAAATAAAGTTATAATTTTTAAAGTGCACACGAACTTTATGGACTTATATATATATATATATATATATATATATATATATATATATATATATATATATATATATATAAAAAATCATACATTTTCGATGCCCAGTTGCTCTATACACAGGTAATTTTTTCTGGAGCGTTTAAAATTCATGCAAATATTTTAGGGGTTGCACTTTACAGAGAGTCGACTTATATACGAACATATAAAGCACATTTGTTTTGCCAGGAGAGATATAAAAACGTAATCACTTATAGAACATCGACGTGCATTATATAATTAATATTATCTTAATCGTTTGCTTAATCTAATTGTTCTTAAGTATTGAACGCCTACTTTTCTCAATCCTGTCACATTAACGCGGAGGCGGGGTCAGGGCTCTATTCTTGGACGTACGTAGTTTCTTATCTTCACCAACGCCCTTCCAGATGTAATCAGTTCCCAACTCGCTATTTACGCTAATGCCACAACTATTTATTCCTGTTTTAATAGTAACTAGCAGTAGAGCCCGGCGTTGCCCGGGGATGTAACA
Source organism: Acanthosepion pharaonis (assembly GCA_903632075.3). Taxonomy (NCBI): domain Eukaryota; kingdom Metazoa; phylum Mollusca; class Cephalopoda; order Sepiida; family Sepiidae; genus Acanthosepion; species Acanthosepion pharaonis. The sequence goes on along the minus strand of CAHIKZ030000210.1, from coordinate 1,047,588 downwards.
GTAAGAGATAGATCAAGTACCGACCATCATAAAGACTGAAAAATAAAATTGATAAAGATTATTGTTTAAGGTTGACGGACACGCATGTCTTAATTAGTTTTTTTTTTTTTTACGAATTGGTCAAACCCAAACTCAAACAAAAACATTGTTTTCAATCGTTATGAGTCTACCGATTGAATAGAATTTTATTATAAACAATTGTCTTGTAAATGGAATTTTAAAGCATTCTGAATGTAAAAATAAAAAAAAAAAATGCAAGACAATAAGAAACACTACTTGCCAAAAAAAAGTGAAGTTTTTTTGAAATCGATTGAAAAATGTAGGAAATCCGATCCCATATATAAACGAACACACACACAAACAACCAACCTGGGTTTTATAATAAGTATAACTCGATAACTCGATATTAATAAGTATAACTAGATATGAATTGTCACCCTTTCATTAATGCCTCTTAATCGTGTCTCAAATTGATTTCGTGCAAAAACAATTGTGTTTTTCCAATTTTGGGTGCTGTCAGAACCACCGTAAGGTAATTTTACGTAGTCCTGTGATGTTTTGTTGAAATCGATTGAAAAATGTAGGAAATCCGATCCAATATATAAACGTAGAGACACACACACAATATGCGTTTTATAATAAGTAAGATTCTGAGAGGTTCCGACAACATAAAACTGGCAGCTGCTCTTGAAAAAGACTACCAATCATTTGTTAGTTTCAGGAAAATATATGACTCTTTCTAATATTGATTTATTTCCTAATATTTTGTCTGAGGTAGCGGGGAAGGTGAAGATCATGATTATATCATTTTTTTTCTTTTCTAGTTATATGCCATCCATTTTAGTTCTAGCTGTTGTTGGAACAATGTAAATAGTGTAATTAATTACAATACTTCATCGCAGAAATATAGACAGGTCCTGAAGAAGGCCGGCGCGTACAACAACCGAAATGTCGTGGATATGAAAATAAAGATGAAGACAACAGTCCAAATAATTTAAATATTATGAATAATTAGATACCTAATGTCAGAAATCCAAACAGACCATGAAGAAGGCCGGAGCGTACAACAACCGAAACGTCGTGAATAATACAATAAAGATGAAGACAATAGTCCGAATAATTTAAATATTGTAAATAATTAGATACCTAATCCCAGAAAGACACAGATCATGAAGAAGGCTGGAGCGTACAACGGCCGAGAATGTCGTGAATATGGCAACGACGATTAGGACAACAGTCCGAACAATGTAAAGAGTGTAAATAATTAGAATAACTCATCTCGGAAATACAGACAAAACCTGAAGTAGGCCAGAGCGTGCAACGGCCGAAGCGTCGTGGATATGATAATAAAGATGAAGACAGCAGTCCGTATAATTTAAATACTGTAAATAATTAAAATACCTCTTCTCAAGAAAAAGGCTTAAAGGATGACATTTCTGGGACACATAATGAGAAAAGATAGCTTGGAGAATTTGTTACTCACAGGACATATTACAGGCATGATGGAAAAAGGGAATCAGCGAATAAATTGCAAACGGAAGAAGGATGAATCCTAAAAAGTCAAAAATTGTTTAGAGCTACAAATGATTGGAAGCTGTGGAGAGACGTGATCGTCTATGTCCTGAAAGGACTTGGCACATAAATTATAGTTTAAATCCTGATTAGCGTTGACGTCACTGTTTCCAGTAACAACACCTGGTGTAACGAAAGGGAGTTAATTTATTTAGCATTGTTTTTTTAACGAAATGCTCTTGTTAAATGGGACAAAGAATAATAATTTAATGTGCATATATTTAGAAAAATAAAGAGATTACATCATTTTTTTAAAAATACTCAATATAAAGTCCAGATAGATAGATAGATAGATATGAACATACTGAGATAGATAACTATGAACATAGATAGATAGATAGATAGATAGATAGATAGATAGATAGATAGATAGATAGATATGAACAGACTTAGATATATATGAACAGAATTAGATATGAACATACTGAGATAGATAGATAACTTTGGACATAGATAGATAGATAGATAGATAGATAGATAGATAGATAGATAGATAGATAGATAAAGAACAGGCTGAGATAGATAGATAGATAGATAGATAGATAGATAGATAGATAGATAGATAGATAGATAGATAGATATGGTGCAATGGATAAATTGTCGTCTAAATTACACAAAAATATCTTGAAATACTAAAGACTAAGTTTATTCAATAAAATCGCCATTGGCTTCAACCACGGCCTCCAGACGACTTCGGAATATTCTGGAATGTTTCTTTGTTTAAGTTGGTGAATGCTGCCATAATTTTTGCCATCAGTTCATCTTTGGTCTTAAAAGATCTCTCGCTCGACTGTGTCTCACACATAATTATCAAGGGGGCGTCCATTTTCGCAGAATAAACTGTCGTTAGATCCAACATGTTTTAAACCAACTTGGCCATGAAGGGCGTCGCCGATCAAGCAATGTCGAATGGTGCCTTATAAGCGCAACTCCATTCCCGATTCTCGAAATGTATATATCTGCTTAGTTTGGTAAATAAAGCAATTACTAAAGAAGTAATGCATTTTTTTATTTATTAATCCGACATATTTTATGGCTTTACACTTTATTTTTAGTCGACGCTATTTTATTCTTTTAAACAGTAGATTTATTCATTTTCGTCTGCCGGCCTGAGCAGGGCGCGTCTTTTTTTTTAATAAGATTTCTTGAATATTCAGCACGTCGAACTGAACGACGTTTTCTTCTGCAAAAGGAGGACGCAGGTTCGAATCCTGTCGGAAGGTCCATCTTTTCCTTAAATAAGATTACTCGAATATATAGTACGTCGAATCTAACAACGGTTTCTTCGGCAAAGGAGTACGCAAGTTCGACTCCTGCTGGAGGGTACACTTTTTTCTTTGATAAGATTTCTTGAATATTCAATATGTCGGATCTAACGTCGGTTTCTTCTGCAAGAGGAGGACGCAAGTTCGAATCCTGTCGGAGGGTACATCTTTTTCTTCCACAAAATTTCTTGAATATTCAGCGTGTCGGACCTAACGACGGTTTCTTCTGCAAGAGGAGGACGCAGGTTCGAATCCTGTCGACAGGCGCATCTTATTCGTTAATATGATTCCTCAAATTTCGTTCAAAAGGGTAATGGTAATATTATCCTTTCCTTTATAAGGAAACATTTAGAATTCATTAACCGAGCAGTCACTGTCGGTTGCAATTAATAATATCTTTCTACAATATGTTATTGCTTTTTTTTTCCAATATTAATGAAGGTTTCCTTCCTAACTTTTTTTTAAGTAGTGGCGAATGCCAAGAACTTGATTATATCATGATTTTCTCCTTAAGTTACGTTCTTTTTTATCATTTCACCCCTAGCAAGACGACAGCGCCCCAAAGACAAGGTTTTACTGAGAGTGAAAGGATGTGTGAAGAATTTAGTGAGAAGAAAGTACAATAAAAGAACAGAATTCGGGAAGAAAAGAGAAAATTTTCTCAAGGACTTCTATTCATGCGTGACGCAGCACTGCCAGAACATCGGTGTTATCCGGCTTTTGACTAGGGCCTGTCCAAGCCCTTGCCAAGGAGTTCAGGTTGCTTGGTACGAGTTGGGATGCAACAATCAGAAAACTGCTAACCCGGTACCATCGATATGAAAAGTTGTTGAGCAAATCAGTCAGTTATGCGACTTGCGTGATACATGACTGACGAGACAGATTTTTCCCGTTACCATTTCTTTCTTCACTAGACCATTTGCCAGCCAAGGCTATAGAACCCGGTCTGTCCTGCTATTTACTCATAGCTGGGGGTGGAGGCGAAGAGGATTCATACCTTTTCCAAGTGTATTAGCACGTAAGTGAATATCAGTCAGTTATGTGCCATGCGTGATACACTCTTAGGCGATCATGTATCTTTCGATATATGACTGACGAGGCAGATTTTTTTTCCCGCAGTAGACTGTCCTACTACCCATAGCTGAGGGGAGAAAAGAGGGTCATATGCGAAAACGCAGTAGATTGCCATTTCTTTCTGCGGTAGACCATTTCCCATCCAAGGCTATAGAACCCGGTCTGTCCTGCTATTTACCCATATCTGGGGTGGGGAGAAGAAAAGGATTCATACCTTTCCCAAGGGTATTAACACATAAGTGATTATCAATCAGTTATGTGCCATGCGTGTTACACGCTTAGGCGATCATGTATCTTTCGATACATGACTGACGAGGCAGATTTTTTTCCCGCAGTAGATTGTCCTACTATTTACCCATAGCTGAGGGGAGAAAAGAGGGTCATATGCCAAAACGTTATGACAGCCATTTGAATTAAGACCTCATAAGAGGGAACCGGAAACCCTCATCCGGAACGGGAAACTGGGGATAAACAGCCATTTCTGTTCAAAAGACGAGTAAGGGGCGTTAACAGGGCGAGAGGGGGGGCTATCTACTTCTATCAAAATAATAATAATAGTAAATAAATAAAAAGAAAGAAAATTATTAAATAAAATGTCGAAATAACAGGGAAGGTTTTTTATTTTCTTGACGGCCTCTCTGACTCCGGGCGGAGATAAACCCAAACGAGGCTAACGATGAAAGGCAGAATCTTGTCTGGGGAGGTAGACGTCAACCAGACCCCGAATAAATACCGAGGTTTAGGGTCAAAGAGCACAAGCGATTTGCTCGGTGACGTCAATTTTTTCAGTAGAAACACCAGGTTTAAAACAAGAGAATGAATTTAATATATTAGAGATAGTTTTTTTTTTCTCATTTCACCCCAAGCAAGGCGATAACGCCACTAAAAGGCAAGAGGGTTACTGAAAGTGAAAGACAATGAGAAATCGTTTTTTTCTCTTTACTTTAAATAATCAGTTATCATTTTTAATTTAATATTTGCCTTCATACAGGTAGCATCTGCATGCAAAAATGTCTGTCTGGCCAATTTAGCTTTGAGCGGAGTCTCCTGAGGAATGCGTATTTTAGATTTCAAATATCTAAGTTGAAGGAGAATAGGGAAATTTTGTTTGATGATAGGCTATGTTAAAAACCAAATCGAAAATTCCTTTGTTTCTTTCTTTTTCTTTCTCTCTTTCTTTTCCTTTCTCTCTTTCTTTTCCTTTCTCTCTTTCTTTTTCTTTCTCTCTTTCTTTCTGACCTCAACCCATAACCAGCCGACCTGAGATATACCATAGTTTTGGAATGAAATCTGAAACATAATTCCATTTTTTAATTGGCACCGACTTACCAAAAATCGAGACATTTGGCCAACTAGAAAGTTCGTCTTCCCTTAGGTATGCGTGTACAGAGTTCTAATTTAATTCTCTTGAAGTTTTCTTCTGCCTGATCTATATATATATAAAGGCTAGTTGTATGTATATGTGTGTGTGTGTGTGTGTTTCTGTGCTTGTGGCAAAAACTAAAAAAACTACAGTAATTCGTGACAACATAAAATTATCTACAGCCTCATCATCATCCAAATCAGCTTCTTGCAAAAAATTATCATCGTAAAATTTGTATTTACGAAGATATTTAAAAATTAAAATGCATTAGAATGCATTCGAAATTTTCAGAATTAAAAAGTAAAAACGAACGGTAATTATTCTTATTCCTGATTAGGATTACCGTTCGTTTTTACTTTTTTATTCTGCTAAACGCTATACAAGTATATTTATATATTTGTCATTATTGTAGTTTTAAGTTTTAGCCCGGCACACACACACGCGCGCGCGCACACACACACACACGCATACACACGCACACTCAAATCTTTGAATAAATAAATATTAAATTTTTTGTCAAATAATAGCATTTAATATTCTTCTTCTTTTACATTTACTTTGTCGTTTTAATATTCATTCTTTTAAGAATCAAAAAGCAAAAACGAACGGTAATCCTAATCGGGAATAAGAATTATTAACGTTCGTTTTTATTTTTATTTCTGAGATTGTTGTAGCGTGATTTCGCAGTGAAGGATTGTATTTGTACTGAGTCAGTCCTAAGATAGATTCGACGTAAAAAAAAAAACGTTAAAAACTTGATATAATAGGTATTACGCAGAGTAATCTAGTTGTGGTCGCTGATACTTTCGTATTCGACTAACTGTCGTCCGACATCGACTCACTAACCGACTGACTCGTTACTCACACTACTCCTACTTATTATAGGTAGGAGAGTCTATTAACTATAGAATAGGTGTGTTCCACCATAACAGAGATGATAATTTTTTTTTAAAAAAAACTGTCCTGGGTGATAATGAGTCTGTATATATATTTACTTTGTTATTAATTACTGTAGTTTTTTTTTTTTTGTTTTTAGTTAGCCGGACACGTACACACCTACAGACAATTGCTCTTTATATATGCATAAATGGAAAATATCAATAAATCGTCAGTAATAAACTATCATTCAGAGATATTCCAAGCAACGCTGGGTATCCCCGCTAATATAAGAAACAGAATAAATTCCTTCTAATAAGTGTAGTTTATTTTTCTCGCGCTTTCTTTTTCGTTATGAAACAACGCAACTTAGTAGAAGTTAAAACTTAATAAATAGTTAACTTAAAATTCATTAAGGGGCGGTAGCACGTGTTCCCCGTTATATTTTCAATGTTTTGCTAGGATAACCCTTGATTTTTTACCTCATGGTATTTTTTTAATCTTCAGTATTGTGTCAGCGACTTTTTCTTTTTCTAATTCTGTTATATTCCGTGCTAAGGGAATACATACTTAACACCAGGTGATTAATAGAAGAAAGGTTTATTGTACAGAACTAGTACAATATGAAATACGGTACAGTTATGCGCAAAGGTCAATCTAGTAGTGAGTGTCACTAATTTGAAGGTCGGACGTACTTGTGTCTTCTCGCTCTCACTCTTCCTTTGACTTTATAGGTACTTACTACCTATAGTGTAATCATTGATGGGGGTGCTTGGTTATTCCATTACATCAACTTCAACAAGTATTGTTCCATTTTTTTTTTTAGGCTTTTAACATTGTTCAGCATTACTCTGTAAGATATTACTTTTATTTATCAAAAACGGGGAGAGACTTGTTTGTGGAATCTCCTCTTCTGATTCCAAGATAATAAATCTTGTGAATGACACTCTATTTTTATCCGATTCTATTGCAGTCGCTTGGGAGATTTTTTTGGAATTAGCCATATAAGTATTATTTGGCCTTCATTCACCTAACTCTCTACCGGCCACGACGCTATACACAGGGAAGCGTCAAGGATGGAAGACATTTTTCTTGGCCGATCAGGGCTACCTAATCTGTATACTCCAGACGAGGAATTGTACATATGGGGACTAGTTAGGACTTTCATAGAGATAATGAGGTATTATGGTGAATGTAGTAAGAAAGGTACGTAAGAATGCGTTGTTTTAATGTTAGGAATATTGTGGTATGTTTTGTTCAGTGTTTGTAGGTAGCTAAATTTAATGTTAATATAGAAGAAGACTATATGCCACACTTTCTGCATATACTCAAAATAAATATCGCTCTTCGCTATGATACCTAGACCTTTTTTCATTTAAGCGCAGTCCTAGATTGGCGTCGGAATCTCATCAATTTACGTTTGTAAATTCTATGCTAACAGTTTCTTTTCTCGATTATGGAACTCCGTTCTGGTTCCATGCTTCCCAGCCTTCTTCAATCTGCAAATTTTCAAATGCAATGTCAATCGCTATCTACGCTTTCCTCTTCCCAATCATTATTAATGTTTCTGTTCCTAATTCTTCCACACCCTGTAACCCCTTGTGTCTTAGTGGCTTTACTGCCTTGCATGGGGTTAAAACCGATTAAAAATATCTATATATTTATCTATCCCAGTCTGTTCCTTATCTATCTATCTATCTATCTATCTATCCTATCTATCTATCAGTTTCTTTTTCTTGCACCTCACGCTTGTGGAAATCCCTTAGGAATCCATGCTTTCAAACCAACTTTAATCTGCAAAAATTTAAATACAATGTCAATCGATATCTACTGGCCCCTTTCATTACTCTTTTCTCTTCCCGCACATTATTAATATTTCTAATTCTTCCACACCCTGTAACCCCTTGTGTCTTAGTGGCTTTATTACCTTGCATGGGGTAAAACCGATTAAAATATCTATATATCAATCTATCCCAGTCTGTTCATATCTATCTATCTATCTATCTATCTATCTATATATATATATATATATATATATATATATATATATATATATATCAGATTGTTTTTCTTGCACCGCACGCTTGTGGAAATTCCTTCTGACTCCATGCTTTCAAACCAACTTTATTCTGCAAAAATTTAAATACAATGTCAATCGATACCTAGTGTTCTCCTGATTACTCTTTCCTTTTCCTGCACATTATTAATATTTCTGTTCCTAATTCTTCCACACTCTGTAACCCCCTTGTGTCTTAGTGGCTTTACTCCCTTCCATGTTGCATGAGGTGATATCGATTTTAAAAAAGGACGTGTATAAATGTGCTATACCATCCAGTATACAACAGAACATGTGAGAGGAAAGAAATAGAGAGTCTGACCATAAAGCACATTAGACACGTTTATCAGAAAGCAGAGAGGAATGTTATATAAAAAGACGTAACCTATTCACAGATCATCAAAAGAAAACTAATACTAATAATGATAAATACAAATCTCTGATAAAAATTGATGCAACTAAGTCCAGATGATTGGCCCAAATTTATACAAGAAATTACACCCTTGTGAAAATTAATTTTAACAAAACGAATAATTCAGTATTATTTACTTTTTTTCGTATTTTCCCACCGAAACCTGACCCAGTGCCCATGTTAGTACTTCGTATGTCCATTCCACGAAGTCGTTCCTTGCAGACTGAACACAGATTCTAGATTGAATTTAAACCAGGAGTAGCGTCCATCTTGGAGTATGGCCGTAGGACAACTAATCGACAGTCGAGAAAATAGTGCCTGGGCGTGATAAAAATCTAACACAATCACATATGGCGCAATATTTTTCAAGTCCAGACAAATTTCATCACACGCCCCGAAAATAGATTCATATTACTACACACCAGTGAAAAATAGATTCATATTACTGCACAATTAATTTGAAGAAAAAATAGAAATCGATTAAACCCTGTCACTCGATTGGGTCTAAAACTGACCGTATGGTGAAAGAAAAGAAACTAAAGTAGCTGTTTCCATTAATTTGCATAAGGGTGTAAATATAACTTGAACAATAAAAGTAAACCTAATGTAAAAGTGAAAAGGAACAATAGATATTCGGTTTGGCGCTTTAGGGAATATCATTTTTAGGGTATCTAAACGCAACACGAAGATTTCAAACACACGGAACACATTGAAACAAGAAATCGATTTGATTCATTAGACAAAATGAAAATACAGGAAAGTCCTTGTATCCTGTCGGTATTGCCACATTTAAAAATCAAAAAAGGATAGTCTTCCAAGATCAAAGACTGTTGTAAAAACGATTCAGGATCAAAAACAGCCTCAAACCTCGAAGTGCAGAATTCCGTGACTAGAATGATTAGGATGAATGTGTCGTAAATATTCCGGCAAGAACAAAAACAACCATAAACTGTCCTTTTCAGGACAACACTTTTCAACGATTACAAAACTGTCCTTTTCAGTACAACACTTCAACGATTACAAAACTGTCCTTTTCAGTACAACACTTCAACGATTGCAAAACTGTCCTTTTCAGTACAACACTTCAACGATTGCAAAACTGTCCTTTTCAGGACAACACTTCAACTATTGCAAAACTGTCCTTTTCAGGACAACACTTCAACGACTACAAAACTGTCCTTTTCAGGACAACTCTTTCAACGATTGCAAAACTGTCCTTTTCAGCACAACTCTTTTCAACGATTACAAAACTGCCCTTTTCAGGACAACTCTTTTCAACGATTGCAAAACTGTCCTTTTCAGCACAACTCTTTTCAACGACTACAAAACTGCTCTTGTCATGACAACTCATTTCTAAGACTGCAAAACTCTTCTTTTCAGCACAACACTTTTCAACGATTACAAAACTGCCCTTTTCAGGACAACTCTTTTTCAACGATTGCAAAACTGTCCTTTTCAGCACAACTCTTTTCAACGACTACAAAACTGCTCTTGTCATGACAACTCATTTCTAAGACTGCAAAACTCTTCTTTTCAGCACAACACTTTTCAACGATTACAAAACTGCCCTTTTCAGGACAACTCTTTTCAACGATTGCAAAACTGTCCTTTTCAGCACAACTCTTTTCAACGACTACAAAACTGCTCTTGTCATGACAACTCATTTCTAAGACTGCAAAACTCTTCTTTTTCAGCACAACACTTTTCAACGATTACAAAACTGCCCTTTTCAGGACAACTCTTTTCAACGATTGCAAAACTGTCCTTTTCAGCACAACTCTTTTCAACGACTACAAAACTGCTCTTGTCATGACAACTCATTTCTAAGACTGCAAAACTCTTCTTTTCAGCACAACACTTTTCAACGATTACAAACTGCCCTTTTCAGGACAACTCTTTTCAACGATTGCAAAACTGTCCTTTTTCAGCACAACTCTTTTCAACGACTACAAAACTGCTCTTGTCATGACAACTCATTTCTAAGACTGCAAAACTCTTCTTTTCAGCACAACACTTTTCAACGATTACAAAACTGCCCTTTTCAGGACAACTCTTTTCAACGATTGCAAAACTGTCCTTTTCAGCACAACTCTTTTCAACGACTACAAAACTGTTCTTGTCATGACAACTCATTTCTAAGACTGCAAAACTCTTCTTTTCAGCACAACACTTTTCAACGATTACAAAACTGTCCTTTTCAGGGCAACACTTTCCAACGACTATAAAACTATACTTTTCAAATATTTATCGATGCCAGGAGCAAAGCATCCTCATCGCCATCGCCCAACATTGTCGTAAAAACGAATTTTATCATTTTTCATTTTCGAAAGAAGTTGTTCACAAGCCTATGCACTTCCAAATATGGATAACTTCATTTTTACATTCTTCAATAGGCATTTATATTTACCGCTTGGCAATATATATATATATATATATATATATATATATATATATATATATATATATATTTAGCCGAGAAAATAACAGCACACACGGCCTGACGATTGCATATAGCATGAAACAGACTGTCGCCTCTAAGTGTTGACTTCTATGTTCACTTTTATATTTATATATATATATATATATATGTGTGTGTGTGTCTGTGTCTGTGTTCGCGTATGCTGATTCCTTTTTATAAGATATTATGTATATATGGGGAGGGAATGTACATATACATGTGCAAGCTGACGGGGACACGCACGCACACACAATACAGAAAATGGAAATAGATTTGACAGTCTCAAGAGTAAAAGTAGGGGATAGGAAAGCATCTCTCGTCAACACATCTATCATCACCAACTCCCAGACGGAACCTAATGTTTTTTTACCACTTAGGCAGAAATTCACTTTTCTCAACAGCCTAGAAATGAGATCAAGGTTCACTACAAATACACAAAACAATCGGATGTCTAGCCATATTGATGAGATGTAATGCAACGAAACAGTCTGTCTGTGGATGACAATAATATATATATATATATATATATATATATATATATATATATATATATATATATACATATATATATATATATATATATATATATAAAATCTTGATATAAGAGAGTTGTCAGGACCGGAGGAAAGGATACAGAGAAGAACTTGGAACAAACTCAGGATGTCTGATATCGATTGACATTACACTTGAATATTTGAAGATTATAATCATCGAGGAAGCAAGTAAGGGGAAGAGTGTTCCACAGACGGGTAGTGCGAGAGAAGAATCTGTTTGAGTAGAAGAGACAGTTACATTTAACCGTTTCGACAGTGAAAGGGTGGGACCGAGATGCCTGCCTAGTAGCACGCTTAAATTCATGCAATCTGGGAACCAGCGAAAGTAAGCTCGTCGGAACAGTTGTCATGAAAATACTTGTAGATGAGACAGAGGGAAGCCACGGCACGTTTGTGAGAAAGCGACTGTGGACTAGATGCCAGATCAGGACCTATCACATTGCATATTCGTCTCTGGATTTTGTCGAGGCCTTTGAGACGTACAGCGGAGGCACCAGACCATATATTTCTTCTAGAAATATGGATTCGGAATTAAATTTTGATTTTTAAAAATAATCGTCGCATTGTAAGTCGATTACCTCGTACTGATATTTTTTCTGTCATTTTCTCCGCAAATTGATTAGATAATTAGTGTCCTGGTGTTAAGTTAGTGGGCCGAACAAAAATCCTTCGAAGGTCGAATGTGACCCGAGGTTTACCGACACCTGTCCTACACAGACCTCAGAAACTATGGCCCGGCTACCCAAACAACAAATAGTACATTGTTATGGTGAAACACACCTATTCTATAGTTAATAGACTCTCCTACCTAATATAAGTAGGAGTAGTAACAGAAACGAGGGTCAGTCGATGTCGGACGACCGGCTGAACGGTTGAACTCTCTGCCTTCGGGTGAGAAGGAACCCGAACGAGGCTACGCCGAGGGGCGGAGTCTCGTTCGGGGAGGTAAACCGACCCTGAACCCGTTTTTACGGGTTCAAAGGTTATATTTTTGGCCGAGCCTACGGGCTCGGAGATCCCACGTTAAACTGGCCTTGTGCCACATGATACCCTCTTGGGGATGGGGGTGACTAAATACTTGTCGATGTCGGACGACCGGCTGAACGGTTGAACTCTCTGCCTTCGAGCGGGGAGGAACCCAAACGAGGCTACGCCGAGGGGCGGAGTCTCGTTCGGGGAGGTAAATCGACCCTGAACCCATTTTTACGGTTTCAAAGGGTATATTTTTGGCCGAGCCTACGGGCTCGGAGATCCCACGTTAAACCGGCCTTGTGCCACATGATACCCACGTGGGGGGTGACTAAATACTAGTCGATGTCGGACGACAGTAGTCGACAGTTAGTCGAATACGAAAGTAATCAGCGACCACAACAAGATTACTCTGCGTAATACATATTATATCAAGTTCCTAACGTTTTCTACGTCGAACCTATTTTAGGACCGATTTAGTACAAATACAAGCCTCCACTGCGAAATAACTCCACAACATACATAAAACCTGCTATAGAAAATTCGTATCACAAAAACTGAAAACAAAGAAACGTGAAGTAATAATGTCCAGACTTCCTATTCTAAAACAAGAACCAAACTGTAGGTTATATCAAGAACATATTTTTAAAAATGCAAATCCGTTTAAATTACTACCAAACAACCAACATCAAAGAACATTTTGATGGCATTAATCCATATAATATCCTACAATTTTTTAAATCAAACTGTATTTATATTTCAAAATATAACTTCAACAAAAATGCAATATAAAATATACATATCATCGCCTCTAGTAAACATAACCACATAAACATGTATATACACAAAAGCTGAGTATCATCTACCATGTATTCAATTGTGAAAGCAGAATAACATATATTTTTATTACATTAAGCTTCTCAAGAAAATTAAACTTCGGCATTAAATGACCCATGAGGAGTTGATATGCCGACAAACAAATCTTTATCATATCAACACATACGAATAAGATAGATAGATAGATAGATAGATAGATAGATAGATAGATATGAACAAACTGAGATAGATAGATAGATAGATAGATATGAACAAATGATATAGATCAAACTACTTCATTCTTTATATCTTTCCTGATTTTCGAAATATACATATCTGATCTATTTGAACAAAAGAGATAGATATGAATAAAATATAAAGATAAATATGGAAAAGATTAGATAGATAGATAGATAGATAGATAGATATGGACAGTATAATTATGATCAAGATAGACAGGTATGGAAAAGATGATATTGTCAAACATTCTATTATAGGTAGTTAGATAATGAACAGACTGGAATAGATAGATAGATAGATAGATAGATAGATAGATAGATAGATAGATAGATAATGAACAAAGATACATAGATACATAGACAGATATTTGATAGAGAAAAACTTAAACCAATAGATATAAAATATAAAAAAGATTAGATAGAGAGCTAATATATATATATATATATATATATATAGGTAACTACACTCGTCTCGGAAAACCTTAGGTTTCTTGATTTGCCAATAATCAAATCAATTTCGAAGGATAAAAAGTTTTAAAAAAGAAGAAAGAGCTAGGAACATGAACGTCTGTCAAAAATAATCGTACAGCATACAGGTCCAAAGCCCGAAGAAAATAAACCGATACGAGTAATCAACTAACTAAAAAAGTGCTCAATACAAAAGTAAAGCAAATATATATATATATATATATATATATATATATATATTCATGAGTCATTCATACAAAAAACAAATATAGAGGTTAATAATTTAAATGGCAATTGCGACGATGTATTCCGCCATTTAAATCATTAACCTCTATATTTGTTTTGTATGAATGATTCATAAATTTATACATTATATTTGCACCTTTTAATTGAAATATATATATATATATATATATATATATATATATATATATATATATATATATATATATATATGTGAGAATGTGTTTTGTGATTTGTGTTTTACTTCTGTTATCATATATCTTACCCGCCAATTTATTCTACAATATCAAATCTATTGATATCCGATATAACAATTATTCATCATGCAATGGAATTAACTTCATCTTATTCAAACAAGATCGGTAAAAATTCTGTTCTCTAAACAACGTTTGTAATTAGAGGCCGCCTATCTCTGCATTCAAGCCGTTTCTTCCTCCGCTATTGGATGAAATTATTAATCAAAAACAAAAAGTAAATTAATTACTAGTTTTGTTGGATTAATTCTGAATATTATCCCAAAATCTAAGCTAATCAGATTAATATCGTCCATTCAGAACTGCCAAGTCATTCTCTCCAGCTTGCGATCAAGTGACACTTTCTCCTCATCTAATTAATTAGCTAGTGTCCGATTTCTTTTAATCCGGAACCATTGGGACCAGGTCGCAACTGGACCACAAGAATGCCGGATGACAGATATCACCATTAAAAAAAAAAAAAAAACTACGTAAAATATAGTCTTGCCAGCTCATTCCACAAACGAGGTCTGATAACGAAAAATTATCGGGTCTATGTTAACGGAGCTAAAATACACTTGATTGACCCTGAACTCTTTCGCGCATGCGCACTTAGTTATAACATTCTCGATCATTTACGTTGTTTATAGCAGTTCTTAGAAGGAAAGTGTGTAGAGTGTGGTCATCTCGCCACACCATAGAGGTTCCATCAGTGATCATGGCTTGTACAGAGGTTTTGGGCCCAGCACAACATTCCCATGGTCCGACAACCACCATATTCCCCATATCTCGTCTCTTATGACTTTTCCCTCGGCAAGAAGTGGTAGAGCCTGTTAGGATCCTAGCTATGGGCAAATAGTCAAAATAGTTTTAAAAGTAAAAAATAAATAAGTTATACAGGGAAATGCTTGCCAGTATGGCAAAGAAAATTGTTCAATGACATAAGTGAAAATAGCGTCACTGTAAAGGAGCTTAAGATTCAAGCCAAAAAAGTGTTCTACTGAACCGGGCAACTAAAGCCACGTCATCGCATTTAGAATATTAGAAGAAGATGAGCAACTTTAAAAAGAGTCTGCCCAAAATCTGCTTACTGGAAAAAAAAGTGCTCGATGCCATAAGAAATTGTAAAACTTCAATATTAAATCAAAATCTAGGTAGGCAGAGACTGGCCACGATTGCTATATATTATGACCTACTATGACGGTCGTCGATCTAAGCAGTGAAAATTAATTACTGCCTATTTCTGGGGGATTCCTTCGTCCGTGAGGAGAGTTTGCACTATAGGTATCCTCCTAAACTCTCCCTTCCTCACATTGGTACCTCACACCAATTCATTTCGGTGGGCGTTAGTAACGTCTCCGTCTTTCTTACTATTTTACCTCCGCCTATCACTACTGCTACCACAAGAGCAATGGCGTCCCGTTCGTGTTGGTGTGACTAATCTTTGTAGACTCTTCCACAACACAACCAGCCTTACCTCTTTGTAGGAAATGCACTCTTCCTATCTCGTAAGCCAAATTCTACCTTCAGACAATATAACAATTATTCATTGGTCAATCACCTCCAATCTGGCTTGCTGATTGGTCAGTTCCGACTAAGCTGTTTTCCCACTCATATGCTGCGAGCCACCCAGTGACTATATAAACAGAAAACGTGCGAACCTTCCGAGGAGCAGTAATTACCAAGTTTCAAGATGTAACATTCACCGACTCCCGTCTTAGTCATGGCTGACCAGACGTTAAAGACAATTACCAATTTTATACAGTCAGTTACAAACACCCACAGAGAACTTTCCAAAATACTCCACGTCACTAAGACTCATACTCGATAAAGATTCAATCAACTCTGTGTACATCATTTCTCAACTTTGCTTATCTAAAGTGAATCAAATTCACTACTTATTAAGTAAACTCTACGAACGAACGACCTTACAAAAACACCACACACCAGTTAAAGGTAGATCACTCTTAAAAAATTTTTATTAAAAGACACTTAACATCAACAATCGCAATTATCAACACAAACAAAAGACTACAAAATCAATGAACAAATGCAAGGAGAGACATTCAGAAATCTAAAAACCTCATACACATTTCGCCTGCATAACATACATCAATAATCCTATCTGTATATATGTTGAATTGAATATAAATGTTGTATTGATTTCTAATTGAATATGTCTCGTTTTTTCAATTGCATTTTAAAGTTCGTTTATTCTATTTGTTTGGGGATGCAGAAAGTCACTCAAATTCCTTCTGATTCTTTCTAACATCATTAATAAATTCTGCACGTCCCCAACAGCTTGCTTCATTAATTAACTCTTTGACACCATTGCTTATTCAGGATTTCTCAGTTCAGAATTATCAACTGGAACTTTTGTTTACGTAAATGCTTTCTCGTCCCGCCAAAATTCTTAGAATTAAAACATGGCTTTGTTGATTGTTCAATTCCTAATATCTTTACACTCTCGGACGATATCTAGGTCGAGTCTGGTTATTTTGTGTTTTCTTCCCCCAGCACTTTTACAATCATCATTAATGAATTGTCAAAGATCGACATATGGCTTTCCTGTGAATTTATCGTTGATGCAATTCTCTAGTTTCTTGAGAAAACATACTTTTTGGGAAATAAAATAAAATCTTTTTATATCGAACGGTGTATCTTTCGGGATATCTTCTTGTTCTGGGACCTTACCCATAATAACATAATGGACTATTCCATACGTAATAAATACTGCGCCTCAAGAGGAAGCAGGGAGTTCAGTCTGAAATCTGGAGTGAGGTCCGTCAGGAGTCAGTCAGTCAGTCAGTCAGTCGAGTCAGAGGCAGTCCGAAACAGAGTCGCGTTCAGACAATTACTGCAAGACATTGGAATAGTGATACTGGTCGAGACTACATTGTTCTCTCTACTAAACCTGATTGTTAGTACTAAGACTTTCTACTTCTCTGTATATATTCCTGTTTGTAATATATGTGTTATTCCATATCCGTATTCGAGTTCTTCTTTATTGGTTCCACCTTGGACTATCACCGTGGTGCAAGGAACCGGGCCATAACACTTCTTAACCCTTCTTTTTTGTTTTCAGCATTTTCCGTTTAGTTTCTTATGGATAATTAGTTAATATACTTACCATAGCTAAATAATGTCACACTACAATCTGCTAACTAGGACAAAATGGCTGTAAATTTTAACGTTCACCAAATGAAATTACTCTCTATTAATCATCTGAATGACCCTTTTTGCCTCCATGGCTGATGCTAACCTCCAGGAGAGTTACGTCGATGCACATATTCAGCTGACATGAAATAGAAAGATTATATTGAATCAATTGCTAGGTAAGGTGCTAAGAAAATTGGTTCACTGTGTCGTGCTCGAGAATTTCCTATCTTTGCACTCTCGGACGATATCTAGGTCGAGTCTGGTTATTTTGTGTTTTCTTACCCAGCACTTTTACAATCATCATTAATCAATTGTCAAAGATCGCCACATGGCTTTCCTGTGAATTTATCGTTGACGGTCGACGATCCGATGTTGAAACGCGTGGTCATGACACCAAGCTGTGAAAATGATCACGGCACTAAGCTGTGAAAATTAATTACTGCCTATTTCTTTGCACGCTATTGTTAGGCGGTCAGCGATATTTACCGACCTCCCCACTAAGTATGATGCGGCACAAGACTTAGTTTTATGTTGGGCAAATCCGAGCCCGTATTTATTTTAAATTTCTTTGAATATGGCATTCAGGGAAAATTTAATTCATTTTTTATTTAGTTTGTCCGACATTCTTATATCTTTCCATTTGGTAGGAGTGCCAACATTGTCCGTATTGTCCATTGTCACATTGTCACAAGCGATTTCGGTCATTCTTTTCGTCATTTCAAGGGAGTGTTATGTAGGTTTTTTATTTAATTTCTCTTTATGTTTGACCGAAATGTATTTTTTGTGTGTTATTTTGAATACTAGTAGGAGCGTGTTGAGCTTGTTCTGGTCGTCTGAAGATCGCAAGAGCGTGAAACTTCAGTAACGAATCAGACAGTAATTTGTTAAATTTTGACGGTGCGAAAGGTTTTTTGCTCTGTCGGGGTAATCTGGGCGTCGACCCCATTTATTGAATAGGCAGGTATTTGTCCTTTGTCTTTTCATTCCTTTTTTCTTTCCATGTTCGGGATTTTTTGGGGGTCTAAGGTGATAGGTCCTCTGTCAAGTCATCTGCGGTCACACCAACGGGGTTCTTTTTACTTTAGTATTATATAAGTAAAGTATTAGTATTATATATATATATATATATATATGTCTGATTGAATAAATTACAGATATTATGTCTGTTAATTTTTAACAAAATCCGTTCATACTCACGAATAACCTTCCCTGTATTGTATGTTAAAGTATGAGAGAAATGTGCTATAACTGTTTAAATTTCTTATATATATATATGTATATGTGTGTGTGTGTGTGTGTGTATGTCACCACGAAATGTATCTTTATGCATTAGACATCCGACAACATTCATATTTCTCTTACTTAAACCCCTTCCACCCACCTCTCCTAAAATTCTCTCTGTTAAGGTTTAATCTCCCTCCTCCTCATACTTACACTCTCTCTAAATTCTGTTTTTATTTCCGGAGTTGGTTTTTCTGTTTTCTTTTTGAATTTGTAGGTCTGATGAATTGGATCGTATTTACGATTCCAATGGAATAAATTATGACCATGGAATATTAGTGTTTAAGCCTTTTTATTATATCTTTACTCTGTCCTGGATATTGAGTTCTACCTGGATTCTATCCTCTTGGAATTTTTATTAAAAAAATATACATGTATGGGTATTTATATATTTTGCATATGTATGTATATTTACCACTAATATGATATGATATATATATATATATATATATATATATATATATATATATATATATATATATATTTATTCACAAAAAAACAAATGCAAAGGTTAATGATTTAATTGGCGAGAAATCCATCGTCACAAAACAATTCAAATAATATACAAAACCTCCGAATCCGTTATGAATGAAAAGATCCTTGTTTCATAAATTTCTGCCGCATTAGTTCTTATTTTTACTACAAGCTTTCGTCTGTTCCTACGAAATCATTAAACTTTGCATTTGTTTTTGTGTGAATAATTCATGAATTTGTAAATTGATTGCACGTTTATCGAAATTAAAATAACTGATCCATGTGCGACTTTTGGATAATAAGTGCGACATTACTGTAATTATTGAACAATATAGTTCATGCCACTTTGACAGAAAATTTACCAGTAAAAAATTCGTTCATCACCATATTTGTACATGAACGCACAACTGTAAAAAATTTAAAATCAAACTCAGCGTTGCTATTGCACGCTCCAAAAACAATAACTCATTTCCAATAGCATTTTCGGATACAACAATACATATATTTTCGTTGTCCTCTTATTACTAAGAGAAAAAACAAGAACAACATCTATTCCATACCTGAAGATGTCAGTAGGAACAGACGAAAGCTTGTAGTAAAAATAAGAACTAATGCGGCAGAAATTTATGGAAACAAGGATTTTTTCATTCATAACGGATTCGGAGGTTTTTGTATATTATTTGAATTGTTTGTGAGGATGGATTTCTCGCCAATTAAATCATTAACCTTTGCATTTGTTTTTGTGTGAATAATTCATGAATTTGTAAATTGATTGCACGTTTATCGAAATATATATATATATATATATATATATATATATATATATATATATATATATATATATATATAAATTAAATGTGTGTGTGTGTGTATTTCTATGCTAACATTTTCTTTTCTCGAACTTCTCGCTTGTGAAACTCTTTTGCTGCTCCCTGCTTTCCATTAAACTTCGATCTTCAAACATTTACATGCAATGTCTATCGTTATCGTCTTTCTTCTTGATTCCTCTTCTTTCCTCAAATGAAATTACTCTCTATTAATCATCTGAGAGACCCTTGTATGCCTCCATGGTTGATGCTTCACCTTCATCCCTGCCGTGCACCAACGGCTTAGTGGTAGAATCCCCGACTGACGCCAATTCAGTCGGGTTTCGATCCTAGCTAAAGGCAACCGGACGTCTAGCCACACAGTCTGACTGTGGATGACAATATATATGCTCCTGAAAAAAATGATTTCGGTTGAGCTCTCGAGAGAGAGGAAGAGTGAGTTTGTAAACAGTGACTATAGCGGCTAATAATGCAAGACTATTCGGTAAATTGAATCGAGTTCTCTCAGTCACTGTTATTTATCTAAAAATAAATACGCTTAAATTCACCTTTATCCCTGACTTGCACCAACGGCTTAGTGGTAGAATCCCCGACTAACTAACAATTCAGTCGGGTTTCGTCTCTAGCTAGAGACAACCGGACGTCTCGCCACACTGATGAGCTGTGATACAGCGAAACAGTCTCTCACTCCCTCTTTATTTATCTCACACTCTCTTTCTCTCTCTCTCTCTCTCTCTCTCTCTCTCTCTCTCTCTCTTGCCCTGTAACTTTCTCTCATTCTCTTTCTTTCTGGCTTTTGGAATGCGTCTTTGGCCATCCCAATACGTCTTTGGATTTCAGCGACGCACTTGCCGTCCTCTGTCAAAATACTTCTCAGATATTTAAATTTCAGCACCTCCTTGATTTTAGTGTCCCCGGCTTGTAAATCGCACTTCAGGCTCATCTTTTTACAGATGACCATGCATTCTGTCTTCTTGTAGTTTATGCTTAGTTCCTTTCTTCTCGCTCTCCTTCGCTACCTTCTGTAGGAGGTTTTGTCATTTCCTTTCCGTGTCTGCTATCAGCACAGTGTCATCTGGATATCTTATGTTGTTAAGATTGTGGCTGTCAATGATGAATCCTGGTAGGATTTCCAGTTCTCTCTAAACTGTCTCGCTGTATAGGTTAAATAAGTCCGGTGAGAAGACACATCCTTGCCTTACGCCCCTTTCTATTTTTGTATATCTGCTGAAATCATTCTCTATCCGTATGCAGGCCGTTTGTTGCCAGTATTAGTTCTTGATTATTGTAATATCTTTCCCAAATATATCAAGGTTTTTGCGCATTTCCAACAGATCTTTGTGGTGTTCTTTGTCGAACGGCTTTGCGTAGTTTATAAAACATATATGCACATCCTTCTGCATTTGTTTTTATTTTTTCTGATAACATTCTGAGCACGAATATTGCGTTGCTTGTTCCAGTGTCTTTACCGAACCCGCACTGTTCTTATCCTATCTCTGGCCTGATTCTGCTGCGGGCTTTATTCATCAGAATACGGATGATGAGTTTTGTTATGAGGCTCATTAGGCTTATTGTTTGGTAGAGTTGACATTCGTTTGTGCCTGGTTTCTTAGGTATTGCTATGGAAATAGATCTGCTGAGATCTTTCGGTATATCACCATTGTTGTGGTTTTCATTTATTATTTCTGTAATCTTGTCTATGCCAAAATCATCTAAGGCTCTCAGTATTTCTGTTACAATTCCGTCTGGCCCTGCCGCCTTGTTTCTGTTCAATTTCATTTTGCTGCCAGTAGAGGTTTTTTGATTATTCTTAGGTCTTTCCCGAATATGTAAAGGTTGCTGAGCAGCTCTAAAAGATTTTTATGGTGTAATTTGTCGAATGCCTTTGCGTAGTCTATAAAACACAGGTACACGTTCTTCTGCATTTGTATTGCTCTTTCTGATAATATTCTGAGTATAAATATCACCTTCCTTGTTCCAGTGTCTTTAACGAACCCGCACTGTTCTTATCCTATCTCTGGTCTGATTCTACTGCGCGCTCTATTCATCAGAATTCGGATGATGAGTTTTGTTACGTGGCTCATTAGCCTGGTTATTCGATGGACTACACATTCGTTTGCGCTTGGTTTCTTAATACAACAAGGTTAAAGAAGAATGGCTCAACGAAAAATGTGCAGAAATTGTTTCTATTCTCTCCCAAAACATCATCGTTACTCAAATGTTGTTTTTTTCCCCATGGAATTCTTTAGAACGACATTTCTGGTGTTTCGAGTCTCCTCTTCATCTTTGAGGAGATTGTCCAGCCTTCGCTGCCATACAAGAGGACAGATATCACATGACAATTCAATACTCTTTTCTTTGTTACCAACAAAACTTTCCTGTCTCGTAATACTCCACTTAGCTTTTGGAATGTGTCTTTGGCCATCACAATATGTCTTCGGATCTCCGTGTCGCACTTCCCAAATATTTATACTTCTATACCTGCTTGATTTTAGTGTCCCCCAACCTGTAAATCGCATTTCGGGCTCATCCTTTTACAGATGACCATGCATTCTGTCTTCTTGTATTTTATGCTTAGTCCCTTCTTCTTGCTCTCCTTCGCTACCTTCTGTAGGAGATTTTGTCATTTCTTTTCCGTGTCTGCTATCAGCACTGTGTCATCTGCGTATAGTTTTTTTTTAATATCTACTTAATAAACACGAACAGCTGTAATAACTGCGAAATTTCGATTGTCTGTCTCTGTTTCTCTCTCTCTCTCTCCCTCTCTCAATCTCTATCTCTTTCTCTCTTTTCTTTCTCTCTCTCCCTCATCCTTTCTTTCTCTTTTTCTTTCTCTATCTTTCTTTGTCTGTTTCTCTCACACTTTCTCTCTTCCTTTCTTTCTGTCTCTTTCATTTTCTCTCTCTTTCTTTTTTTTTTTTCTCTTTTTTTTCTCTCTCGCTCTCCGTTTCCCTTTTACTTTCTCTCATTCTCTTTCTCTTTTTCGAGCTTTTGGTGTTCGTCTTTGGCCATCCCAATACGTCTTCGGACCTCAGCGTCGCACTTACAGTCCTTTGTCAGAACACTTCCCAGATAATTAAATTTCTGTACCTGCTTGATTTTAGTGTCCCCGGCTTGTAAATCGCACTTCAGGCTCATCTTTTTACTGATGACCATGCACTCTGTCTTCTTGTAGTTTAAGTTTAGTACTCATGGATTTCCACCTTCATCTGTGGTTCTCTTAGTCGACTACCTTCAGGCGATCATGATAAAGTTGTCTTCTTCTCTTTCTTCTCTCGGCTGGGTGATCTTTAGTCCTTCTTCTAGTTAGAAGATGAAATGAGTCAGAAACTATTATTTAACATCAGGAGATATAGAATATACACCTGCGTCTTTATAACTCGATTCGGAGTGATAAATAGATATGAAATACTTGTTGCAAGTACTAGACTTAGTTAGACTAAAATATTTCGTAACAAGATTTTACGCAACTTCAAATGTGAACATACTGAAAATTCGTCGTTCCAAACCTTGCAAAAAATAATTTAAAAAAATAAAAATAATAATTACTTTTTAGATTTGGTGATTGCATAATTTAATAAAATAAAAAAAAATTTCTTTCAGAATGGACAGAAAAAAAATCTACATTTAATATTTATTCAAAAAAAAGGTATCTGTCTATATTTCAGATTGGTCTAACGATTGCGCCTAGCATGAAACACCCTGTCGCCTCTGAGTGTTGACTTCTGTGTGTGTGTGTGTGTGTGTGTGTGTGTGTGTGTGTGTGTGTGTGTGTGTGTGTGTGTGTGTCTGTGTCTGGAAGTAGTAATGGTACAGCATTAGATTTTGAATAAATGAAGAAGTATTAAACGTTTTTTCAAATAATTCTTTACATTATTCTTCGATTATGTTATTTTAAATACTTTCAGTATCTGTCTATATTTCTGAGATGAGGTATTATGCTATGTCTAATGGATGTTAGTTATCAGTTATCTCCTGTTAATTCCCCTCTCCATGTTCTCCACCGCCAAGAACTCACATTCTTTGGGCCCTGTCACTGGATCTAACTAATGCCTTTATCCACCGTGCCATATGTCCTTGAGAACTAGAACAGAAAGGGTTCAGTTCGAAATTCCAACCACCTGAAGAAGGCCGGAGAGTACAACGGCCGAAACGTTGTGATAAATATGGCGACCAAGATGATGTAAATAGTATGAATAAATTAGATGAGCTATTAGGAAATTTTATAAACTTAAGCCTGCCAACATTGACAAATTTTTCGCTCACTGAGGTAGACTGTTCTAGTTCCTCAAGTAGACATGGCACAGTGGATAAAGGCGTTAGTTAGATCCAGTGACAGGACCCAGAGAGTGTGAGTTCAATACCTGGTTAAGGCAGTGGAGAACTTTCAGAGGGGAATTAGCAGGAGATAACTGACATCTATTAAACATGGCACGTAGAACTAGAACAGTCTACCCCAGTGAGCGAAATAAAGGGTTCAGTCCGACATTCCAACCACCTGAAGAAGGCCGCAGCGTACAACGGCCGAAACGTTGTGATAAATATGGCGACAAAGACGAAGACAATAGTCCTAATAATGTAGATAGTGTGTAAAAAAGGTACTTGTAATTTTGCAGTAAAATTTTGAAATTCATCCCGTTGCTATTCGAAACAAGATATTTTTTTTATTATTATTAAAAAAAGATATATTTGAAGCGTTGAAATGTCTTAACACTAATACAATTTGGGGGCGTTAACGTTTCAACCGAAGAGACGTTGCAAGAAAGATTTTGAGGATAGGTTCGTATGAAGAGAATTTGTATTCTTTGTAATACCTGACTCCCCATGCTATCCTCTAGCTTTACAAGAACCAGAACAGGACCTGAAAATGGCGTACTGATGCTATATAAAGGCAGTAGCTGCACAGTCTTCCCTTTCCAGTCTCGATAGAGTCTAAAAGCGTTTCTGTGAGTGACAAATTATTTTCCACCCTACCTCTTTCTGACAGACGTAACGTCGCAAGCCTCTCGCTACTCTATCTCTATTTTGATAGAGATAAAAAGATTTTTTTTAACCTGGCGGAATCCATCCCTCACCAGTGAATACCGTGCTTAAATCAACGTACTTTTCATTATATTCTAAGCAAAATGCAAGCGTTTAGTTTACAAAATCCATCTAATTAATCATTAAGTTTACTAACTGATTTCAATTTTTTTTTTAATTTTACAAGAAAGTAATATCAAATAATTAATAGGCGAATATAAACTTAAATATCAGTCTATATTTTTTAGATGAGGTATATGTAGCTATTTACATTACTGGGAAATACGAAAACTTAAAGAAATCAGCACATATGCCGGGTCACAAAAATCTCCTAAGCCGACAAAGCATAGAAATGAATACTATATGGGAACCAGTAATACGGAGTGCCAGAGAAAAGCAAGAATAATAAGAAAATTGCAATATGAGCTCTGGTAAAAAAAAAATAAATACTGAGATATAAGTTTATAAGTTTATAAGGCCGAAAAATACATGGCCAAGTCGATAAAAGCGGTGGTTGGATTCAGGGACTTGACCCAAAGAGTTGTGGGTTCAATACCTGGCTGCGACAGTGGTGAAGAAAAACTTTGAGAATTGGGTTAAAGGGAGATGATCCGGTAGAAGCATGGCACGTGGAACAAGAACAAGATGGACGAAACAAAGGGTTCAGTTCGAAATTCTAATCAGCTGAAGAAGGCTGGAGTGTACAACGGCCGAAACGACGTGAATATAGCAATAAAGATGGGGACAACAGTCCGAACAATGTAAATAATGTACAAATAATTGAAGAGATGGTGAACGGGGGGGGATATCCCCCCCCCCGTATCGACATCGAGGGCTTTTTTTTCAAAATCAGAAATAAGCGCCAGTTTAAACATACAATTTTTGTTGGAAATTTTACTTAAAGCGAATTATGCAATGCAGCAAAATAATAATAATAATAAAGAGAGAAACTCTTTTGAATATTAGAAATATGCACAGAAATAGGCAGAGAACTGTTACGGTCCGGTTCCTTGTACCCCGGGTGATAGTCCAAGGTAGAACCAATAAAGAAGAACTGGAACACGGATGTGGAATAACACAGTTATATTACAAACAGGAATATATACAGAGAAGTAGAAAGTGTTAGTATCAACAATCAGGTTTAGTAGAGAGAACAATGTAGTCTCGACCAGTATCACTATTCCAATATCTTGTAGTAATTGTCTGAACGCGACAATGTCTCGGACTGCCTCTGACTCGATTGACTGACTCGCTCTCTCTGACTGACTGACAGACTTCTGACGGACTTCACTCCAGACTTCAGACTGAACTCTCTGCTTCCTCTTGAGGCGCAGTATTTATTACGTATGGAATAGTCCATTATGTTATTATGGATAAGGTTCCATAACAAGAACATCACTGGGAAATACGAAAACTTAAGGAATCAGCACATATGCCGGGCCACAAAAATCTCCTAAGGTGGCCAAGCATAGAAATAAATACAATATGGGAACCTGTGATACGTTATGCTAGAGAAAAAGTATAATAACAACAAAATTGTAATATGAGAACTGGTAAAAAATGGTTACTGAAACATTAGGTTTCTAAGTCCAAACAATTCATACACTGATATAATCCAGCGGATTAAAGCGTAGGTTTAATCTAGTAACTTAACCAAAATACAAAGAATTTTGGTTCATATAACAACAAGAGAATCTTCAAATGTCGTTCAACACTTTGCAGACACCTTTTTCATGTAAGACCTCCCCACAAACCATAGAGAAGCCCCTGATTAAAGGCTGTGTGTATGTCATCTCATGCAGTTTTGGTAAGAAATATAAAAAAGAAACAGGCCGTCTCCTAACGATAAGAATGCAGGAACACTGTAACGCCATAACACAAGGGGAAACAGAAAAACCAGGCGTGGCAGACCACATACAGAGGGGAAAGGAAGAACAACGTCTTCTGTGGGTTGAGGTGGAAATAACAGAGAACATCATTGGGAAATACGAAAACTTAAGGAATCAGCATATATGCTATTCCAAAAATATCTTCTAAGCCTGTTGTATATAAATACAATTTGAGAACCAGAGTGCAAGAGTAAAACAACAATATGAGCTCTGGGAAAAAATATTTACTGAGACATAAGGTTTATAAGTTTAAATAATTGTCTCAAGGACACATGGCCGAGTGGATAAAATCGTTGGTTGAAGTCGAATCCAGTGACTTCTAGTGATCCAAACAGTTGTCAGTTCAATACCTGGCCACAGCTAAAGGTGAATATACACTTGGAGAACTGAGATACAAAATGGAAAATAAGCGATTGTGACCAGAAAAGTCGTGGAACGAAAGCAATCTACCCTAGCGGACTAAATAAATGGTTCAGTTTGAAATTCCAACGTATATCAGCTGAAGAATCCCGGAACACACAACGACCGAAACGTCCTGGATATGACAACAAAGAGGAGGAAAACAGCCCGAACAATGTAAATAGTGTAAATGAATATAAACTTAGTTTGTTTCTTGCTCTTCCTCTTGAAGGGAGAATGTAAAAATTTATATAATAAATGTAAATTAAGTAAATAATTAATATAAAGGAGACGTTAAATAAATAAATAAATAAATAATAGATAGATAGACTATTTTTGTTTATTACGTTTGCTTTTAAGAGAAGTATTTTAAATAATTAAAAGAACGCCAAGCGGTGAGTAAGACAAAATTTAAAGTAGAATCCCTGTCCCAGGTCACCATTGATTGAAGGTCATTTTCAAGAGTAGTTACCAGATTTATTGTTAGTTGGGGACTGGTTACACCTGGAAGGAGGTTGATAAAGATAAGAAAAAACGTAGGTTCAAGAATATAACCCTGTTGTAACTTTGCATTAATCTAAAATGATCTAGAGGCGTGTCCGTTCAAAATGACCTTCATTGCACGATTTGTTAGGATTAAGCCAAATATTTGTCCAGACTTACGGTAGCTCTTGAGCTTGTGAAGAAGACCAGCAAGCCAAACCCAGCTGATCACCTCAAAGAAATAGAATGACTAATTTTTCCAGTATCTTTAGCATGAGTTCCCCTTGAATTTATCCCAAGAGGCACTCAAGGCATTGGGTCATTTCTGATTTTCTCAGAATCAAAATACACTAGAATCATTGACAACCGGACTAAGAACGCCTTCCGGATATGAGGAATTGGTTACAAAGTCTGGATATGAGGGATTCCGGATATGAGGGATTCCGGATATGATCGCTGATGTTTCTTTATACAGTAGAATCGCTGACAACCGGACTAAGAAGGCCTTCCGGATATGAGGAATTGGTTACAATTGGTATGAGGGGTTATATTTAGATTAAAATAAAAAAAACTGAAATCAGGTTTAACATTTATTTTCAATGTTTTATAGTAAACAAAATAAGCAAATGTTGAGTGAAATCTAACGGAATTAATTTTAATGGAAAAAGAAATAAATTATTTAATGTTAATGAAAATTCATTAAATTAATTATGCCACGTATGCAAAACAAATAATGTAACGAGGATTTTTTAATCGCTGTTGCATGATGATGCATTTCACTTCTAATGTCATTCTCAACTTTTCCGCATTTCGTTTTGCTTTTGTTCTTGAAATATTTTAAACAAAAGACTTTTTTTTTTAACTCTGCGTACGTTATTGCTATCGCCATAGCTGAATACTCTAATAACCTTTTTAATAGCTTTTTTCAATTTCAGTCCAAGTTTCAACGAATACTGATTTTAAAGAGATTTTAAAATTTATTGTTGACATGTTTCATCTATAATGGCGGTTCGGTGAGTAATGTGTGAACTTGCTAATTTCAAAAATGTTTAAAATCTTATTTACATACGTAAATAATTTTTAAGCAGGGCTATTTTAAGCATTCAAATTTATCTTTCAAATAAATCCAAAATTTAACTTCATAGAAGATATTTAAATTATTTAAAATGCTATTTTCTGTTGTTTTTTGGTGGGTGTTGAGGTATTGTGTAGTGGTGAAGGCAATTCAGTCGTTCAGCCTTTTTTTTCATATAAGGACCCAGATTTCAAACAGTAATAAAAAAAATTAAAAGAATCAGGGCTATGCCTGTTAAATAAATAATCTGTATTTACAAGCATATGTGCATTAAATCAAAGGAGTCTAAAAAGAGTAAAACCAGTCTTTCGTTATGTATTTGATTAGATGATCCACAGAAAAATCTGTAGTTTAGAAAAAGACTTTTAAATAGTTGGTCCACTTAAAAAGCCGTAATTTAGAAAAAAAAAACTTTTAAATAGTCCACAGAAAAAAAATCTGTAGTTTAGAAAAAGACTCTTAAATAGCTGGTCCACAGAAAAAGATGAAGTTTACAAAAAGACTTTTAAATAGTTGGTGCACAGAAAAAATATCTGTGGTGGAAAAAAAGAGTTCTATCGTGAGCGAAGACTACCTGGGCGTCTTTGTTGTTGGAGATTATTCGTTTGAAGCAGACGACACGTTTCTTTCAGCACGGGCTGGGGGGAGGAAAGGAAAAAGATATGTAGGCACGTCTTTGAGCGGCTTGGAGAGAGTCCTATCTCTGCTCGCTGAAAATCGAAATTTGTGGGATTTTATAAGAAATTTTTTTTCCCGAAAGTAGGCTCGAGAAAATAGGATTTTTGTTTTGATTTGGTGAAATATTTCACATGATCATGTTAATTTCTAACAAATAAACACTTTGATTTGAACGGTGTGTGTGTTGCTTCGCGGAGTCTTGTTGTGTGATATTGGGTAGAAAATAAAGTTGGAGGTGTGTTTTAACACGGCATATATGTGGATATGTAATTTGTTTTGGAAATAGGGTTTATTTCGTATCATAGTTTTGTTCCTTTTTACGATAACATTCATCTTCTACAAAACTGAGCTCTGTATCAGTTATTACCTTTGCTTGCTAATTACTGATAAATAGTCGTCCTGGGTATAACGATAAACTACATCCGGCGGCAAGGACTCTGATCGGGGAGTTTTGAAGAGCGTAGAACCACCTCTTAATTGCTGATCTCAGGTCCGCCCTGACCCGGGGGGGGGGAGTGATAGAACCTGTCGGGGACTCAGATATGGGCAAATTGTTAACTCCCAAACTGGGGTCAAAATACTACGAATGTATAAAAATAGATTATTTTTAAAAATATAAGCAATATATTTCTGGAAAAAAAATATTAACATTAATATATTTTTGAAAAAAATAAAATATATTACCAGCAATACATTTTTGTTTTATTTTTTAGGTTTTTTTTTTTTTTTTTTGAAAACAACAAAAATATTGCGATGAATACATTTTAGAAAAATATATATATATATATAACTAGCAATTGATTTAACTCTCGGGAAAAACCCTCTTTACAAAAATATGTCAATGGAACCTCATCTACAAACAGATTTCTTACAAAGATTACATATTCTATTCATACGAAACTATCCTAAAAACCTTGTCGGTATTAAATAACCCATTGAGGTGTTGATATGCCGTAAAACAAAATAAACTAAAACCCTGGTCTACAAACTGACTTCTTACATAGAATGCATATTATATTCATACGAAGCTATCCTAAAAATCTTGCCGGCATTAAATAACCCATTGATGTGTTGATATGCCGTAAAACAAAATAATCCCAAACCCTGATCTTACAAAGTATACATATTCTATTCATACAAAACGATCCTAAAAATCTTGTCGGCATTAAATTACCCATTGAGGTGTTGATATGCCGTAAAACAAAATAATCCCAAACCCTGATCTACAAACTGATTTCTTACAAAGAATACATATTCTATTCATACGAACCTATCCTAAAAATCTTGCCGGCATTAAATAAACCATTGAGGTGTTGATATGCCGTAAAAGAAAATAAACCAAACCAAACAAAACTGACAAAAAGGCCTCTGCAGCCATTATAAAGTAAAAGGTCAAAGGTCAGTGGTCAGGGCTCAGAGGTCAGAGGCACAGTCTATGGGGATGCATGTATACCCGGGTTTTATTCTTGATTACCATTCCTGATGATGTTGAAATATTTCATATGGTGATGTTAATTTTTAACTGATAGACACTTTGATATAAACAGTGTGTGTTGCATTGTAAAAACATTTTGGCATGTTTGCAAACATTGTTAAAGAAGGTAAATTTTGGATTTTTTTTTAATATGGTACCTATGTAGGTATGTAATTGTGTTGGGAATTGGGATTATTTCCTATAATATCTACTTCAAATTGATAAATATTTCTTTCTTCCTCTTCTCTACTTCATTATTCCTTCTTACATTTTTTAACATTTACATTCTTTTCCCTTTCTCTTCTTGACGTATTTTTTCCCTTTTTCTTTCTTTCTTTCTTTCTTATTTTATCTTCTTTTTTTTGGTGGGGTGGTGGCATCTGGGTTCTATTTTCGCTTTTCATTCATTCATTTTTTTTCTTTCTTTTCATCGACAAATTCTTCACCATTCATCCTCCTTTCCTTCTTTTATTTTCGCATTTATTTTCATTCATTCATTTTTTCTTTCTTTTCATCGACAAATTCTTCACCATTCATCCTTCTTTTATTTTCGCATTTATTTTCATTCATTCCTTTTTTCTTTCTTTTCATCGACAAATTCTTCACCATTCATCCTCCTTTCCTTCTTTTATTTTCGCATTTATTTTCATTCATTCATTTTTCTTTCTTTTCAACGACAAATTCTTCACCATTCATCCTCCTTTCCTTCTTTTATTTTCGCATTTATTTTCATTCATTCCTTTTTTCTTTCTTTTCATCGACAAATTCTTCACCATTCATCCTCCTTTCCTTCTTTTATTTTCGCATTTATTTTCATTCATTCATTTTTTCTTTCTTTTCAACGACAAATTCTTCACCATTCATCCTCCTTTCCTTCTTTTATTTTCGCATTTATTTTCATTCATTCCTTTTTTCTTTCTTTTCATCGACAAATTCTTCACCATTCATCCTCCTTTCCTTCTTTTATTTTCGCATTTATTTTCATTCATCCATTTTTTTTCTTTTCATCGACAAATTCTTCACCATTCATCCTCCTTTCCTTCTTTTTATTTTCGCATTTATTTTCATTCATTCATTTTTTTTTTCTTTTCATCGACAAATTCTTCACCATTTATCCTCCTTTTCCTTCTTTTATTTTCGCATTTATTTTCATTCATTTTTTTTTTTCTTTCTTTTTTCATCGACAAATTCTTCACCATTCATCCTCCTTTCCTTTTTTTTTTTTATTTATTTTCATTCATTCATTTTTTCTTTCTTTTCAACGACAAATTCTTCACCATTCATCCTCCTTTCCTTCTTTTATTTTCGCATTTATTTTCATTCATTCATTTTTTCTTTCTTTTCAACGACAAATTCTTCACCATTCATCCTCCTTTCCTTCTTTTATTTTCGCATTTATTTTCATTCATTCATTTTTCTTTCTTTTCAACGACGAATTCTTCACCATTCATCCTCCTTTCCTTCTTTTATTTTCGCATTTATTTTCATTCATTCCTTTTTTCTTTCTTTTCATCGACAAATTCTTCACCATTCATCCTCCTTTCCTTCTTTTATTTTCGCATTTATTTTCATTCATTCATTTTTTCTTTCTTTTCATCGACAAATTCTTCACCATTCATCCTCCTTTCCTTCTTTTATTTTCGCATTTATTTTCATTCATTCATTTTTTCTTTCTTTTCATCGACAAATTCTTCACCATTTATCCTCTTTTCCTTCTTTTATTTTCGCATTTATTTTCATTCATTCCTTTTTTTTCTTTCTTTTTTATCGACAAATTCTTTTTATTCATCCTCCTTTTTTCTTTTTTATTTTTCGCATTTATTTTTCATTCATTCATTTTTTTTTTTCTTTTCAACGACAAATTCTTCACCATTCATCCTCCTTTTTCCTTCTTTTTTTTCGCATTTATTTTCATTCATTCATTTTTTTTTCTTTTCATTTCGACAAATTCTTCACCATTCATCCTCCTTTCCTTCTTTTATTTTCGCATTTATTTTTCATTCATTCATTTTTTTCTTTCTTTTCATCGACAAATTCTTCACCATTCATCCTCCTTTCCTTCTTTTTTTATTTTTTATTTATTTTCATTCATTCATTTTTTCTTTCTTTTCATCGACAAATTCTTCACCATTCATCCTCCTTTCCTTCTTTTATTTTCGCATTTATTTTCATTCATTCATTTTTTCTTTCTTTTCAACGACAAATTCTTCACCATTCATCCTCCTTTCCTTCTTTTATTTTCGCATTTATTTTCATTCATTCATTTTTCTTTTTTTTTTCATCGACAAATTCTTCACCATTCATCCTCCTTTCCTTCTTTTATTTTTCGCATTTTATTTTCATTCATTCATTTTTCTTTCTTTTCATCGACAAATTCTTCACCATTCATCCTCCTTTTCCTTCTTTTATTTTCGCATTTATTTTCATTCATTCATTTTTCTTTCTTTTCATCGACAAATTCTTCACCATTCATCCTCCTTTCCTTTTTTTTTTTTTTTTATTTTCATTCATTCATTTTTTTTTCTTTTTCAACGACAAATTCTTCACCATTCATCCTCCTTTTCTTCTTTTTTTTTTCGCATTTATTTTCATTCATTCATTTTTTCTTTTTTTTTCAACGACGAATTCTTCACCATTCATCCTCCTTTCCTTTTTTTATTTTCGCATTTATTTTCATTCATTCATTTTTTCTTTCTTTTTCAACGACAAATTCTTCACCATTCATCCTTTTTTTTCTTTTATTTTCGCATTTATTTTTCATTCATTCATTTTTTCTTTCTTTTCAACGACAAATTCTTCACCATTCATCCTCCTTTTCCTTCTTTTTTTTTTCGCATTTATTTTCATTCATTCATTTTTTGTTTTTTTTTTTTTATCGACAAATTCTTCACCATTCATCCTTCTTTTATTTTCGCATTTTATTTTCATTCATTTTTTTTTTCTTTCTTTTCATCACAAATTCTTCACCATTCATCCTCCTTTCCTTCTTTTATTTTTTTTTTTTATTTTCATTCATTCATTTTTTCTTTCTTTTCAACGACAAATTCTTCACCATTCATCCTCCTTTCCTTCTTTTTTTTCGCATTTATTTTCATTCATTCCTTTTTTTTTCTTTTCATCGACAAATTCTTCAAAATTCATCCTCCTTTTCATTCTTTTATTTTCGCATTTATTTTCATTCATTCCTTTTTTCTTTCTTTTCATCGACAAATTCTTCACCATTCATTCTCCTTTCCTTCTTTTATTTTCGCATTTATTTTCATTCATTCATTTTTTTTTTTCTTTTTCAACGACAAATTCTTCACCATTCATCCTCCTTTTTCCTTTTTTTTTTTTTCGCATTTTTTTCATTCATTCCTTTTATCTTTCTTTTGCATTGACAAATTCTTCACCATTCATCCTCCTTTTTTTCTTTTTTATTTTCGCATTTATTTTTCATTCATTCCTTTCCTTTTTCTTTCTTTTTCATCGACAAATTCTTCACCATTCATCCTCCTTTCCTTCTTTTATTTTTTCGCATTTATTTTCATTCATTTTTTTTTTTTTTTTTTTCATCGACAAATTCTTCACCATTCATCCTCCTTTCCTTCTTTTATTTTTTAATTTATTTTTATTCATTTTCTTTTTTTCTTTCTTTTCATCGACAAATTCTTCACCATTCATCCTCCTTTCCTTCTTTTATTTTCGCATTTATTTTCATTCATCCATTTTTTTTTCTTTTCAACGACAAATTCTTCACCAGTCATCTTTCATTCCTTCTTTTATTTTCGCATTTATTTTCATTCATTAATTTTTTCTTTCTTTTCACCGACAAATTCTTCACCATTCATCCTTCTTTCCTTCTTTTATTTTCGCATTTATTTTCATTCATTCAAATTTCTTTCTTTTCATCGAAAAATTTTGTTTTTTCATCCTCCTTTCTTCTTTTTTTTTTCGCATTTATTTTCATTCATTCATTTTTTTTTTTCTTTTCAACGACAAATTCTTCACCATTCATCCTCCTTTCCTTCTTTTTTATTTTCGCATTTATTTTCATTCATTCATTTTTCTTTCTTTTCATCGACAAATTCTTCACCATTCATCCTCCTTTTATTTTTTTATTTTCGCATTTATTTTCATTCATTTCCTTTTTTCTTTCTTTTCAAACAAATTCTTCAATTCATTTTTTTTCTTTTATCCTCCTTTTTTTCAATTCATTTTTTCTTTTTTTTTCGCATTTTCACATTTCATTTTTCATTCTTTTATTTTCGCATTTTTTTTTCTTTTTTTCAACTTTATGAAATTCTTTCACCATTCATCCTCCTTTCCTTTTTTTTTTTTTTTCAACGCATTTTATTTTCATTCATTCCTTTTTTTTTTCTTTATTTTTCATCGACAAATTCTTTTTTTTTTTCCATTCATCCTCCTTTTTCTTCTTTTTTTTTCGCATTTATTTTCATTCATTCATTTTTTTTCTTTTTCAATGACAAATTCTTCACCATTCATCCTTTCAAAAGAGGAATTTTTTATTTTTTTATTTTCATTCATTCATTTTTTTCTTTCTTTTCAAAACGACAAATTCTTCACCATTCATCCTCCTTTCCTTCTTTTATTTTCGCATTTATTTTCATTCATTCCTTTTTTCTTTCACCCGAATCGACAAATTCTTCACCATTCATCCTCCTTTTTCTTTTATTTTCGCATTTATTTTCATTCATTCATTTTTTTCTTTTTTTTCAACGACAAATTCTTCACCATTCATCCTTCATTTTCCTTCTTTTATTTTTTCATTTATTTTCATTCATTCAATTTTTTATTTCTTTTCATCCCGACAAATTCTTCACCATTCATCCTCCTTTCCTTCTTTTATTTTCGCATTTATTTTCATTCATTCCTTTTTCTTTCTTTTTTCATCGACAAATTCTTCACCATTCATCCTCCTTTTTTTTTTTTATTTTTCGCATTTATTTTCATTCATTCCTTTTTCTTTCTTTTCATCAACAAATTTTTTTTTTCATTTTCGCTTTCCTTCTTTTATTTTCGCATTTATTTTCATTCATGCATTTTTTTTCTTTTCATCGACAAATTCTTCACCATTCATCCTCCTTTCCTTCTTTTATTTTTCGCATTTATTTTCATTTTATTTTTTTTTTTTCTTTCATCGACAAATTCTTTTCATTCATCAAATTTTCTTCTTTTATTTTTTTTTTTTTTTTCATTTTTTTTTTTTTTTTTTCATTTCATTCCAATTCTTCACCATTCATCCTCCTTTCCTTTTTTTTCGCATTTATTTTCATTCATTCCTTTTTCTTTCTTTTCATCGACAAATTCTTCATAAATTCATCCTTTTTCCTTCTTTTTTTCGCATTTTTTTTTGTTTTTTTTTTTTTTCTTTCATTTCATTTATTTTCGCAAATTCTTCACCATTCATCCTCCTTTCCTTCTTTTTATTTTCGCATTTATTTTTCATTCATTCATTTTTCTTTCTTTTCAAAAACAAATTCTTCACCATTTTATCCTCCTTTTCCTTCTTTTATTTTCGCATTTATTTTCATTCATTCATTTTTTTCTTCTTTTTCATCGAAAATTCTTCACCATTCATCCTCCTTTCCTTCTTTTATTTTTTCGCATTTTCATTCATTCATCATTTTTTTTTCTTTTCAACGACAAATTCTTCACCATTTATTCCTCCTTTTGAATTCTTTTATTTTTTCGCATTTATTTTCATTTATTCATTTTTTTGCATTCTTTTCATCGGACAAATTCTTCACCATTCATTTATTTTTTCCTTCTTTTTATTTTTTCTTTTTATTTTCATTCATTCCTTTTTCTTTCTTTTTTTCGACATTTTTTCAATTTTCATCTTCACCCATTCATCCTTCTTTTTCTTTTTTTATTTTCGCATTTATTTTCATTTTTCATTTTTTTTCTTTCTTTTTCATCGACAAATTCTTCACCATTCATTCATTTTTTCCTTCTTTTTATTTTCGCATTTATTTTCATTCATTCATTTTTTTTTTATTTTTCATCGACAAATTCTTCACCATTCATCCTCCTTTCCTTCTTTTATTTTTCGCATTTATTTTCATTCATTCATTTTTTCTTTTTTCATCGACAAATTCTTCACCATTCATCCTCCTTTCCTTTTTTTATTTTCGCATTTTATTTTCAATTCATTCCTTTTTCTTTCTTTTTTCATCAACAAATTCTTTTTTTCATTTTATTTTTCCATTTATCTTTTATTTTTCTTTTTTATTTTTCAAAGAGTTTTTTTTTTTTTTTTTTTCATCTTTTATTTTCAATTCTTTTTTCATCCTCCTTTCCCTTCTTTTTTTTTTTTTTTTTTTTTTTTTTTTTCATTTATTTTTTCTTTCTTTTCATCGACAAATTCTTCAAAATTCATTTGTTTTTTTTTTTATTTTCGCATTTATTTTCATTCATTCCTTTTTCTTTCTTTTCAAAAAATTCTTTTTCATTTTTTTTTTTATTTTTTATTTTCGCATTTATTTTCATTCAGTTTCCTTTTTTTTTCTTTTTTTTTTTTATTTCCGCTTTATTCATCCTCCTTTTCTTCTTTTATTTCCAAAAAACGGATTTTTTTTCATTTTTTTTTCTTTCTTTTCAACGATGGATTTCTTGAACATTCATCCTCCTTTTGTTATTTTTTTTTCGCATTTCCGCTTTTATTCATTGTTTTTTTTCTTTTCATCGACAAATTCAAAACGTTCATTTTTTTTTTTTTTTCGCATTTATTTTCGCATTATCAATTTTTCTTTCTTTCATGAACAAATTCTTCACCATTCATTTCCTTTTTTTTTTTTATTTTCGCATTTATTTTCATTCATTCATTTTTCTTTCTTTTTTCAAAAAAAGAGGATTTGTTTTTTTTTTCTTTTTATTTTCGCATTTATTTTTTCATTCATTTTTTTCTTTTCTTTTCAAAATTCTTTTTGTTATTTTTTTATTTTCGCTTTATTTCATTGTGAATTCTTTTTTTTCATCCTTTTTTTTTTTTTTTTATTTTCGTATTATTCATTATCCTTCCTTTTTTTTTCGCAAAGGGAATTTGTTATTTTTTTTCTTTTCAACGCTTTCTTCAATTGTTCATCCTCCTTTCCTTCTTTTTTTTTTTATTATTTTTTTTTCATTTTCCTTTTTTCTTTCTTTTCATCGAACAATTCTTCACCATTCATTTTTCCTTTTTTTATTTTCGCATTTATTTTCATTCATTCCTTTTCTTTCTTTTCATCCAAAAATTCTTCACCATTCATTTTTTTTTTTCTTTTTATTTTCGCATTATCATTTTGGATTTCATTTTTTCTTTTTTTCAAAGACAAATTCTTCATTTTTTTATTTCCGCTTTATGAATTTTATTTCGTCACAGTTTCCAAAACATTCCTTTTTTTTTTTTTTTTTTTATTTTCTTCATTATCAATTATGGATTTCTTTTTTAGTTTCAAAAAGGAATTTTGTTATTTTTTTTTCTTTCCGCTTTATTCATTGTCAATTTCCTTCCTTCCAAAAAACGCATTTATTTTTTTTTTCATTTTTTTTTCTTTTCAATTATGGATTTCTTGAACATTCATCCTTCTTTTCCTTCTTTTATTTTTTTATTTTTTTTATTCATTTTTATGAATTTTTCTTTTCATCGACAAATTTTTCTAAAACGGAATTTTTTTTTTTTTTTTTTTGCATTATCAATTTTTTTTTTCTTTTCAACGACAGTTTCTTCAAAAAAGGAATTTGTTATTTTTTTTTTCCGTTTATGAATTGAATTTATTTTCATTCAAAAACGGGAATTTTTTTTTTTTTCATTTTTATTTTCTTCACCATTCATCCTCCTTTCCTTTGTTTTTTTTTTATTTCCGCTTTATGAATTGTGAATTTTCTTTCAGTTTCCAAAAAACGGGAATTGTTTTTTTTCATTTTTATTTCCTTTATCAATTTTGGATTTATTTTCATTTCCATTTTTTTTTTTTTCATTTTTAAATTTTCAATTTCATCCTCCTTTTTCTTTTTTGTTTTTTTTTTTTTTTTTCATTTTTTTTTCTTTTATGGATTTCATCGACAAATTTTCCCAAAAAGGTTTTTGTTTTTTTTTCGCATTTATTTTTCATTTATTCCTTTTTTCTTTCTTTTCATCGACAAATTCCTTCAAATTCATTCCTTTTTTTTTTTTTATTTTCGCATTATCAATTTCATTCATTCAAAAGGGTTTTGTTTTTTTTTATTTCCGCTTTATGAATTGTTTTTTTTCTACACATTTCCAAAACGGGAATTGTTTTTTTTTTTTTTTATTTTTGCATTTAATTTTCATTCATGAACAGTTTCCTTTTTTTGTTTCTTTTTTTATTTCCGACAAATTCTTCACCATTTCATACACAGTTTTTTAAACGGGAATTTATTTTTTTTTCCTTTTTTTTTTTTTTTCAATTATGGATTTTCATGAACAGTTTTCAAAACTCCTTTCCTTATTTGTTATTTTTTTTATTTTCATTTTATTTCTTTCTTTCATACACAAATTTCCAAAAACGGGATTGTTTTTTTTTCTTTTTATTTTCGCATTTAATTTTCATTTCATGAACAGTTTCTTTTTCATTTGTTATTTTTTTTTCTTCCGCTTTATCCTCCTTGAATTTTTATTTTTCCAAAAACGGGAATCATTTTTTTTTTTTTCATTTTTTCATTATCAATTTCTTTTCCATTCAACAGTTTCCTTCTTTTATTTTTTGTTATTTTTATTTCCGCTTTTCTTTCTTTTCATCGACAAATTCTTTCCAAAAATCCTCCTTTTTTTTTTTTATTTTTTTTTCGCATTATCAATTTTTCATTTCATGAACAGTTTCTTTCTTTT
Organism: Acanthosepion pharaonis; assembly: GCA_903632075.3. Classification (NCBI taxonomy): domain Eukaryota; kingdom Metazoa; phylum Mollusca; class Cephalopoda; order Sepiida; family Sepiidae; genus Acanthosepion; species Acanthosepion pharaonis. The sequence goes on along the minus strand of CAHIKZ030000210.1, from coordinate 1,007,396 downwards.
CATTATTTTTTTTTATTTCACTTTATCAATTGTTTCCTTCTTTTAGTTTCCAAAAACAGGATTCATTTTTTTTTCTTTTATTTTCATTATCAATTATGGATTTCATGAACAGTTTCCTAAAAAAGGGTATTTGTTATTTTTTTTTTTTATTTTGAATTGTGAATTTTCACAGTTTCCAAAAACTTTTTTTTTTTATTTTCATCGCATTATCAATTATGGATTTCATCCTCCTTTCCTTCTTTTTATTTTGTTATTTTTTCATTCCGCTTTTTTTGTTTCTTTCATCGCCCATTTTCAAAAACGGGAATTGTTTTTTTTTTTTTTATTTTTTCGCATTTTCAATCATGGATTTCATGAACTTTTCATCGAAGGAATTGTTATTTTTTTATTTCCGCCTTATGAATTTTAATTTTCGCACACATTTTCAAAACGGGAATTGTTTTTTTTCTTTTTTTTTTCATTATCAATTTCTTTTCATCCAGTTTCCTTCTTTTATTTTCGCATTTTTTTCATTCATTTCTTTTTTTGTTTCTTTTCATCAACAAATTCTTCAAAAAAAATCTCCTTGTTTTTTTTTTTTTTTTATTTTCGCATTATTTATTTTCATGAACAGTTTTTCTTTCTTTTCATTTTTATTTTTTTCTTATTTTCGCTTTATGAATTCCTTTTCGTACACATTTTTCAAAAATTTTCAATTGTTTTTTTTTTTTTTATTTTCGCATTATCAAATTATGGATTTCATGAACAGTTTCCTAAAATTTATTTGTTATTTTTTTTTTTTCGCTTTATTTCATTGTGAATTTTTTTCTTTCAGTTTCGACAAAAAAGGGAATTGTTTTTTTTTCCTTTATTTTCGCATTATCAATCATTCATTTCATTTTTTCTTTCCTTTCATCGGGTATTTGTTATTTTTTTATTTCCGCTTTATTTTGAATTTTCGCACACAGTTTTCAAAACAATTGTTTTTTTTTTTTTTTTTCGCAAATCAATTATGGATTTCATCCTCAGTTTCTTTTAAAAGGGTATTTGTTTTTTTTTTTTCTTTTTATTTGTTTTTCATCGACAAATTTTCAAAAAATCCTCCTTTTTTTTTTTATTTTCATTTTTATTTTATTCATTCCTTTTTCATGAACAGTTTCCTAAAAGGGAATTTGTTATTTTTTATTTTCGCTTTATTAATTTTTCGCATTTCACACATTTCCAAAACGGAATTTTTTTTTTTTTTTTTTTTTTCGCATTATCAATTATGGATTCATCCTCAGTTTCCTTCTTTTTTTTGATTTTGTTTCATTTTTTTTTTTCGCTTTATCAATTGTGAATTTCTTAACCACAGTTTCCAAAAACGGGAATTTTTTTTTTTTTATTTTTATTTTTTTCATTATTTTTCTTTGGATTTCATGAACAGTTTCCTAAAATTCATCCTCTTTGTTATTTTTTTATTTTCGCTTTTATTTTGTATTTTCGTTCCAGTTTTTTCTTTCTTTTTTTTTTTTTTTTTTTTCCATTATCAATCCTCCTTTCCTTCTTTTAGTTTCCTAAAAATTATTTTTATTTTTTTTTTCTTTTTATGAATTGTGAAATTCTTCACCATTTCCTCCAAAAACGGGAATTGTTTTTTATTTTTTATTTTTTTTTTTTTTATCAATTTTGGATTTTTCATCGAACAGTTTCCTCAAAAGGAATTTGTTATTTTTTTTATTTCCTTTATTTTTGAATTTTTTAGTTTCCAAAACGGAATTTTTTTTTTTTCATTTTATTTTCGCATTATCAATTTTGGATTTTGAACAGTTTCCTAAAAGGGTATTTGTTATTTTTTTTTTTTTCATGAATTCTTCAATTTCCTCCTTTCCTTCTTTTAAAAACGGGAATTGTTTTTTTTTTTTTTTCTTTTTTTCATTATCAATTCTGGATTTCATGAACAGTTTCCTAAAAATTATTTTGTTATTTTTTTTTTTTCGCTTTTTGAATTGTGAATTTCGTACAAATTCTTCAAAATTCATCCTTTGTTTTTTTTTTTTTATTTTCGCATTATCAATTCATTTCATTTTTCAGTTTTTTCAACGGAATTTGTTTCACCTTTTTTTATTTTCGCTTTTCAATTGTTTTCATAACCCATTTTTCAAAAACGGAATTTTTTTTTTCTTTTTTTCATTTTTGCATTATCAATTCTTTTCATGAACAGTTTCCTAAAAAGAATTTGTTGTTTTTTTTTCGCAATTTAATTTTCATTTTCAAAAAACGAGAATTTTTTTTTTTTTTTTTTTTCGCATTATCAATTATGGATTTCATAAACAGTTTCCTTTTCCAGGAATTTTCGTTATTTTTTTTTTATTTTCGCTTTATCAATTTCTTTCTTTTCATACAAATTTTTCAAAAATCAATTGTTTTTTTTTTTTTTTTATTTTCGCATTATCAATTTTGGATTTCATGAACAGTTTCTTCGAAGGAATTGTTATTTTTTTATTTCCTTTATCAATTGTGAATTCGTTTTCATTTCCAAAAAAAGTTTTTTTTTTTTTTTTATTTTCGCATTATCAATTATGGATTCATCCTCAGTTTCCTTCTTTTAATTTGTTATTTTTTTTTCATTTTTCAATTTTTTTTCTTTTCATTTCAAAAAGCAGGGTTTTTTTTTTTTATTTTCGCATTTCAATCTTTTATTTTCGAACAGTTTTCATTCATTTTTTTTTTTTTTTTTTCATCTTTATGAATTGTTCATTCGTACACAGTTTTTAAAACGGAATTTATTTTTTTTTTTTTATTTTTTCATTATCAATTATGGATTTCATGAACATTTTCCTAAAAAGGGAATTTTTTTTTTTTTTTATTTTCATTCATTCTTTATTAATTGTGAATTTCGTACACAGTTTCCTTCAAGGGAATTTTTTTTTTTTATTTTTATTTTCGCATTTTCAATTATGGATTTCATAAACAGTTTCTTTTTTTGTTATTTTTTTTTTATTTTCCTTTATCAATTGTTTAATTTCGTACACAGTTTCCAAAAAACAGAATTTTTTTTTTTATTTTTTTTTTGCATTATCAATTATGGATTTCTTGAACAGTTTCCTTCCTTCTTTGTTATTTTTTTTATTTTCATTCATTTATTTTCTTTCTTTTCATCGTACAAAGTTTCACCATTCATTTTTTTTTATTTTTATTTTTCGCATTTAATTTCATTTCATGAACAGTTTTTCTTTCTTTTCATATTTTTTTTTCATTTCCGCTTTAAAAATTTTTATTTTCGTTTTTATTTTTTTTTTTTTATTTTTTTTCGCATTATCAAATTCTTCATTTCATCCTCAGTTTCTTTTAATGGAATTTTCGCATTTTTTTTCATTCGCTTTTTCAATTGTGAATTTTCATCGTACAAAGTTTCCAAAACGGAATCCTCCTTTTTTTTTAATTTTATTTTCGCATTTATCAATTATTTTTCATTCATTTTCTTTTTCTTTCTTTTTTTTTTTATTTTCGCAAATTCTTCACCATTCATCCTCCTTTCCTTCGGAATTTTTTTTTTCGCATTTATTTTCATTCATTTCTTTTTTCTTTCTTTTCATCGGAATTTGTTACCATTTTTATTTTCCTTCTTTTTATTTTCGCATTTATTTTCATTTATTTTTTTTTTTTTCTTTTCATTATCAAATTCTGGATTCATCCTCAGTTTCCTTCTTTTAATTTTCGCATTTTTTTTATTTTATTCCTTTTTTCTTTCTTTTCATCACAGTTCTTCAAACATTTTCCTTTTTCCTTTTTTATTTTCGCATTTATTTTTATTCATTTCATTTTTCAGTTTCTTTTCATTTGACAAATTCTTTACCATTCATCCTCCTTTTCCTTCTTTTATTTTTCGCATTTATTTTTTTTCATTTTTATTTTCTTTCTTTCAATTCAGATTTCTTTTTTCGAAAACGGGTATTTCCTTTCCTTTTTTTATTTTCGCATTTTTTCAATTCATTTCTTTCATTTCTTTTTTTCATCGACGGAATTTTTTTTTTTTTTTTATTTTCGCATTTCAATTTTTTATTTCATGAACATTTTCATTCATTTATTTTTTTTTCTTTTCATCGACAAATTCTTCATTTTCATCCTAAAAATCCTTCTTTTATTTTTTATTTTTATTTTCATTCAAATTTTTTTCAGTTTCTTTCAATGGAAATTTTTATTTTTTTTCTCCTCCTTTCCTTCTTTTATTTTCGCATTTATTTTCAAATTGGGAACTTTTTTTTCTTTTTTTCGACAAATTCTTCATTTTCATCCTTTCCTTTCTTTTAAAAAAAGATTTATTTTTTTTTTTCATTTTTCTATTCTTTTCATCGACAAATTTTTCAATTCATCCTCCTTTCCTTCTTTTTATTTTCGCATTTATTTTCATTCATTCATTTTTTTTTTTTTTTTATTTCATTTCTTGTGAATTCTTCCTTCATTCACAGTTTCCTTTCCTTCAGAATTTTTTTTTTTTTTTATTTTTGCATTTCAATTTATTTTTTCATGAACAAATTCTTTTTTTCATTTTTTTTTTTATTTTCGCATTTATTTTCATTCATTTCCATTTTCTTTTTTTTCATTTCCAAAAACAGGGATTTTTTTTTTTTATTTTTATTTTCGCATTCATTTCATTTTTTTTTCTTTTTTTTCATCGACAAATTCTTTTTTATTCATCCTCCTTTCCTTCTTTTATTTTCGCATTTATTTTCATTCATTTCTTTTTTATTTCTTTTTATCGACAAATTTTCACCATTCATCCTCCTTTCCTTCTTTTATTTTCGCATTTATTTTTTCATTTTCCATTTTTTCTTTCTTTTCATCTTTAAATTCTTCACCATTCATCCTCCTTTTTTTTTTTTTTTTTCGCATTTATTTTCATTCATCCTTTTTTTCTTCTTTTATTTTTTTTTTCTTTCATCGATTTCTTTTCATCACCATTCATCCTCCTTTTTTCTTTTTATTTTCGCATTTATTTTCATTCATTCATTTTTTTTTCTTTCTTTTCATCAACAAATTCTTCACCATTCATCCTCCTTTTCCTTCTTTTATTTTCGCAAACGTGAAACTTTTTCATTTTTATTTTTTCTTTCTTTTCATCGACAAATTCTTCAAATTCATCCTCCTTTCCTTCTTTTTATTTTCGCATTTATTTTCATTCATTCATTTTTTCTTTCTTTTCATCGACAAATTCTTCACCATTCATCCTCCTTTCCTTTTTTTATTTTCGCATTTATTTTCATTTGTTTCCCTTTTTCTTTCTTTCATCGACAATTTCTTCACCATTCATCCTCCTTTCCTTCTTTTATTTTCGCATTTTTTTCATTCATTCCTTTTTTCTTTCTTTTCATCGACAAATTCTTCACCATTCATCCTCCTTTCCTTCTTTTTATTTTCGCATTTATTTTCATTCATTTTTTTTTCTTTTCTTTTCATCGACAAATTTTCTTCACCATTCATCCTCCTTTCCTTCTTTTATTTTCGCATTTATTTTCATTTATTCCTTTTTTTCTTTCTTTTCATCGACAAATTCTTCACCATTCATCCTCCTTTCCTTCTTTTATTTTTCGCATTTATTTTCATTTCATTTTTTTTCTTTCTTTTCATCGACAAATTCTTCACCATTCATCCTCCTTTCCTTCTTTTATTTTCGCATTTATTTTCATTCATTCATTTTTTCTTTCTTTTCATCGACAAATTCTTCACCATTCATCCTCCTTTCCTTTTTTATTTTCGCATTTATTTTCATTCATTTCTTTTTTTTTTCTTTTCATCGACATTCTTCACCATTCATCCTCCTTTCCTTCTTTTTTTTTTCGCATTTATTTTCATTTATTTTCTTTTTCTTTTTTTCATCGACAAATTCTTCACCATTCATCCTCCTTTCCTTCTTTTATTTTTCATTTATTTTCATTCATTCCTTTTTTCTTTCTTTTCATCGACAAATTCTTCACCATTCATCCTCCTTTCCTTCTTTTTATTTTCGCATTTATTTTCATTCATTCCTTTTTTTTTTTCTTTTCATCGACAAATTCTTCACCATTCATCCTTCTTTCCTTCTTTTATTTTCGCATTTATTTTCATTCATTCATTTTTTTTTCTTTTCATCGACCAAATTCTTCACCATTCATCCTCCTTTCCTTCTTTTATTTTCGCATTTATTTTTTATTTTCATTTCATTCATTTTTTCTTTCTTTTCATCGACAAATTCTTCACCATTTTTTCCTCCTTTCCTTCTTTTCTTTTCGCATTTATTTTCATTCATTTTTTTTCTTTCTTTTCATCGACAAATTCTTCACCATTCATCCTCCTTTCCTTCTTTTATTTTCGCATTTATTTTCATTCATTCATTTTTTTCTTTCTTTTCATCGACAAATTCTTCACCATTCATCCTCCTTTTCCTTCTTTTATTTTCGCATTTATTTTCATTCATTCATTTTTTTCTTTCTTTTCAACGACAAATTCTTCACCATTCATCCTTCTTTCCTTCTTTTATTTTCGCATTTATTTTCATTCATTCATTTTTTTTTTCTTTTTTCATTCATTTCATTTTCCTCCTTTCCTTCTTTTATTTTCGCATTTTTTTCATTCATTCATTTTTCTTTCTTTTTCATCGACAAATTCTTCACCATTCATCCTCCTTTTCTTCTTTTATTTTTTCGCATTTATTTTCATTCATTCATTTTTTCTTTCTTTCAACGACAAAATTCTTCACCATTCATCCTCCTTTCCTTCTTTTATTTTCGCATTTATTTTCATTCATTTTTTTTTCTTTCTTTTTCATCAACAAATTCTTCACCATTCATCCTCCTTTTTTTTTTTTTCGCATTTATTTTCATTCATTTTTTTTTTTTCTTTTCATCAACAAATTCTTCACCATTAATTCTCTTTTCCTTCTTTTATTTTCGCATTTATTTTCATTCATTCATTTTTTCTTTCTTTTCATCGACAAATTCTTCACCATTCATCCTTCTTTCCTTCTTTTATTTTCGCATTTATTTTCATTCATTCATTTTTTCTTTCTTTTCATCGACAAATTCTTCACCATTCATCCTCCTTTCCTTCTTTTATTTTCGCATTTATTTTCATTCATTCCTTTTTTTCTTTTCATCGACAAATTCTTCACCATTCATCCTCCTTTCCTTCTTTTTTATTTTCGCATTTATTTTCATTCATTTTTTTTTTTCTTTCTTTTCATCGACAAATTCTTCACCATTCATCCTCCTTTTCCTTCTTTTATTTTCGCATTTATTTTCATTCATTCCTTTTTTTCTTTCTTTTCATCAACAAATTCTTCACCATTCATCCTCCTTTTCCTTCTTTTTATTTTCGCATTTATTTTCATTCATTCATTTTTTCTTTCTTTTCATCGACAAATTCTTCACCATTCATTCTCCTTTCCTTCTTTTATTTTCGCATTTATTTTCATTCATTCCTTTTTCTTTTTTTCATCGACAAATTCATCACCATTCATCCTCCTTTCCTTCTTTTATTTTCGCATTTATTTTCATTCATTCCTTTTTTCTTTCTTTTCATCGACAAATTCTTCACCATTCATCCTCCTTTCCTTCTTTTATTTTCGCATTTATTTTCATTCATTCCTTTTTTCTTTCTTTTCATCGACAAATTCTTCACCATTCATCCTCCTTTCCTTCTTTTTATTTTCGCATTTATTTTCATTCGTTCCTTTTTCTTTCTTTTCATCGACAAATTCTTCACCATTCATCCTCCTTTCCTTCTTTTATTTTCGCATTTATTTTCATTCATTCATTTTTTCTTTCTTTTCATCGACAAATTCTTCACCATTCATCCTCCTTTCCTTCCTTTATTTTCGCATTTATTTTCGCATTTATTTTCATTCATTCATTTTTTCTTTCTTTTCATCGACAAATTCTTCACCATTAATTCTCTTTTCCTTCTTTTATTTTCGCATTTATTTTTCATTCATTTTTTTTCTTTCTTTTCATCGACAAATTCATCACCATTCATCCTCCTTTCCTTCTTTTTTTTTTCGCATTTATTTTCATTCATTCCTTTTTTCTTTCTTTTTCATCGACAAATTCTTCACCCATTCATCCTCATTTCCTTCTTTTTATTTTCGCATTTATTTTCATTCATTTTTTTTTTTCTTTTCATCGACAAATTCTTCACCATTCATCCTCCTTTCCTTCTTTTATTTTCGCATTTATTTTCATTCATTCCTTTTTTCTTTCTTTTCATCGACAAATTCTTCACCATTCATCCTCCTTTCCTTCTTTTATTTTCGCATTTATTTTCATTCATTTCTTTTTTCTTTCTTTTCATCGACAAATTCTTCACCATTCATCCTCCTTTCCTTCCTTTATTTTCGCATTTATTTTCGCATTTATTTTCATTCATTCATTTTTTCTTTCTTTTCATCGACAAATTCTTCACCATTCATCCTCCTTTCCTTCTTTTATTTTCGCATTTATTTTCATTCATTCCTTTTTTCTTTCTTTTCATCGACAAATTCTTCACCATTCATCCTCCTTTCCTTCTTTTATTTTCGCATTTATTTTCATTCATTTTTTTTTTTCTTTCTTTTCATCGACAAATTCTTCACCATTCATCCTTCTTTTTCCTTCTTTTATTTTCGCATTTATTTTCATTCATTCATTTTTCTTTTTTTTTTCATCGACAAATTCTTCACCATTCATCCTCCTTTTCCTTCTTTTATTTTTCGCATTTATTTTCATTCATTCATTTTTTTCTTTCTTTTTCAACGACAAATTCTTCACCATTCATCCTCCTTTCCTTCTTTTTTATTTTCGCATTTATTTTCATTCATTCATTTTTTTTTCTTTTCATCGACAAATTCTTCACCATTCATCCTCCTTTCCTTCTTTTATTTTTTTCGCATTTATTTTCATTCATTCCTTTTTCTTTCTTTTCATCGACAAATTCTTCACCATTCATCCACCTTTTTCTTCTTTTTATTTTCGCATTTATTTTCATTCATTCATTTTTTTTTTCTTTTCATCAACAAATTCTTCACCATTCATTCTCTTTTTTTCCTTCTTTTTTTTTCGCATTTATTTTCATTCATTCATTTTTTCTTTCTTTTCATCGACAAATTCTTCACCATTCATCCTCCTTTCCTTCTTTTATTTTCGCATTTATTTTCATTCATTCCTTTTTTCTTTCTTTTCATCGACAAATTCTTCACCATTCATCCTCCTTTCCTTCTTTTATTTTCGCATTTATTTTCATTCATCCATTTTTTTCTTTTCAACGACAAATTCTTCACCATTCATCCTCCTTTCCTTCTTTTATTTTCGCATTTATTTTCATTCATTCATTTTTTCTTTCTTTTCATCGACAAATTCTTCACCATTCATCCTCCTTTCCTTCTTTTATTTTCGCATTTATTTTCATTCATTCCTTTTTTCTTTCTTTTCATCGACAAATTCTTCACCATTCATCCACCTTTTCTTCTTTTATTTTCGCATTTATTTTCATTCATTCATTTTTTCTTTCTTTTCATCAACAAATTCTTCACCATTAATTCTCTTTTCCTTCTTTTATTTTCGCATTTATTTTCATTCATGCATTTTTTCTTTCTTTTCATCGACAAATTCTTCACCATTCATCCTCCTTTCCTTCTTTTATTTTCGCATTTATTTTCATTCATTCCTTTTTTCTTTCTTTTCATCGACAAATTCTTCACCATTCATCCTCCTTTCCTTCTTTTATTTTCGCATTTATTTTCATTCATTCCTTTTTTCTTTCTTTTCATCGACAATTTCTTCACCATTCAACCTCCTTTCCTTCTTTTATTTTCGCATTTATTTTCATTCGTTCCTTTTTTCTTTCTTTTCATCGACAAATTCTTCACCATTCATCCTCCTTTCCTTCTTTTATTTTCGCATTTATTTTCATTCATTTCTTTTTTCTTTCTTTTCATCGACAATTTCTTCACCATTCATCCTCCTTTCCTTCTTTTATTTTCGCATTTATTTTCATTTATTCCTTTTTTCTTTCTTTTCAACGACAAATTCTTCATTCATCCTCCTTTCCTTCTTTTATTTTCGCATTTATTTTTATTCATTCCTTTTTTCTTTCTTTTCATCGACAAATTCTTCACCATTCATCCTCCTTTCCTTCTTTTATTTTCGCATTTATTTTCATTCATTCATTTTTTTCTTTCTTTTCATCGACAAATTCTTCACCATTCATCCTCCTTTCCTTCTTTTATTTTCGCATTTATTTTCATTCATTTCTTTTTTCTTTCTTTTCATCGACAAATTCTTCACCATTCATCCTCCTTTCCTTCTTTTATTTTCGCATTTATTTTCATTCATTTCTTTTTTCTTTCTTTTCATCGACAAATTCTTCACCATTCATCCTCCTTTCCTTCTTTTATTTTCGCATTTATTTTCATTTATTCCTTTTTTCTTTCTTTTCATCGACAAATTCTTCACCATTCATCCTCTTTCCTTCTTTTATTTTCGCATTTATTTTCATTCATTCCTTTTTTCTTTCTTTTCATCGACAAATTCTTCACCATTCATCCACCTTTTCTTCTTTTATTTTCGCATTTATTTTCATTCATTCATTTTTTCTTTCTTTTCATCAACAAATTCTTCACCATTAATTCTCTTTTTATTTCTTTTATTTTTCGCATTTATTTTCATTCATTCCTTTTTCTTTCTTTTTCATCGACAAATTCTTCACCATTCATCCTCCTTTCCTTCTTTTTTATTTTCGCATTTATTTTCATTCATTTATTTTTTCTTTCTTTTCATCGACAAATTCTTCACCATTCATCCTCCTTTCCTTCCTTTATTTTCGCATTTATTTTCATTCATTCATTTTTTCTTTCTTTTCATCGACAAATTCTTCACCATTAATTCTCCTTTCCTTCTTTTATTTACGCTTTTTCTCCCTAAAACAAATCAAACCGAACCACCCCAAAACAGCACTATATTTTTGTAAAAGTTTATTACCAACTAATAATTTTGAAGAAAAAAATTATTACCAGCAATACATTTTTGAAAAAAAAAAATACCAGCAATAAAAATTTTCTCGGCATTAAATAATCCATTGAGATGTTGAGATGACGTAAAACGAACAAAACCATCTCATGCTCTTCCTTTCCTAGTCGATGCGTTTCTTGTCCTTCCGCTTTTTTGTGTATCTTTTTCACTCTAATCTCTTTCTCTTTTCCGCAAAAGGATATTTGAAATATCGTATTTAGCAAGAGCGTCCATCTTGTATTAATATGGCCGCTTACTATCTTTACGTCATAAAATATGCAGACGACACAATGTTAATAGCAGACCCAGAGAGGTAACTACAAGAATCCATACAGATGGTAGTAAAAGAATTGTAAGACGAGAGAATATGTGGTTGTTAGCAAAAGGAACAGTCTAAGATGGAAACTACCAATTGGATGGTTCTATGACAACTGCGTACCAGACAATTGCCTCCCTCGAGATTTACGTTCCTAGACAAATTCATTCCTGGATAATTGCGTACAACCTGGCCGTTGTTCTTGAAACCGACCTCTAATCTGTGGTTGACTGGGGCAGGAAATGGCTTGTAAGCTTTAATGGATCCAAAACGAAACTGCTATCATTTACACACCATAGAGAACTTCCCTGCCTCCTATCAGCGTGACTGATGCTCAACTCCACGAGAGCGCCTCACTGTGCCTTCTTGGTCTCACGCTTTCCACTGAGGAGGAACAACTACATTGAGTCAATAGCTACATCTACTGCAAGGAAAGTTGGTTCTCTGTGTCGCGCCAGAAGGTTTTTCTCGCCTGAGTCCATCCTTAAAATCTACAAATCTACCATTCGATCTCGCATTGAATACTGCTGCCATATATGGCCTGGTGCCCCAGTTTTTCATCTCGAGGTTCTCGACAAAATCCAGAGACGGATATGCAATGTGATAGGTCCTGATCTGGCATCGCGTCTGCAGTCACTTTCTCACAGACGTGATGTGGCTTCCCTCTGTCTTTTCTACAAATATTTTCATGACAACTTCTCTGACGAACTATTTTCACTGGTGCCCCAACAGCATGATTTTAAGCGTGCTACTAGGTTGTAATCTCGGTTTCATGCTTTTACTGTCGAAACAGTTAAATGTAACAGGTTCTTCTCTCGCACTTCCCGACATTGGAACTCCCTTCCTCTTACTTGCTTTTCTGATAACTATAAACTTCCTAAATTTTAATGTGATGTCAATCGACATCTTCTGATGTTTTGATCTTGATCCCCCGTCATTCCCTTTATCCTTTCCTCGAACACCACCCTTTACTCTACCTTTCATTCTCTGTAACCCCATGCGTGCTAGTGGCAACCCCGGTTGCTTGGGGGGAAATGCTTAAAAAATTGAAGCTTTTAAATGCAATTAACATTTTTCTCTTTTTTAAAAAAAAAAAAAAAAGAATAAAAAGCACAGGTAGTGATCATAATTTAAAAAAAGGAATGAAAGAAATAAGATTAAAAAAATTTATTTTTGTTTAAAATACAATTACGGATTAACAGTGTTGTAAGATCGATCTACATATCGCCAGTATGTTTTTGTTTCATCGGCGTTTTTCTTATGATAGTGGTAGCTGTAATTTTCCTCGTCCATAAATATTTTTCCACCATATTTTTTCGGAAATTAGCCATGGTTTCTAATCTATAAAATCCAGAATCTATCAGATGTTTGTGGTACGCACTGCTGGAGTGAACTGAAACTGCTAGCTTAATTTTCTCTTTCTTGAAAAAGAAATTTTTCTCTCTACTTACTCCCTTTCTGTTTGTTTAGAGTCATTGAAGGTATCGGTGTCCAAATTTCTATATTAAATAACACTTTTTAAAAAAATGGTAACTTCAAAAACTTATCAGAGGTACGCCATTATCCAGGGACGCATTTTTCTAGGGAGACTAATGTCCAGAGAGGCAATTGACTGGTAAGCAATTGCCCGGAAACGCAAGTGTCCAGGAACGCAAATATCTGGTATGTAATTGTCCGGGACACAAAGTTCCAGGGATGAAATTATCTCGTACGCAATTTTCCCGAACGCAAAATCCAGGAAGGCAATTATCTGGTACGCAATTGTCTGGTACGTAATTGCCCGGAACGCAAATGTCCAGGAACACAATTTTCTGGTACGTAATTGTCTGGGACACAGAGGTCAGGAGAAAATTATCTCGTACGCAACAGTTCGGGACACAAAAGATTGTCTGGTACGTAATTGTCCGGGACGCCAATAGCCAGGAACGCAATCATCTGGTACACAATTGTCTGGTACGTAATTGCCCGGAACGCAAATGTCCAGGAACACAATTTTCTGGTACGTAATTGTCTGGGACACAGAGGTCCAGGGAGAAAATTATCTCGTACGCAACAGTTCGGGACACAAAAGATTGTCTGGTACGTAATTGTCCGGGACGCCAATAGCCAGGAACGCAATCATCTGGTACGCAATTGTCTGGTACGTAATTGCCCGGGACGCAAATGTCCAAGGTCGTAATTATCTTTTGCGCAATTGCCTAGAACTCAAAAATCCAGGAACGCAACTGTCCGGGTCCAATTGTCCGCGATGCAAATGTCCAGTAACGCAACTGTATGTTCACCGAATTGGAGACTGCAGAATCAAAGCACTACAAAAATTTAAATATCGAGAAAATCTTTTAAAAAAAGACGGAAAATGTAACACCGAAATCCAAACACGCATTGGAATAGCGAAAGGTGCCTGCTGAAAAACTAAGTAAAGTATTAAGAAACAGGAAAATTTCGTTAGATACAAAGGAAAGAGTAGTTGAGTTTTATGTAATATCACTTCTTTTATATGTCAGTGAATGCTGGACAATCTCATAAGAGATGTTGTGGAGGCTTGAAGCAGCAGGTATGTGGTTCTACAGAAGGTTTCTGAGAATACGAGGGACATAACATGCTAGTAACGACAACATTTTAGAGAAAATAGAAAGATAAAAGTCACTTATATATCGAATCAGAAAAAGATCGTTGAAATAGCTAGGGCACATAATGAGGAAAGAGGGCTTAGAAAATTTAATACCCACAGGATACATTATAGGCAAGATGAACAGAAGAAAGCAGAATATAACCTACTTAACGAGCTTGTGTATATGAGTGATGGTAAAAAAATAGTAAGAGCTACAAGGGACAGAAAGTTGGGTTAACCATGATCGGCCACGCCCTGAAAGGACTCAATACATAGAAGAAGAAGAAGAAGAAAAAGAAGAAGAAAGAAAGAAAGAGAAGAAGAAAAAAGAAGAAGAAAGAGAAGAAGAAAGAGGAGAAGGGGAAGAAGAAGAAAGAAAGAAAGAAAGAAAGAAAGAAAGAAAGAAAGAAAGAAAGAAAAAAAAGAAGACGAAGAAGAAAGAGGAGAAAAAAGAAGAAGAAGAAGAAAGAGAAGAAAAAGAAAGAAAGAAGAAGAAGAAAGAAAGAAAGAAAGAAAGAAAGAAGAAGAAGAAGAAGAAGAAAGAAAGAGGAGGAGAAGAAGAAGAAAGAAGAAGAAGAAAGAGGACAAAAAAGAAGAAAAAAGAAGAAAAAAGAGAAAGAAGAAGAAGAAGAAGAAGAAGAAGAAGAAGAAAGAGAAGAAGAAGAAGAAGAAGACTTCATGGCAGTAACCTTCTTCTTAAAGCATTTCACTCAGGCAAGGCAATAAAGTCACTATGACGCAATGACCGGGTGTGAAAGAATATGAAAAAAAAAAAAACATTATTAAGGAGAGACAACAATACAAAAGACTGATATTGCATGTCTTCTTCTTTCTCTATTTTTGAGATCAAGACTCTCCACAACTTCCTATTGCTTGCAGCTCCGATTAACGCTTGTTTTTCAACATCCCTCCCATCCATGTTTCACATTAACTGGTGAGCGATAACAAGGAACTTGACAAGTTATTTTCCTGTAAAAGCGTTTTAAGAGAAACATTTAATAACCTTCAACGATTTTTATTTGCTATTTTATTATTTTCATTTTTCTAATAATCTGCACAAAACTGAAAAAAAAAATATATTAATCAAATAATTCACGGTATTCATTTGTTATTTTTCCCCTGTGCAACTTTCCTACATATAATTTGTCACTGACATTGCGTGATTATAAACAGTCATTAACTTTTAAAAAATCTTTATCTAGAGCTCTGAGATGAGGTATTATGATTACTTGCATTATTTAAATTATTCGGACTATTATCCTTATCTTCATTGCCATATTAACAACGTTTCGGCCGATGTACGCCACGACGTTCTTCAGGTGATTGAATCTCTGAAATGAGGTATTATGATTACTTGCATTATTTAAATTATTCGGACTATTATCCTTATCTTCATTGTCATATTCACAACGTTTCGTCCGATGTACGCTACGACCTTCTTCAGGTGATTGGACCTCTGCAATAAGGTATTATGATTACTTGCATTATTTACATTATTCGGGCTGTTATCCTCGTCTTCATTGCCATATTCACAACGTTTCGGCCGTTGTACGATACGGCCTTATTCAGGTGACTGAATTTCTGTTGATGAGGTATTATGATTCCTTGCATTATTTACATTATTCAGACTATAATCCTCATCTTCATTGCCATATTCACAATGTTTCGGCCGATGTACGCTACGGCCTTCTTCAGGATCTCTGAGATAAGGTATTATGATTACTTGCATTATTTACATTATTCGGACTATTATCCTCATTTTCATTACCCTATTCACAACGTTTCAGACGTTGTACGCTCCGGCCTTTTTTAGTGATAGGAATTTCAAACCGTACCCTTTATTTCGTCCAGCGGGGTATATTGTTCTAGTTCCACGTGCTATGCCTCTTCCAGGCGTCTCAGTTGTTTCCTTTTTAACTCAACTCACCAAAGTTTTGGTTCATCACTGCTGTGACGAACCAAAACTTTGGTGAGAACTCACAACTCTTTGGGTCGAGTCACTGCATGAAACCAACGTCTTTATCCGAATAATGCAAGTAAAGAAAACGTTATCTTGAATATTTTAAGCGCAGAAGGACGTGTACCTGTAGATTATGCAATATGTTCGATAAATTGCGCCACAAAGATTTATTGGAACTGATCAGCAACCTTGACATATTTGGGAAGGATATTAGAATAATCAAGGAACTATACTGGGAGAAAACTGTCTACATACGGAAAGAAAATGAGCCCAGCAGATATAAAAACATAGAAAGGGATGTAAGACAAGGATGGGTCTTCTTACCGGACTTATTCAATCTACACACTGAGGCGATTCTGAAGGAAGTAGAAGTCCTGCCAGGATTCATTATTGGTGGCCACAATCATAATATCATAAGATGCCGATGCCGCAGTGTTGACAGCAGACACAGAAATTAAGTTACAAAACTCCTACAGGAGGTAGTGAGGGAAAGCGAGAAGAAAGATTTAAACATCAGTTGCAGAGAGCTATGGATGTCTACGCCCTGAGGGAACTCGACACACGAACTGTACTAAATAACAAAACATCACTTGAAGACATTCGACAGACGCTAGAACTAAAATAAAACTAGAAAAGGAAAGAAAATATTAACGTTCCACACTACCCTAAACAAAAGATTAGAAAGGAAATCCCTATCAATATTAGAAAGAGCGATAACTCTATTTTCCTGAAATCCTTTCTCTCTCGCCTCTTTCTCATGTCTCTTTATCCCTTTTCATCTTTTTCTATTGTCTTTCTCCCTAGCTTCTCTCTCTTTATCTTCTTTTCTTTGTTTTTACAATATGGCCGCTTACGATCTAACGAAGTGATGAATAGAGACAAATTGTTTTAACCATTTCCCGCCTTCCTACTGTCAAGCTGACCTTCTTTGTCAAAACGATATTTGTAACATCCTGTAGATGTCTCCTTAACAAGATATCAGCTGACAACTGAAAAGAAAAAATATCACTTGAAGACTGTCAACATCTGCAACTAAAATGGATAGAACATGTAACTAGAAAAGAAAATAATGACGCAATTAAGATATTGACTTTCAACACTACCTTAAGCAAAATTAGCTCAGCAGATATTAAAAGATAGAAAGGAGTGTAAGACAAGGCTGTGTCTTCTCACCGGACTTATTCAATCTACACAACAAAGCGATTCTGAGAGAATTATAAGTCTTACCAGGATTCATTATTGGTGGCCACAATCATAACAAACTAAGATATCACACATTATGAAATGGACAAAGTCCGACAATTATTTTAAGACATTTTTATGTTTATACATTCTTTTTATAGATACAAATATTTAAGTAAATGCCGACAAGATTTTTATTACTAGTAATACTTTTTCCAAAAATGTATTACTGGTAATATTTTTTTCCTTCAAAAATGTATTGCTGGAAATATTTTTCCTTCAAAAATGTATTACCGGTAATATTTTTTCCTTCAAAAACGTGTTGCAGGTAGTATTTTTTCCTTCAAAAATATATTGCTGGTAATATTTTTTCCTTCAAAAATGTATTACTGGTAATATTTTTTCCTTCAAAAATGTATTGCAGGTAATATTTTTTCCTTCAAAAATTTATTGCTGGTAATATTTTTTCCTTCAAAAATGTATTGCTGGTAATATTTTTTTCCTTCAAAAATGTATAACGCTTACTATTTTTTCTTCAAAAATGTATTGCTAGTAATATTTATTCCTTCAAAAATGTATAACTGCTAATATTTGTTCCTTCAAAAATGTATAACTGGTAATATTTTTTTCATTTAAAAATGTATTACTGGTAATATTTTTTTCCTTCAAAGATGTATAACTGCTAATATTTGTTCCTTCAAAAATGTATTGCTGGTAATATTTTTTTCCTTTAAAAATGTATTGCTGGTTATAATTTGTCATCAAAGATTTTATTGCTGGTATTAAAACATATTTTACATTTTCACAGTGTTTTGATCCCAGTTTAGGGGTTAACTATTTGCCCATAGCCGGGACCCTAACAGGTGCTACCACAAAACCTCCTAAACAGATGCCTTACTGCTGGCTGTAATTAATCGCATTACCCAGGACACATTACAAATGTCTCTTTTAAATATTATTGTTTTCATAAAGTAATTATTTAAAGTAATTACGTCTAGTATTCTATTTTATTTTTATTTTTCTTCTTCCTTTTTTTC
Organism: Acanthosepion pharaonis; assembly: GCA_903632075.3. Taxonomy (NCBI): domain Eukaryota; kingdom Metazoa; phylum Mollusca; class Cephalopoda; order Sepiida; family Sepiidae; genus Acanthosepion; species Acanthosepion pharaonis. The sequence goes on along the minus strand of CAHIKZ030000210.1, from coordinate 989,311 downwards.
GTTTTCTATTTTCTTTTCTTTTACATTTCTTTTTTTTTTTTTTTCGCCTTATTTGGTTCGCTTTCTTCATCTCATATTTAAATGAGTTTTTTTCCTGCCTTTTTCCTCCGTCTTTCCGTCTAACTTCTTCTCTCTTTATCTTCTCTATATTTATACGGTGAAATAACGTCTGAAATATCGTCTATGACGAGATTCTATTTTGTACCAATATGGCCGCTTCTTATCCAACAAACAACTGCGCGGATGACCGTCTACGAAAAAGAGAACAAGTAAGAATTCAATATCTGTCTATAGCTCTAGGATAAGGTATTATGATTACTTGCATTATTTACATTATTCGGACTATTATCCTCATCTTCGTTGGACTGGTGATTGGATCTCTGAGATTCAAATGTTATGATTACTTGCATTATTTACATTATTCAGAATATTACCCTCATCTTCATTGCCATATTCACAACGTTTCGACCATTGTACACTCCGGCCTTCTTCAGGTGATTGGATCTCTGAGATGAGGGAATTATGATTACTTGCATTATTTACATTATTCAGAATATTTGCTCATCTTCATTGCCATATTCATTACGTTTCGACCATTGTACAAAATGTATTACTGGCCTTCTTCAGGTGATGGGATCTCTGAGATGAGGTATTATGATTACTTGCATTATTTACATTATTCAGAATATTATAACCTCATCTTCATTGCCATATTCACAACGTTTCGACCATTGTAACCTCCGGCCTTCTTCAAAATGATTGGATCTCTGAGATGAGGTATTATGATTACTTGCATTATTTACATTATTCAAATATTACCCTCATCTTCATTGCCATATTCACAACGTTTCGACCATTGTACCTCCGGCATTGATTGGATCTCTGAGATGAGGTATTATGATTACTTGCGTATTTACATTATTCAGAATATTACCCCTATCTTCATTTGCCATATTCCTAACGTTTCGACCATTGTACCTCCGGCCTTCTTCAGGTGATTATCTCTGCAAATTATGAGTATTATGATTATTTTATTTTTCTTATTCACCCTCATCTTCATTGCCATATTCACAACGTTTCGACCATTGTACCTCCTTTTTCTCCTTCTTCAGGTGATTGGATCTCTGAGATGAGGTATTATGATTACTTGCATTATTTACATTATTCAGAATATTACCCTCATCTTCATTGCCATATTCACAACGTTTCGACCATTGTACATCCGGCCTTCTTCAGGTGATGGTATCTCTGAGATGAGGTATTATGATTACTTGCATTATTTACATTATTCAGAATATTACCCTCATCTTCATTGCCATATTCACAACGTTTCGACCATTGTACACTCCGGCCTTCTTCAGGTGATTGGATCTCTGAGATGAGGTATTATGATTACTTGCATTATTTACATTATTCAGAATATTACCTCATCTTCATTGCCATATTCACAACGTTTCGACCATTGTACCTCCGGCCTTCTTCAGGTGATTGGATCTCTGAGATGAGGTATTATGATTACTTGCATTATTTACATTATTCAGAATATTACCCTCATCTTCATTGCCATATTCACAACGTTTCGACCATTGTACCTCCGGCCTTCTTCAGGTGATTGGATCTCTGAGATGAGGTATTATGATTACTTGCATTGTTTTTCATTATTCAGAATATTACCTCATCTTCATTGCCATATTCACAACGTTTCGACCATTGTACCTCCGGCCTTCTTCAGGTGATGGGATCTCTGAGATGAGGTATTATGATTACTTGCATTATTTACATTATTCAGAATATTACCCTCATCTTCATTGCCATATTCACAACGTTTCGACCATTGTACACTCCGGCCTTCTTCAGGTGATGGGATCTCTGAGATGAGGTATTATGATTACTTGCATTATTTACATTATTCAGAATATTACCCTCATCTTCATTGCCATATTCACAACGTTTCGACCATTGTACACTCCGGCCTTCTTCAGGTGATGGGATCTCTGAGATGAGGTATTATGATTACTTGCATTATTTACATTATTCAGAATATTACCCTCATCTTCATTGCCATATTCACAACGTTTCGACCATTGTACCTCGGCCTTCTTCAGGTGATTGGATCTCTGAGATGAGGTATTATGATTACTTGCATTATTTACATTATTCAGAATATTACCCTCATCTTCATTGCCATATTCACAACGTTTTCGACCATTGTACCTCCGGCCTTCTTCAGGTGATTGGATCTCTGAGATGAGGTATTATGATTACTTGCATTATTTACATTATTCAGAATATTACCCTCATCTTCATTGCCATATTCACAACGTTTCGACCATTGTACCTCCGGCCTTCTTCAGGTGATTGGATCTCTGAGATGAGGTATTATGATTACTTGCATTATTTACATTATTCAGAATATTACCCTCATCTTCATTGCCATATTCACAACGTTTCGACCATTGTACCTCCGGCCTTCTTCAGGTGATTGGATCTCTGAGATGAGGTATTATGATTACTTGCATTATTTACATTATTCAGAATATTACCCCCTCATCTTCATTGCCATATTCACAACGTTTCGACCATTGTACACTCCGGCCTTCTTCAGGTGATTGGATCTCTGAGATGAGGTATTATGATTACTTGCATTATTTACATTATTCAGAATATTACCCTCATCTTAATTTTATTCACAACGTTTCGACCATTGTACCTCCGGCCTTCTTCAGGTGATTGGATCTCTGAGATGAGGTATTATGATTACTTGCATTATTTACATTATTCAGAATATTACCCTCATCTTCATTGCCATATTCACAACGTTTCGACCATTGTACACTCCGGCCTTCTTCAGGTGATGGTATCTCTGAGATGAGGTATTATGATTACTTGCATTATTTACATTATTCAGAATATTACCCTCATCTTCATTGCCATATTCACAACGTTTCGACCATTGTACACTCCGGCCTTCTTCAGGTGATTGGATCTCTGAGATGAGGTATTATGATTACTTGCATTATTTACATTATTCAGAATATTACCCTCATCTTCATTGCCATATTCACAACGTTTCGACCATTGTACACTCTCCCTTCTTCAGGTGATTGGATCTCTGAGATGAGGTATTATGATTACTTGCATTATTTACATTATTCAGAATATTACCCTCATCTTCATTGCCATATTCACAACGTTTTCGACCATTGTACACTCCGGCCTTCTTCAGGTGATTGGATCTCTGAGATGAGGTATTATGATTACTTGCATTATTTACATTATTCAGAATATTACCCTCATCTTCATTGCCATATTCACAACGTTTCGACCATTGTACACTCCGGCCTTCTTCAGGTGATTGGATCTCTGAGATGAGGTATTATGATTACTTGCATTATTTACATTATTCAGAATATTACCCTCATCTTCATTGCCATATTCACAACGTTTCGACCATTGTACACTCCGGCCTTCTTCAGGTGATTGGATCTCTGAGATGAGGTATTATGATTACTTGCATTATTTACATTATTCAGAATATTACCCTCATCTTCATTGCCATATTCACAACATTTCGACCATTGTACCTCCGGCCTTCTTCAGGTGATTGGATCTCTGAGATGAGGTATTATGATTACTTGCATTATTTACATTATTCAGAATATTACCCTCATCTTCATTGCCATATTCACAACGTTTCGACCATTGTACCTCCGGCCTTCTTCAGGTGATTGGATCTCTGAGATGAGGTATTATGATTATTGCATTATTTACATTATTCGGACTGTTATCTCATCTTCATTGCCATATTCACAACGTTTCGACCAGTGGACCTCCATGCCTTCTTCAGGTGATTGGATCTCTGAGATGAGGTATTATGATTACTTGCATTAGTTGTGCATATGGCAATGGTGATGGGGATATTAGTCCGAATAATGTAAATAAAGCAAGTAATCATAATACCTGTCTCAGAGATCCCATCACCGGAAAGATGATTGCGTACAACGGCCTAAATTAGTTGTGAATATGGCAATGAAGATGAGGATAATTTCCGAATAATGTAAATAAACTCAAGATAATCATAATAACTTCATCTCTGAGATCCATCACCTGAAGAAGGGCTATAGTCAACGGCCGAAACGTTGTGTATATGGCAATGGAGATGAGGATAACAGTCCGTATAATGTAAATAATGCAAGTAAGTAAGAATTCATATAGATATTGATTTTATAACCAGATTCGTTTGACGTTTGCGACAAGGGTGCAGGAAATGAAGCTGACACCGGTTACATCAATGTGTAATAGTCGTTCATAAAAACACGCAGAATAACTACTCTTGGGTTATTTATTAACCGGAGATTACTCTGACTTTAAAACCAAATACCTAAATATAATATATAAGCGATAAACCGGAATTCAGCCTTAGCTTTTTTTTCCCTCCGTTGTCTGGAGAGCATAAATATGGGTTGAGGTTTGCGCTTAATCACAAGTTAATCATCTGCATCACAATTAATATAAAACGTAAATAGTTCCCGGAAATGATAGTCACTTGAAAGAGAAATAACGAATGAATGCCAAAATGGCGCGCGTACGTTAACAGCCCGCCTTTCGCCAACCGATAAGTCTCCAAGCCTCAAGAATGGTATTTATCTGCTTACAGCTTAGATCCTGATTCGACTTCTGGTGTCTGCATCCAATCAATTAAGTACAGATAATCCTCTCTCGCCAGCTGAATTCATGCAAAGAACGAAACGTTAGCCGGTCTGCTCAAAATGAGCTCATGATTGAGAAAGAAAAAAATAATTGTGGACGACTGACTGGAAACCACTGCTAAGTCCGGCACCTTTTTCGCAAGATAAGGAAGAATTTATTTGTACAGGTCGTTCTGGTAGCGTCCCTCGTAATCGGTCTTTTGAAAGTCTTAGGCACCCAGAGGCTACTGATACTAGCTCCAGGATACACTGGAGAAAATGAGTCTATCAGTTAATTAAAGAAGATAGCCTGCCTACCAAAAGGAAAACGAATACTGGTGTGTTTATCTTTATATATTTCAGTATGTAACAGCAAATAAATGTATATTATTTAAAAAACAAACAAATACATACATATATAAGATAAAGACTAAATAGGAAACGTTTCACTTTTATTAATCTAACATGTTTCACTTCACATGTTTACATAATTCGGATTATTGTTCTCATCTTTGTCATCATATTTATTACAACGTTTCGGCCTTCTTCAGGTGGTTGGAATGTCGAACTTAACTAATTATTTCGCTGGAGTAGACTGTTCTAGTTCCACGGATGTTAGTTCTCAGTTATCCCTTGTTAATTTCCCTCTGAAAGTTCTCCACTGCCTTAACCGGGTATTGAACTCACACTCTTTGGATCCTGTCACTCGATCTAACCAACGCCATGTGTCCTCGATGACATCTGTGTATGAATTTCTGGGTAATATAAACCTAATGTCTTCAGCCACCATTTTTACCAGTAACCATATTGCAATTTTTTGCTGGTATCATTGCATTTTTTTTACCAGAGCTCATATTGCAATTTTTGTTGTTATTATCGCTTTTCTGTGGCACTCCTTATTACTGGTTCCCATATTGTATTGATTTCTATGCTTGGTCGGCTCAGGAGATTTTTTTGGCCTCGCATATGTGCTGATTCCTTAAGTTTATGAATTTTCCAATGGTGTTCCTTGTCTATGATCTGAACTTGATCCCACAGAGGGCGGTGATCTCCCTTCTCCCTATATATGTGGTCAGCCACACCTGATTTTCCCACTTCCCCTCGTGTTACACCTTTCTAGTGTTCTTGAAGCCTTACCTTAATGAAAATTAATATCTTCATGCGCACATATTTTATTATTGTTGTTATTAAATTAGAAAGTCGATGAGAAATTTTGTTAAAAGTCGGAATTTTTGGATATGCTTGTGTCATTAGCCAAAGAAAAATAAATAAATAAATAAAAAATTCAATCACATTTTCAGATTAGATGATGTTACATAAGAACGTGTTTAAAAAAGAAATGGCATGTTTAAGAAAGAACATGTTTAAGAAAGGAAGTACCTGTTTAAGAAAGAAATTGCGTGTTTAACGTAAAAGCGAAAGAAGGCATTTAAGAAATAAAGAACATGTTTAAGAACGAACGTTAGAAAGAAAGAACGCATTTAAGAAAAAACGTGTTTAAGAAAGAAAAAACGTGTTTAAGAAAGAAAGCACGTTTTTAAGAATGAAAGCAGGTGTTTAAGTAAGAACGTATTTTAGAAAAACAAATTTAAAATTGAGGCAATGTCAAAATTTAATATTTTTGTCACGAATTTTAAAAATAGATATATCTGTTTATAAATTCATTTGACTTATCTTATCCCAGTAAAACTAGGAATAGAGAGATAAATATGCGATTCTTTTTATTCAATATATATATATATAATATAAAAGGCTCAAACACTAATATTCCATGGTTATAATTTATTACATTGGAATCGTAATCACGATCCAATTCATCAGACCTACAAATTCAAAAAGAAATCGGAAAATATAACAAAATTTTAGTGAGATTGTATGTGTGGGAGTGAAAAACAAGTGTGAGAAGGAAATGTCTGAAAGCTCTAGAGAAAGGGTGTAACATAAGAAAGAAGAAGAGGAAGGCCTAAAGGGGAAGGTGGGGATTAAAATTTAAAAGAGAGAAGTTTTAGATAGAGAGGAGTTAAATAACGGTTTAAATGAGTGAGATACAGATAAATATGAATTATTTTCAGATTTTCAGACATAAATCTACACTGACCACTATTATTATCAATATATATATATATATATATATATATATATATATATATATATATATATATATATATAAATAAATATAGTCTTAAGGTGTGCTATATTTATGGAATAAAGTGCTCAATATCAGAATAGAGCGTGTGTAAATATAAAAGTGAACATAGAAATCAACACTTAACGACCAGGCTGTTTAATGCTATATACACAATCATCCGTTGCCTGAACGTTTTGGCTGTGCTTTCTTCTTCATCTAAATTCTTCTACAAATATATATATATATATATATATATATATATATATATATATATATATATATATATATATATATATGAATAATTTATTGATAGCACAAAACTTAATAAACACCGTAAATAGACAAAATTTATATTTATTACCACTCAGGCAACAATTAAAAGGAAAAAAAATGAAAAACGAGGTAGTCAACCGGTTTCGAACCTCGCTAAACAGAGCTAAATCGAGGTTAATAAAAGTACAATCATGAATTATAACGTGGACAGTATGTAGGATGAAAATTCTTCAATGGAAATTAATCATATGTAACAGTAGAATTCTCTAAGTCGTGTAACAGCAAAATTATCTAATTGTTAGATTAAACTTTGAACCTTTTTATCTTAGAAATGATTAAAGATATCTTACTGGAATTCTCCGAGGTTTTTATAACACTATAGGACTCAACTTTGAACAATATGAATATATTTAACTCTAAGTTAAACTGATGATCCCTCTTGCTGCTGTGACCTCCTGATGCAGTTTTCCTCTCTACCATTCCCTTTTTTAAAAACTTATTCACCGTTTTCTTGATGCTTCTTGAATGGTCTTAGAAGATGGAAGCCAGAGTATGGATGTTGGTACCATTCCTGAAGTCCTGCATGATTTTCTTCCTCTCACCATTGGTCAGTTGAGAAGACAGTGGGACAGATACAATCCGATTTTAACCTGTTCTCTTTCTAGCTGGATAACTCAAAGGGTTTTTCAGTGATACTTACGAGAAAATGGTGTCAAGATGACTAAACGCCTTATCAAAAAAAAAAACGGAAAAAAGAAAATCAATTAGTTTAGGTTTTTATTTATATTCAAAATTTTATGGGATGGACAATTATATATATATATATATATATATATATATATATATATGAATAAAAATGACAAGAGGAAAACTGGTAATTGCTTTCCACGCGTTCCGTCCAATGTGGACTTTATCAAAGCAAAAAACACGAAAAAAAATTTTGCTTTGATAAAGTCCCATTAGACGAAAACGCGTCAGCAATTCTATATTTTCATTTATATATAAATATATTTTCTCTACTGGTTAAATCAGAGAAATTTTCATATATATATATATATATATATATATATATATATATATATATATATATTATTATGTATTTAGGCTACATTTTTTCATTGATGCATGTTTCATTAAGTAATATAAACAAGTGTTGTCTATTTATTTTATGTAAATTCTTTTCGTATCGTCTGATAAGATTAATAACCTTATCATTAAACGAAGAAAGAAAATCACGATATTGATACATATTTTTTAATCCAATCTAAGCCATCTAATCTTGCATAAGCCATTATCAAAAATGACAATTACATTACAATATATTAAGCAATACACGGACAAGACAGTGATGATAGTCTGTTTCTGTTTACATGGAAGATTTCCAAGCAATGTGTGTGCGCAAGCGCGCTTGCGCGTACGTGACTCTTTGTGTGTCTATGGCATCCGTCGGTCCATTGCCCTCATGTCCCGTTTTGCAGACGTCCTTGAAGCGAAGATGAGGTCGCCCTCATGCCTTCCTGCCGATGGTCATTTCCACGGACCGAAGAACCTCCCATCCGGCATACGGTGTGCATCCCCAAGCCAGTAAAGCCGCCCCTGCTTGAAAGGACAAGACACACACACACACATACGTATGTGACTATATGTGTGTCTATGGCATCCGTCTGTCTCCATAGACCATGAATCTGCGCCCAAAGAGTTATGTTTCAGCTTCTTATTGCAGTGTTCTCGGCCGATGTTGCGTCCGTTTCTTCTCTCCTCGCTCCTGTCCCCGGGGTATATAGCGTCTCCAGCTTGAAAGATCGTTGGCGACGTCTTCTCACCTCTTGATGTCCATGTCCATTGCCCTCATGTCCAGTTTTGCAGACGTCCTTGAAGCGAAGATGAGGTCAACGTCCTGCCTTCCTGTCGATGGCCATTTCCACGTACCAAAGGACCTCCCATCCGACATACGGTGTGCATGCCCAAGCCAGTAAAGCCGCCTCTGCTTCAAAGGACAAGACACACACACACACACACACACATATATATATATATATATATATATATATATATATATATAAAGCATATATTGTTAAATATAATAGACAATGAATGTCAATTATGTCTAATCATAAAATTCATATGTTTGCTCTTATTTGGGGTGAAAATGAAGACAAAAATTTCCAACATTACAGTAACAGCTTAATAAAAATATCCTAATTTTGGACAATTTTTGTCTTTATTTTCACCAGAAATTAAAGCAGATATACATATATAATATACATTCATTGTTTGCTCTATCTAACAATATATGCTTAAATAATAATCTGCTGCCCCAATACACTATATATATATATATATATATATATATTTAAGTTATGAAAATCTTGGTAATCCGTATGGGTAATCCCAAGGTGGATGAAATCCTGAGAGCTCAATGTAAATCCAGAGCTAATATTTTAAAGAAAAACAGACCACTTTAAGGTTCCATTATAATAATTTATTTCACCAGAGCCCTTGTAAAGGACTCCGGATCATCAGATAGCACTTTGTTGAAACTTGACTAATGCATGGAATAATAATGCAACACAAAATGTACTTAGAACAAAATGAATTGAAACAAGAAAGTGTACACAATATTTACATATAGTCTTTTGTATATTCTTGGGAAGACCGTTCCTGGAGAATGTGTTGACTTAGTCGCAGTCGGGCAGAGTCTCTGGATTGAATCTCTTGATTCCTCCCCTCGTCTTCCCGGTACCAAACATATTTATATGGTCGGTACTCCACTATGCAAATTAGGTGGATCCTACCACAACACACTTCCATTTTTGGAAGTGCTATCTGATGATCCGGAGTCCTTTAAAAGGGCTCTGGTGAAATAAATTATTATAATGTAACCTTAAAGTGGTCTGTTTTTCTTTAAAATATATATATATAGTTTCGACCTTTACAAGGCCGGGGGCCACTCTGGATGGAAGGTTACCTGTGGGGGGCAATTTGTGTGTATAGGATTGGTAGATATCGGTTAATCTTGGCCTTGACCAGATTAAGAGTGTAGTGATCGGGAAAACATCCTGTTGGGAGTCGGTTCCACAGGGCATTGGTTCTCAGGAAGAAGCTGCTCGAGTGAAAGTTACTCCTCACCGATGGAATACGGAAGGAATATCGGTGGTTTGCTAAAATGTAAATATTATTGCGTTTTCTTGCTGTGAAGGTTTGCCTCGGAGGGACCAGGGAATATAGTTCGTCCGAGCACCTTCCGTAGAAGAGGCGGCAGAGTTGCAAGAGGCTTGCCACATCCCGCCTGTATGCAAGAGGTTAGAGGGTGGAGAATAAGTCATCACTCTCAAGGGTTTTTTGAATTCTGTCAAGTCGGGGGGTGAGGTCTAAGCAGAACCCGCCTAAATATGACAACAGTACTTCATTTTTGGCCTGATCTGGCACTTGTTAAGGTAGAGGATAGCAAGAGTTAGGTACTTACTGGAGCGGTACATTTTACCAGCATCCTTAGCAATGGATCGTATGTACGAGTTCCACTTGAGTTCGGGTGTGAGTTTGAAGCCCAACAGTCTTTCAAGACGCGGTACTTCCTCGAGAAGACCTCTGGTTCATCCTGATTGGTGGTAGTTCCGGGCCAGATCGGCGATGATGGAATGTAACTAGCTTGGTCTTCAAGGCATTGAATGTGACCAGCCAGTTTCTACCCCATTGGGTATTTTGTGCAAGATCAAAAGAAAAATCAGTCGCCAATCTCTGACCATCGAGTGTTATATATATGTGGCTGGTTTTCTACTATGTAAGTGGCATGGCTTGTTCTTGCTCTGAAGGTTTGACTTGACGTCACCAGGGAATGTAGTTCTTACCGTAGGAATAGCGGTAGAGCAGAATGAGGCTTGCCACATCCCGCGTCCAAGAGAGAGGTTGAAGGGCTTTTGAACTTTTATCAAGGTTGGAGAATGAGGCCTGGGCAGCTCCCACTCAAATATGACAACAGTATTCATTCAGGTACTTGCTGGAGCGGTACAGACAGTCGAGCGAGCTGCTCGACCCGGAAGCTAGGATCAAAGTGTAGTACGCTGCCTTTGTGAGCTTCCGAGTCGGCGTCTGTCGAACTCTCTGCATTAGCAGAGAGGAACCCGGACGAAGCTTTGCCGAAAGGCAAGGTTTCGTTCGGGGAGGTAGACAGAGCCTGAACCTGTCTAAGCGGGTTCAAAAAGGCTATATTTTTGGCCGAGCCTACGAGCTCAGTGATACCCACATTAAACCGGCCTCGTGCCACATTCTATCCTCGTGTGTGGATCGATAAATACTGTACAGACAGTCGAGCATTTTACCTGAATCCTTAGCAATGGATCGTATGTATGAGTTCCATTTGAGGTCGGGTGTGAGTTTAGAGCCCAACAGTCTTTCAATGCTCACTGCTTCATCGAGAGGACGACCGTTCATCCTTATTGCTGGTAGTTAGGGGTCAGACCGTCGGTGATGGAATGCAACTAGCTTGGTTTTCGACGCATTGAATGTAACAAGTCTTTTTTTACCGTCATTCAGTAATTTGCACAAGATCGGATGAGAAATCAGTCGCCAATCTCTGACCATCGAGTGTTTCAGATGTGCGCCCGTATATAGTCGTATCGATATTTCCAAATGATCTGACTATATTCTTTGGCTTATTTATGTAGAACAAAAAGAGGGTTGGTCCGTGGAGTGAGCCCTGGGGGACGGATACGTTGACCTCTACAGCTCCAGAGGACTAGCCATTGATAACTACCTTCATGGTCCTACCTGTTAGGAAGTATTTTATGATCGAGAAGACCCCTCCGGTGATTCTATAACTGGAAATGTTGTGTAATAAGTCTTTGTTCCACACCTTGTCGAAGGCCTTTGAGATATCTAGTGCCTCGAGATGTGTTTGTTTTGTGATGTTGTACAGCTTCGCTTGTCACTTTTGCTATGTCAAGCGAAATCTCGGCATCGCTTCCAAAAATGCTCGTTTTATTCGAAACTTCGTAGACGCCGGTACTAGTAATAATGACTTCCAATAATATCCGCACTAGTAATACTTGTCCAAGTAGTAATCGCCAAATAGTATAATGATCAGAAGAGAATCGCAATCCGTATAGTAGTAGAGAGAGTTAACGTATAGCAATAGTGGATAGACAAGAAGAGTGATCGTATAGTCATCACGATACTTCTTATTTATTCATTTCCTTTATGATCACGTGATCTACTTAATAATGGAATCGCCCATGTTACTCACTGGCCATCTAGTTTCAAACCTCAGTGTCAGCAACGACACTTACTCTTATACAATAGTTTGTCGTCCAGAGCCTCATTGATTCTGTGAGTGATAGTATTTAGATAAGCAGTAGACCGGGCCGACTGAAACCCCTACTGCTCGTCGCTGAAGATGTTGTTCTTTTCTAGGTGTTCCACGACCTTCTTATTGATTATGGCCTCAAAAAGTTTACTGATGATACTGAGGAGACAAATGGGTCTGTACTGGGAGGGGGAACATCACACGCTCGTGTTCTTGAAAACCGGGCATATGCTTGACACTTTCCACAGGTTTGGGAAGGACTTCTTCAAGCAGCGGTTGAATAATTTTGTTAAGATTGGGGATAATTTCGGGTTGATATTCTTAAGGACAATCACTGGAATTTTTTCTTAGGGTCAAAGACTTTGGAAACTTCTCGAGCTGTGATGGTAATATTACTGAGATTGTGCTCGTGGGAAATTGGGTAGAGGATGGTCTTTGTCATCGAACGTTGAGTTAGTGGCAAAGATAGAGGCGAAGATGTTCACTTTGTCTTTCGAGGAGGATATGACCTCGAGGCCATTTATAATTGTGACCACAGCTGCTTTACCTCTGTTCATGATTTGGTTGGTGATCTTCCGGAATTCACGGGATCCAATTTGTTTCTTTTCAACTTTGGTCTGGACTGCTCGAGCGTAGTTGCACTTGGCGTTTCCTAGAATTTTATGCAGTGATTGCGGGCAATACTGAATACAGTGAGGGCTGAACTACTTCGCTTCCGGCGATAGATATTGAAATTTTAGTTTCGTTTGTTTTGGGGGGTTTTCTCACGGCATATCAACATCAATGGGTTATTTAATGCTTACAAGATATTTAGAATACATTCGTATGAATAGAATATGTATTCTTTGGTTTATTTTGTTTAACGGCATATCAACCTCAATGGGTTATTTAATGCTTACAACATTTTTAGGACAGATTCGTATGAATGGAATATGTATTCTTTGGTTTGGATTGGTTTGGTTTATTTTGTTTTACGGCATATCAACCTCAATGGGTTATTTAATGCCGACAACATTTTTAGGATAGATTCGTATGAATAGAATATGTATTCTTTGGTTTAGATTGGTTTGGTTTATTGTGCTTTACGGCATATAAACCTCAATGGGTTATTTAATGCCGACAACATTTTTAGGATAGATTCGTATGTACAGAATATGTATTCTTTGGTTTAGATTGGTTTGGTCTATTTTGTTTTATGGCATATCAACTTCAATGGGTTATTTAATGCCGACAACATTTTTAGGATAGATTCGTATGAATAGAATATGTATTCTTTGGTTTAGATTGGTTTCGTTTATTTTGTTTTACGGCATATCAACCTCAACGAATTATTTAATGCCAACAACTTTTTTAGGATAGATTCGTATGAATAGAATATGTATTCTTTGGTTTAGATTGGTTTGGTTTATTTTGTTTTACGGCATATCAACCTCAACGAGTTATTTAATGCCTTGCTGCTGGACGTAGTTTATCGTCTCACCCGGGACGAGGATGTAATTTATCGTCATATCTAGGACGGTTTAGACGTATTGAGTTGATTTGACCTGCAACCGGAATCCCAATCCTAAACAGGGATCGAGTGACGTAACTCGACTACCGTTCAAAATCCCTGGAAGGAGCATAAACAGGACGATAGGCGATAATATCTACACCTATTGAAAATAAATTAAATAAATATTAAATAAAATTTCTAAGTTTAGCTTCAGATTTCCGAAGGGAGTTAAAAAGAGACTTTAAAAGGAACCAAATCAGTTCCTAAAAAGAAAAATAGATAAACCTATATCCTGTTCAAAAGTAGTGGGAAGAGTGTGAACAGGATGATAGGCGAATCTATCTACTCCAATTGAGAATAAATTAAATAAATAGTAAATAAAATTTCATAGTTTAGACTGAGGCGTTAGACGTATTGATTTGGTTTGTTTTGTTTTATGGCATATCAACCTCAATGGGTTATTTAATGCTGACAAAATTTTTATTGCTGGTCATATGTTTTTCTTCAAAAATCTATTTCTGGGAATATTTTTCCTTGAAGAAATCTATAGCTGGTCATATTTCTTTTCAAAGAATTTATAGCTGTTTGTATTGCTGCTATTTTTTTCAAAGTATTGCGGATAATAATTTTTCCTTCAAAAATTATTGATGGTAATTTTTTTTTTATTACAATGTATTTCTGGTATTAAAACCTATTTTTACATAACTTTCGGTGCTAACTATTTGCCCATAGCTGGGACCCTAACAGGTGCTACCACCCCGAGTCAGGGTGGACCTGGGAACACCAGCAATTAAGAGGTGGTTCCACGTTCATCAAAACCTACCCATCAGAGGTCTTGCTGTTGGATGTAGTTTATTGTCATACCTAGGACGGCTTGTAGGTGCTGGAAAATTTCTTATTGTCTAAAATAAAGATCGTTTGCCATTTTACCCAATCGATTTGTGTCAAGGTAGATTTGACCTGCTAACATTAGTTTGATCGATGCTGGTTGTACCTGTAGAATTCGTCGAGTTATATCATCACCAACACCAATTCGGCTCGCTAGAGACATAAAATGTTTGCCATGCGTATACAAGGTCTTCCTGCTAGGCAGACATCATTTTTATCTTTCGATACATGACTAACAAACAATATTTATTTTTTTTTCAAAAACAGTTTTAAATGATTATCCAGTTTCTTTCTGCTGAAAATAATAGATCAAACAGCAATTTGCCATCCAAAAGACGCTATAGAATCCCAGTCATCCGAGTCCTGACCAACGATTTTACTCATTACGCTGAGGGGTGGAAAGAATACCGAATATTCATACCTTTACCCCTGAATAAGGCGTATTTCTAGAATACGTGGTGAATATCAGTCAGTTATGTGAGCATGATTATGACACGTGATACATACTTAGGCGATCATTTGTCTTTCGATAAATGGTGACGATCTATATCCTAGATTTTTCCGTAATATCTTTGCCATTTCTTTATGCGGTCTAGACAAGGACGTTCCATCCAAACTGTCTCTGCATTCATCTATTCAACCCACACTGTACTGCTGTTTGCCCATAGCTGGGGATAAGAAGAGGATTCATAACTTTTTCCAATCTATCTCTAGTCTGATATTATCTATCTTCGTAAAACTGAATATCAGTCAGTTATGTGCCATGCGTGATACGCTTCCTCGATCATGTATCTTTCGATACATGACTGACAAAACAATTTTTTCCCGCAGTAGCTTGCCATTTCTTTTTAGTTCATAACCGGTTCTCAATCCAAGGCTACAGACCCAGGTCTGTCCTGCTATTTACCCAAACAGACATAAGTTCATTTAAATATTGGGTTGGTGCATAATTATCAGGCGTCTTTAAACAATATTTATTATGAAAAAAAAGATATGTACCATTTCAACAATGACAGTTTTAAATGATTATTCCGGAGCGTATGATTATCGACACGCATTTTTATAAACTGAAAATAATATTTTTATTAAAAAAAAATAAACAAAACAGCAATTTTTATTGACAAATAACTCGCCTACAAAGACGCCAGATGCATCAACCCAATAATTTATCCGAGCACTTTCCGTGGAAGTAACGATAGGGCAGCAAGAGGCTGGCCACGTTACGCCTGGGAGAGAGAGGTTGGAGGGTGGCAAATAATTTCAAGATGAATACCGGCAGGATCGGGGCAACGTTCTCATAACTACCCCTCATAACTACCCCTGAATAAGGCGTTTTTCTAAAGAATATTTATTATGAAAAAACAAACATAACAATTCAACAATAACATTTTTTAAATGATTATTCTCGAGCGTATGATTATCGACACGCATTTTCATAACCTGAAAATAAAATTTCAGTCAGCCTGTCTGTCTATCTAGCTATCTATCTATCTATCTATCTATCTATCTATCTATCTATCTGAAACTGTTCTTTGGACAATCTATATCTATCTATCTAAAAATCTAAACTATCTATTATAAAACTAACACACATCTATCTATCTATCCTAGCTAGCTATCTATCTATCATCTATCTATCTATCTATCTATCTATCTATAACTGTTCTTCTAATCATCTATCTCAAACTGTTCTTATCTATCTATCTATCTATCTATCTATCTATCTATCTATCTATCTATCTATCTATCTATCTATCTCAAACTGTTCTTGTCTATCTATCTCAAACTGTTCTTATCTATCTATCTATCTATCTATCTATCTATCTCAGTCTGTTCTTATCTATCTATCTATCTATCTATCTATCTCAAACTGTTCTTGTCTATCTATCTATCTCAAACTGTTCTTATCTATCTATCTATCTATCTATCCATCTCAATCTGTTCTTATCTATCTATCTATCTATCTATCTATCTATCTATCCATCTCAATCTGTTCTTATCTATCTATCTATCTATCTATCTATCTATCTATCCCATTCTGTTCATATCTATCTATCCCATTCTGTTCATATCTATCTATCTATCTATCCATCTCAATCTGTTCTTATCTATCTATCTATCTATCTATCTATCTATCTATCTATCTATCTATCTATCCATCTCAATCTGTTCTTATCTATCTATCTATCTATCTATCTATCTATCCCATTCTGTTCATATCTATCTATCTATCTATCTATCTATCTATCTATATATCTATCTATCTATCTATCCATCTCAATCTGTTCTTATCTATCTATCAATCTATGTCTATTATGTACTTGGTTGGTGCATAATTATCAGGCGTTTTTTAAATAATATTTATTATGAAAAAACAAGCATAATTCAATCATTTTTTAAATGATTATTCTGGAGCGTATGGTTATCGACACGCATTTTTATAAACTGAAAATAAAATCAGTCAATCAGTCAGTCTATCTATCTATCTATCTATCTATCTATCTATCAGTCTATGCTTATTATGTAGTGGGTTGGTGCATAATTATCAGGCGTTTTTTAAACAATATTTATTATAAAAAAAAGAAACATAACAATTCAACAATAACATTTTTAAATGATTATTCCGGAGCGTATGATTATCGACTCGCACCTTTTATAACCTGAAAATAAAATAATATTTCTATTAAAAAAAAGCCAACAAAACAGCAATTTTTATTAACAAATAGCTCGCCTACAAAAACGCCTGATAATTATGCACCAACCCAATATTTCGTCCGGGCAATTACCGTTTCATGCAACGATAGAGAACGAATCTTGCCATCGTTACGGCTGGGATAGAGAGAGAAGTTGATTTTAGGAAAATAAATACAAGATGAGTACCCTCAGAGTCGGGGCAAGGTTCTCATAACTACCCATGAATCAGGCGTTTTTCTAAAGAATATTATGAAAAAAGAAACATAACATTTCAACAATAACATTTTTAAATCATTATTCCGAGGCATATTGATTATCGACACGCATTTTTATAACCTGAAAATAAAATATCTATCTATCTATCTATCTATCTATCTATCTATCTATTCTTATCTATCTATCTATGTCTATTACGTATTGGGTTGGTGCATAATTTTCCTGCGTTTTTTAAACAATATTTATTATAAAAAAAGAAACAACAATTCAACAATAACAGTTTTAAATGATTATTCCGGGGCGTATGATTATCGACACGCATTTCTATAACCTGAAAATAAAATCTCTATCTATCTATCTATCTATCTATCTATCTATCTATGTCTATTACGTATTGGGTTGGTGCATAATTATCCTGCGTTTTTTAAACAATATTTATTATAAAAAAAGAAACATAACAATTCAACAATAACAGTTTTAAATGATTATTCCGGAGCGTATGATTATCGACACGCATTTCTATAACCTGAAAATAAAATCTCTATCTATCTATCTATCTATCTATCTATCTATCTATCTATCTATCTATCTATCTATGTCTATTACACATTGGGTTTGGTATAATTATCCCTGCGTTTTTTTAAATAATATTTATTATAAAAAGAAACATAACAATTCAACAATAACAGTTTTAAATGATTATTCCGGAGCGTATGATTATCAACACGGATTTTTATAACCTGAAAATAAAATATTTTTATTAAAAAAAAGTAAACAAAGCAGCAATTTTTTATTAACAAATAACTCGCCTACAAAAACGCTTGATAATTATGCACCAACTTAATACATGGACGGACGACCAGTGGTGACTGAAGTTGGCCGCAATTTGTTCAACACTTCCGGTTTTGATTTTTCGTACGAGATTCCTTCATTATGTCGTAATCGGTTTGATGTAATACTGCTGGTTGCAGTTTCCCGACAATATCTGGAGGTAGAGAAGCCAATATGTGGTAAAATGTTTGCTTTGTCTCCGCTATGCCTGTGAAAGTAAATTGGGTTTCCATTATGAAAAAAATGGCTAATAAGACTACGTTGATTCGATGAATGCAAAAAGGTTTGACTGATATCGTCCGTATGAAGCTGGTTAGTTAGGAAGATACAGGTTCTATTTCACATATCGGACATTGTACTTTTTATTGTCGTTGACGTACCTGAAATCAAATCTTTTATGTCATATATATATATATATATATATATATATATATATATATATATATATATATATATATATATATATATATATATATATATATATATATATATATATATATATATATTAAATGCTGACCAATTTAATTGTTCCATTTTATTTTTATTTAATGGAACCAAGCCCTTTTAATTTAGGGCTCTGGATCATCAATAACTTTTTTAAAAGATTTTTTCTTTCGTTTCATCTTTTCCACTTAACCAGGTAGTTATATCTGATTAATTTTTTTTTAAGTGCTCTAAGATAATAGAATTATTATAATGGAACCTAGAACAGTCTGTTCAAAATAAAGGGTTACAGTTTTGTTAAATAATAGCTCTGAAATTTACAATTGAGCTCTCATTATTGGTTTCATCCTCCTTGGGACTACCCATACCGATTACCAAGTTTTCTAACTTATATATATAAGTTATCAATTATCCCCTTGTTATACTTTCCTCTGAAAGTTCTCCAATCTGCCCGTTAAACCAGTCTATAGTTATAATTGTTCATTACTTATTGTTAACTTTGGGTCCTGTCAAGATCTACGGTAGAATGTCCATTTATTACCACTTATATTGCGCCCATTATTATTATGGCACAGTGGATAAACGGTAGGAACGAATTTCTATCCGTCAAGTTATAACTGATAACTAACATTAGTTATTGAACATGGCACGTGGAACTAGGAACAATCTTCCCCACATAATCAAAATAAATTGTTCATTTCGAAATTGTGCAACCAGACTAAAGGAAACGCTGGAGCGTCACAACGGCCATTACAAATTGTTGTAATTAAATAATTGTTAATCGACAAAAGATGAGGACAATATCCGATTAATGTAAAATATTGTTACATAATTTTTTTTTATTATTGTTAATTTCTTATATGCCTAGAGACTCTGGAACGAATTTATATCCGGCTTGAATATAAAATATTTAAAATTGTTCATTTTATTTTCTATAAGAATGTTCTTAAGTTGAAAGTTTCTATAATTTATTACATATAATAGAGAGAGAAGTTAAGATCCTGTAAATGTGTATGTAAGTATTTATTGTTAATAGTTATACTTTCTATTCACTCTGTGGGATTTAAAAATATCGAAAATTTATTGGCCTACCCCTGTGTGGAAACGAATCTTCTATCCGTCAAGCATAACTTTTATTACAGTCTATATTGTTTGTTCTATTTTAATTGTTTCTGTTTTATTATTAATAAGTTATTGTTGTCACACAACTAAGTCTATTGTGCCTATTTTATAAGATCTTCATCTTCTCTCAAACGAATCTTCTCCATCCGTCACATTTGTTCTAAGTTTTATTACAGTCTATATTGTTATAATTGTTCTATATTATAATTGTTTATTTTATTATTAGTTATTGTTGTTAATCTCTTATTGTGCCTAATAAGATCTACGGTAGGAACGAATCTTCTATCCGTCACATAACTTTTTTACAGTCTATATTGTTATAATTGTTCTATTTTATTATTAGTTATTAATTATTAATCTCTTATTGTGCCTAATAAGATCTCACGGTAGAACGAATCTTCTATCCGTCATGAACTTTTTATTACAGTCTATATTGTTATAATTGTTTCTATTTTATTATTAGTTATAATTGTTAATCTCTTATTGTGCCTAATAAGATCTACGGTAGGGTTACGAATCTTCTATCCGTCACATATAACTTTTATTACAGTCTATATTGTTATAATTGTTCTATTTTATTATTAGTTATAATTGTTAATTCTTATTGTGCCTAATAAGATCTACGGTAGGAACGAATCTTCTATCCGTCACATAACTTTTATTACAGTCTATATTGTTATAATTGTTCTATTTTATTATTAGTTATAATTGTTAATCTCTTATTGTGCCTAATAAGATTCTACGGTAGGAACGAATCTTCTATCCGTCACATAACTTTTATTACAGTCTATATTGTTATAATTGTTCTATTTTATTATTAGTTATAATTGTTAATCTCTTTTATTGTGCCTAATAAGATCTACGGTAGGAAACGAATCTTCTATCCGTCATATAACTTTTTTTATTACAGTCTATATTGTTATAATTGTTCTATTTTATTATTAGTTATTATTGTTAATCTCTTATTGTGCCTAATAAGATCTACGGTAGGAACGAATCTTCTATCCGTCACATAACTTTTATTACAGTCTATATTGTTATAATTGTTCTATTTTATTATTAGTTATTATTGTTAATCTCTTATTGTGCCTAATAAGATCTACGGTAGGAACGAATCTTCTATCCGTCACATAACTTTTATTACAGTCTATATTGTTATAATTGTTCTATTTTATTATTAGTTATTCATTGTTAATAAGATCTACGGTTCTTCTATTGTGTCTAATTAAGATCTACGGGTAGGAACGAATCTTCTATCCGTCACATAACTTTTATTACAGTCTATATTGTTATAATTGTTCTATTTTTATTATTAGTTATAATTGTTAATCTCTTTTATTGTGCCTAATAAGATCTACGGTAGGAACGAATCTTCTATCCGTCACATAACTTTTATTACAGTCTATATTGTTATAATTGTTCTATTTTATTATTAGTTATAATTGTTAATCTCTTATTGTGCCTAATAAGATCTACGGTAGGAACGAATCTTCTATCCGTCACATAACTTTTATTACAGTCTATATTGTTATAATTGTTCTATTTTATTATTAGTTATAATTGTTAATCTCTTATTGTGCCTAATAAGATCTACGGTAGGAACGAATCTTCTATCCGTCACATAACTTTTTTATTACAGTCTATATTGTTATAATTGTTCTATTTTATTATTAGTTATAATTGTTAATCTATTATTGTGCCTAATAAGATCTACGGTAGGAACGAATCTTCTATCCGTCACATAGTAATTGCCTTTTTATTACAGTCTATATTGTTATAATTGTTTCTATTTTATTATTAGTTATAATTGTTAATCTCTTGTGCCTAATAAGATCTAAAATAGGAACGAATCTTCTATCCGTCACATAACTTTTATTACAGTCTATATTGTTATAATTAGTTCTATTTTTTATTATTAGTTATAATTGTTAAAACTCTTATTGGGCCTAATAAGATCTACGGTAGAACGAATCTTCTATCCGTCACATAACTTTTTATTACAGTCTATATTGTTATAATTGTTCTATTTTATTATTAGTTATTGTTGTTAATCTCAGTTATTGTGCCTAATAAGATCTACGGTAGGAACGAATCTTCTATCCGTCATATAACTTTTATTACAGTCTATATTGTTATAATTGTTCTATTTTATTATTAGTTATTATTGTTAATCTCTTTATTGTGCCTAATAAGATCTACGGTAGGAACGAATCTTCTATCCGTCACATAACTTTTTATTACAGTCTATATTGTTATAATTGTTCTATTTTATTATTAGTTATTATTGTTAATTTTTTATTGTGCCTAATAAGATCTACGCTAGGAACGAATCTTCTATCCGTCACATAACTTTTATTACAGTCTATATTGTTATAATTGTTCTATTTTATTATTAGTTATTGTTGTTAATCTCTTATTGTGCCTAATAAGATCTACGGTAGGAACGAATCTTCTATCCGTCACATAACTTTTATTACAGTCTATATTGTTATAATTGTTCTATTTTATTATTAGTTATAATTGTTAATCTCTTATTGTGCCTAATAAGATCTACGGTAGGAACGAATCTTCTATCCGTCACATAACTTTTATTACAGTCTATATTGTTATAATTGTTCTATTTTATTATTAGTTATTATTATTAATTTCTTATTGTGCCTAATAAGATCTACGGTAAACGAATCTTCTATCCGTCACATAACATTTATTACAGTCTATATTGTTATAATTGTTCTATTTTATTATTAGTTATTATTGTTAATTTCTTATTGTGCCTAATAAGATCTACGGTAGGAACGAATCTTCTATCCGTCACATAACTTTTATTACAGTCTATATTGTTATAATTGTTCTATTTTATTATTAGTTATTATTGTTAATTTCTTATTGTGCCTAATAAGATCTACGGTAGGAACGAATCTTCTATCCGTCACATAACTTTTATTACAGTCTATATTGTTATAATTGTTCTATTTTATTATTAGTTATTTATTGTTAATCTCTTATTGTGCCTAATAAGATCTACGCTAGGAACGAATCTTCTATCCGTCACATAACTTTTTATTACAGTCTATATTGTTATAATTGTTCTATTTTATTATTAGTTATTATTGTTAATCTCTTATTGTGCCTAATAAGATCTACGGTAGGAAAACGAATCTTCTATCCGTCACATAACTTTTATTACAGTCTATATTGTTATAATTGTTCTATTTTATTATTAGTTATTATTGTTAATCTCTTTTATTGTGCCTAATAAGATCTACGGTAGGAACGAATCTTCTATCCGTCACATAACTTTTTTATCTATATTATTATAATTGTTCTATTTTATTGTTATAATTGTTCTATTTTCTATTATTACAGTCTATATTGACATAATTGTTCTAATCTAGTTATTATTGTTAATTTTTATTGTGCCTAATAAGATCTACGGTAGGAACGAATCTTCTATCCGTCACATAACTTTTATTACAGTCTATATTGTTATAATTGTTCTATTTTATTATTAGTTATTATTGTTAATTTCTTATTGTGCCTAATAAGATCTACGGTAGGAACGAATCTTCTATCCGTCACATAACTTTTATTACAGTCTATATTGTTATAATTGTTCTATTTTATTATTAGTTATTATTGTTAATTTTATTGTGCCTAATAAGATCTACGGTAGGAACGAATCTTCTATCCGTCACATAACATTTATTACAGTCTATATTGTTATAATTGTTCTGTTTTATTATTAGTTATTATTGTTAATTTCTTATTGTGCCTAATAAGATCTACGGTACGGTAAACGAATCTTCTATCCGTCGGCATAACTTTTATTACAGTCTATATTGTTATAATTGTTCTATTTTATTATTAGTTATTATTAATCTTTTATTGTGCCTAATAAGATCTAGGGTAGAACGAATCTTCTATCCGTCACATAACTTTTATTACAGTCTATATTGTTATAATTGTTCTATTTTATTATTAGTTATTGGTTAATCTCTTATTGTGCCTAATAAGATCTACGGTAGGAACGAATCTTCTATCCGTCACATAACTTTTATTACAGTCTATATTATAATTGTTCTATTTTATTATTAGTTATTATTGTTAATTTTTATTGTGCCTAATAAGATCTACGGTAGGAACGAATCTTCTATCCGTCACATAACTTTTATTACAGTCTATATTGTTATAATTGTTCTATTTTATTATTATTGTTATTTCTTTGTGTTAAGATCTACGCTAGGAAACGAATCTTTATTGTTTTTTATTACAGTCTATATTGTTATAATTGTTCTAATTTATTATTAGTTATTATTGTTAATTTCTTTATTGGCCTAATAAGATCTACGGTAGGAAACGAATCTTCTATCCGTCACATAACTTTTTATTACAGTCTATATTGTTATAATTGTTCTATTTTATTATTAGTTATTATTGTTAATCTAGGGTTTATTGTCTATCCGCACATAATTTTAAGATCTACGGTAGGAACGAATCTTCTTCTATCCGTCACATAACTTTTATTACAGTCTATATTGTTATAATTGTTCTATTTTATTATTAGTTATTATTGTTAATCTCTTATTGTGCCGTCACATATTAAGATCTACGGTATGAACGAATCTTTCTTCTATCCGTCACATAACTTTATTACAGTCTATATTGTTATAATTGTTCTATTTTATTATTAGTTATTATTGTTAATCTCCATTGTGCCTAATAAGATCTACGGTAGGAACGAATCTTCTATCCGTCACATAATCCTTTATTAAGTTTTGTTATAGTCTATATTGTTATAATTGTTCTATTTTATTATTAGTTATTATTGTTAATCTCTTTATTGTGCCTAATAAGATCTACGGTAGGAACGAATCTTCTATCCGTCACATAACTTTTATTACAGTCTATATTGTTATAATTGTTCTATTTTATTATTAGTTATTATTGTTAATCTTTTATTGTGCCTAATAAGATCTACGGTAGAACGAATCTTCTATCCGTCACATAACTTTTATTACAGTCTATATTGTTATAATTGTTCTATTTTATTATTAGTTATTATTGTTAATTTCTTTATTGTGCCTATTAAGATCTACGGTAGGAACGAATCTTCTATCCGTCACATAACTTTTATTACAGTCTATATTGTTATAATTGTTCTATTTTATTATTAGTTATTGTTAATAACTTTATTGTGCCTAATAAGATCTACGGTAGGAACGAATCTTCTATCCGTCACATAACTTTTATTACAGTCTATATTGTTATAATTGTTCTATTTTATTATTAGTTATTATTGTTAATCTCTTTATTGTTAATAAGATCTACGGTAGGAACGAATCTTCTATCCGTCACATAACTTTTTATTACAGTCTATATTGTTATAATTGTTCTATTTTTATTATTAGTTATTATTGTTAATCTCTTTATTGTGCCTAATAAGATCTACGGTAGGAACGAATCTTCTATCCGTCACATAACTTTTATTACAGTCTATATTGTTATAATTGTTCTGTTTTATTATTAGTTATTATTGTTAATCTATTTATTGTGCCTAATAAGATCACGGTAGGAACGAATTTTCTATCCGTCACATAACTTTTTATTACAGTCTATATTGTTATAATTGTTCTATTTTATTATTAGTTATTATTGTTAATAAGATCTTTATTGTGCCTAATAAGATCTTTACGGTAGGAAAACGAATCTTCTATCCGTCACATAACTTTTTATTACAGTCTATATTGTTATAATTGTTCTATTTTTATTATTAGTTATTATTGTTAACTTTATTGTGCCTAATAAGATCTACGGTAGGAACGAATCTTCTATCCGTCACATAACTTTTTTATTACAGTCTATATTGTTATAATTGTTCTATTTTTATTATTAGTTATTATTGTTAATCTCTTTATTGTGCCTAATAAGATTCACGGTAGGAACGAATCTTCTATCCGTCACATAACTTTTTATTATAGTCTATATTGTTATAATTGTTCTATTTTATTATTAGTTATTATTGTTAATAGACCATTCTTTATTGTAGCCTAATAAGATTTTATTATACGGTAGGAAATCGAATCTTCTATCCGTCACATAACTTTTATTACAGTCTATATTGTTATAATTGTTCTATTTTATTATTAGTTATTATTGTTAATCTCTTATTGTGCCTAATAAGATCTACGGTAGGAACGAATCTTCATCCGTCACATAACTTTTATTACAGTCTATATTGTTATAATTGTTCTATTTTATTATTAGTTATTATTGTTAATCTCTTATTGTGCCTAATAAGATCTACGGTAGGAACGAATCTTTCATCCGTCACATAACTTTTATTACAGTCTATATTGTTATAATTGTTCTATTTTATTATTAGTTATTATTGTTAATCTCTTTATTGTGCCTAATAAGATCTACGGTAGGAACGAATCTTCATCCGTCACATAACTTTTATTACAGTCTATATTGTTATAATTGTTCTATTTTTATTATTAGTTATTATTGTTAACTTCTTTATTGTGCCTAATAAGATCTACGGTAGGAAACGAATCTTCATCCGTCACATAACTTTTTATTACAGTCTATATTGTTATAATTGTTCTATTTTTATTATTAGTTATTATTGTTAATCTTTTTATTGTGCCTAATAAGATCTATTGGTAGGAAAACGAATCTTCTATCCGTCACATAACTTTTTATTACAGTCTATATTGTTATAATTGTTCTATTTTATTATTAGTTATTATTGTTAATCTCTTTATTGTGCCTAATAAGATCTACGGTAGAAACGAATCATTCTATCCGTCACATAACTTTTTTATTACAGTCTATATTGTTATAATTGTTCTATTTTATTATTAGTTATTGTTGTTAACTTCTTTATTGTTATTGTTAACCTAATAAGATCTACGGTAGGAAACGAATCTTCTATCCGTCACATAACTTTTTTTATTACAGTCTATATTGTTATAATTGTTCTATTTTTTTATTATTAGTTATTATTGTTAATCTTAACTTTATTGTGCCTAATAAGATCTACGGTAGGAACGAATTATTCTATCCGTCACATAACTTTTATTACAGTCTATATTGTTATAATTGTTCTATTTTATTATTAGTTATTATTGTTAATCTTTTATTGTGCCTAATAAGATTTACGGTAGAAACGAATCTTCTATCCGTCACATAATATTGTTACTTTTTATTACAGTCTATATTGTTATAATTGTTCTATTTTATTATTAGTTATTATTGTTAATCTTTATTGTGCCTAATAAGATCTACGGTAGGAAACGAATCTTCTATCCGTCACATAACTTTTATTACAGTCTATATTGTTATAATTGTTCTATTTTATTATTAGGTTTATTGTTAACTTTATTGTGCCTAATAAGATCTACGGTAGGAACGAATCTTCTATCCGTCACATAACTTTTTTTATTACAGTCTATATTGTTATAATTGTTCTGTTTTATTATTAGTTATTATTGTTAATCTCTTTATTGTGCCTATTAAGATCTACGGTAGGAACGAATCTTCTATCCGTCACATAACTTTTATTACAGTCTATATTGTTATAATTTGTTCTATTTTATTATTAGTTATTATTGTTAATTATTTTTTATTGTGCCTATTAAGATCTACGGTAGGAACGAATCTTCTATCCGTCACATAACTTTTTATTACAGTCTATATTGTTATAATTGTTCTATTTTATTATTAGTTATTATTGTTAAATTGTTCTTTTGTCATTGTGCCTAATAAGATCTACGGTAGGAACGAATCTTCTATCCGTCACATAACTTTTTTATTACAGTCTATATTGTTATAATTGTTCTATTTTATTATTAGTTATTATTGTTAATCTCTTTATTGTGCCTAATAAGATCTACGGTAGGAACGAATCTTCTATCCGTCACATAACTTTTTATTACAGTCTATATTGTTATAATTGTTCTATTTTATTATTAGTTATTATTGTTAACCTTTTTATATTGTTATAATTGCCTAATAAGATTACACGGTAGGAACGAATCTTCTATCCGTCACATAACTTTTTATTACAGTCTATATTGTTAATTGTTCTATTTTATTATTATTATTGTTGTTAACTTTTATTGTGCCTAATAAGATCTACGGTAGAAACGAATCTTCATCCGTCACATAACTTTTATTACAGTCTATATTGTTATATTGTTCTATTTTATTATTAGTTATTGTTGTTAACTTTATCGTGCCTCCACAGATCTACGGTATGAACGAATCTTCTATCCGTCACATAAATTTTTTATTACAGCTATATTGTTATAATTGTTCTGTTTTATTATTAGTTATTGTTGTTAATTCTCTTTATTGTGCCTAATAACAGTCTATATTGTTAGGAAAGTTATTATTGTTAATCTTTCTATCCGTCACAAACTTTTTTATTCACAGTCTATATTGTTATAATTGTTCTGTTTTATTATTAGTTATTATTGTTAATCTTTTATTGTGCCTAATAAGATTCACGGTAGGAACGAATCTTCTATCCGTCACATAACTTTTTATTACAGTCTATATTGTTATAATTGTTCTATTTTATTATTAGTTATTATTGTTAATTCTCTTATTGTGCCTAATAAGATCTACGGTAGAACGAATCTTCTATCCGTCACATAACTTTTATTACAGTCTATATTGTTATATTTTGTTCTATTTTTTATTACGGTTATTATTGTTAATCCATATTGTTATACTTATTGTTATTATTGCCTTTATTGTGCCTAATAAGATCTACGGTAGGAACGAATCTTCATCCGTCACATAACTTTTTATTACAGTCTATATTGTTATAATTGTTCTATTTTATTATTAGTTATTATTGTTAATTTATTGTGCCTAATTTTAGGAACGAATCTTTCTATCCGTCACATAACTTTTATTACAGTCTATATTGTTATAATTGTTCTATTTTATTATTATTATTGTTAATCTCTTATTGTGCCTATTAAGATCTACGGGAGGAAGGAATCTTCTATCCGTCACTTTTATTACAGTCTATATTTTATTACAGTCCTATATTGTTATCCGTCAATTGTTCTGTTTTATTATTAGTTATTATTGTTAACTAACATTGTGCCTAATTCTACGTGCCTATCCGTCACATAACTTTTATTACAGATCTATACGGTATGAACGAAATCTTCTATCCGTCACATAACTTTTATTACAGTCTATATTGTTAATTGTTCTGTTTTATTATTAGTTATTATTGTTAATCTTTTATTGTTAATAAGATTCACGCTAGGAAATCGAATCTTCTATCCGTCACATAACCTTTATTACAGTCTATATTGTTATAATTGTTCTATTTTATTATTAGGTTATTATTAAGTTAATCCCTTTATTGTGCCTAATAAGATCTACGGTAGGAACGAATCTTCTATCCGTCATATAACTTTTTATTAGCAATATATTGTTATAATTGTTCTGTTTTATTATTAGTTATTGTTAATCTTTATTTTGCCTAATAGTATCTACGGTAGGAACGAATCTTCTATCCAGCTTATAACTTTTATTACAGTCTATATTGTTATAATTGTTCTGTTTTATTTTAGTTATTATTGTTAATCTTTTTTTTGGCCTAATAAGATTTACGGCTGGAAACGAATCTTCTATCCGTCACAACTTTTATTACAGTTCATTTGTTATAGTCTATTTTATTGTTATTGTTAATTTATTCTGTTTTATTTTTAGTTTTTATTATTGTTATAATTGTTCTATTTTATTATTAGCCTAATAAGATCTACGCTAGGAACGAATCTTCTATCCGTCACATAACTTTATTACAGTCTATATTGTTATAATTGTTCTGTTTTATTATTAGTTATTATTGTTAACTTTATTGTGCCTAATAAGATCTACGGTAGAACGAATTTCATCCGTCATATAACTTAAAGTCTATATTGTTATAATTGTCTATATTATTATATTATTGTTCCTTTATTGTGCCTAATAAGATCTACGGTAGGAACCAATCTTCTATCCGTCACATAACTTTTTTATTACAGTCTATATTGTTATAATTGTTCTATTTTATTATTAGTTATTATTGTTAATCTCTTATTGTGCCTAATAAGATCTAATGTAGAACGAATCTTCATCCGTCACATAACTTTTTTATTAGTCTATATTGTTATAATTGTTCTGTTTTATTATTAGTTATTGTTGTTAATCTCTTTATTATGCTTAATAAGATCTATATGGTAGAATGAATCTTCTATCCGTCACATAACTTTTTACAGTCTATTACAGTTCTGTTTTATATTGTTATTATTGCTAACTTTATTGTTCTACGCTTTTCTATTATAACTAGTTATATTGTTATTTGTTATTTATTATTAGTTATTGTTGTTAATCTTTATTGTGCCTAATAAGATCTACGGTAGGAACGAATCTTCTATCCGGGTCAACATTACACTTTTTGTTCTATTTTACAGTCTATATTGTTATAATTGTTCTATCCTTATAACTTCATTACAGTTATTTATATAATTGTTCTATTTTATTATTGTTACGTTGTTAATCTCTTTGTTGTGCCTTAATAATATTCAATGCTATAGTGGGGGCAAACGAATCTTCTATCCGTCACATAACTTTTTTATTACAGTCTATATTGTTATAATTGTTCTATTTTATTATTAGTTATTATTGTTAATCTCTTTTTGTGCCTAATAAGATCTAATAGGAAAAACGAATCTTCTATCCGTCAGAAACTTTTATTACAGTCTATATTGTTATAATTGTTCTATTTTATTAACTTATTGTTGTTAATTAATAAGATCTACTTTTTTTTATTACAGTCTATTTGTTATAATTGTTCTTATTAATCTGATCTACGTAGGAACGAATCTGTCCGTCACATAACTTTTTATTACAGTCTATATTGTTATAATTGTTCTGTTTTTTATTATTAGTTATTATTGTTAATCTTTATTATTAATAAGATCTACGGTAGGAACGAATCTTCTATCCGTCACATAACTTTATTACAGTCTATATTGTTATAATTGTTCTAATAAGATCTACGGTAGGAACGAATCTTCTATCCGTCACATAACTTTTATTACAGTCATATTGTTAATTGTCTTCTATTTTATTATTATTGCTGTTAACTTTATCGTGCCTAATAAGATCTACGGTAGAAAACGAATCTTCTATCCGTCATATAACTTTTTATTACAGTCTATACTATATAATTGTTCTATTTTATTATTAGTTATTGTTTGAATCTCTTTATTGTGTCAAATAAGACTTACTTGGTAGAACGAATCTTCATCCGTCACACAACTTTTTATTACAGTCTATATGTTATAATTGTTCTATTTTATTATTAGTTATTGTTGTTAACTTCATTGTGCCTAATAAAGATTCATGTGGAAAACGAATCTTCAGTATCTGTCACATAACTTTTTATTACAGTCTATATTGTTATAATTGTTCATTTTATTAGTTATTGTTGTTAACTTCTTTATTGTGCCTAATAAGATCTGGCTGGTAGGAACGAATCTTCTATCCGTCAGCATAACTTTTATTACAGTCTGTATTGTTATAATTGTCTATTTTATTATTAGTTATTACAGTTAATCTCTTTATTGTGCCTAAGATCTACGGTAGGAACGTAGAATCTTCTATCCGTCACATAACTTTTATTACAGTCTATATTGTTATAATTGTTCTATTTTATTATTAGTTATTGTTGTTAACTTCTTTACAGCCTAATAAGATCTACGGTAGGAAACGAATCTCTATCCGTCACATAACTTTATTACAGTCTATATTGTTATAATTGTTCTATTTTATTATTAGTTATTATTGTTAAGATCTCTTATTGTCACATAAATTTTATTACAGTTCATATTGTTATAATTGTTCTATTTTATTATTAGTCATTGTTGTTAATCTACGGTATTAAGGAACGAATCTTCTATCCGTCACATAACATTTAATAGCAGTCTATATTGTTATAATTGTTCTATTTTATTATTAGTTATTGTTAACTTATTGTGCCCATTAAGATTCACGGTAGGGAACGAATCTTCATCCGTCACATAACTTTTATTACAGTCTATATTGTTATGTTTGTCTTTATTTTGCCATATTATTATAACTTTATTGTGCCTAATAAGATCTACGGTAGAACGAATCTTTCATCCGTCACAACTTTTTATTACAGTCTATATGTTATAATTGTTCTATTTTATTATTAGTTATTGTTAATCTCTTATTGTGCCTAATAAGATCTACGGTAGGGAAACGAATCTTCTATCCGTCACATAACTT
The DNA here is from genome assembly GCA_903632075.3 of Acanthosepion pharaonis. Lineage (NCBI taxonomy): Eukaryota > Metazoa > Mollusca > Cephalopoda > Sepiida > Sepiidae > Acanthosepion > Acanthosepion pharaonis. Next base: position 956,906 of record CAHIKZ030000210.1, on the reverse strand, counting down.
TATTACAGTCTATATTGTTATAATTGTTCTATTTTATTATTAGTTATTATTGCTAACTTTTATTGTGCTTGACACATCTACGGTAGGGAACGAATCTTCTATCCGTCACATACCTTTTGCCAAGTTTATATTGTTATAATTGTTCTATTTTATTATTGCTTGGTTATTGTTAACTTCTTATTGTGCCTATTAAGATCTATACGGTAGGAACGAATTCTATCCGTCACATACCTTTTATTACAGTCTATATTGTTATAATTGTTCTATTTTATTATTAGTTATTATTGTTAATCTCTATTGTGCCTAATAAGATCTACGGTAGGAACGAATCTTTCTATCCGTCACATACCTTTTTATTACAGTCTATATTGTTATAATTTGTTTCTATTTTATTATTAGTTATTATTGTTAATCTCTTTATTGTGCCCATTAAGATCTACGGTGGAACGAATCTTCTATCCGTCACATACCTTTTATTACAGTCTATGTTATTATAATTGTTCTATTTTTATTATTAGTTATTATTGTTAATCTCTTATTGTGCCCGATAAGATCCTACGGTAAAGAACGAATCTTCTCTCCGTAACATAACTTTTTATTACAGTCTATATTGTTATAATTAATCTAGTTTATTATTACTTATTGTTGTTAATCTCTTGTTGTGCCTAATAAGATCTACGGTAGGAAACAGATCTTCTATCCGTCACATAACTTTAATAGAGTCTATATTATAATTGTTCTTTTTTATTATTAGTTATTATTGTTAATCTCTTATTGTGCCTAATAAGATCTACGGTAGGAACGAATCTTCTCTCCGTCCATAACTTTTTATTACAGTCTATATTGTTATAATTGTTTCTATTTTATTAGTTATTATTGTTAATCTCTTTCGGCCTAATAAGATCTACGGTAGAACGAATTTTCTATCCGTCACATAACTTTTTATTACAGTCTATATTGTTATAATTGTTCTATTTTATTATTAGTTATTATTGTTTAATCTCTTGTTGGCCTAATAAGATCTATGGTAGGAAGGAATCTATCCGTCACATAACTTTTTATTACAGTCTATATTGTTATAATTGTTCTATTTTATTATTAGTTATTGTTGTTAATCTCTTATTGTGCCTAATAAGATCTACGGTGGAACGAATTCTTCTCTCCATCATAACTTTATTACAGTCTATATTGTTATAATTGTTCATTTTTATTATTACTTATTATTAATCTCTTACTGTGCCTATAAGATCTGGGGAAGGAATCTTCTATCACATAAACTTTATTACAGTCTATATTGTTATAATTATTTCTATTTTATTATTATTAGTTATTATTGTTAATCTCTTATTGTGCCTAATAAGATCTACGGTAGAACGAATCTTCTATCCGTCACATTTAACAGTCTATATTACAGTCTATTGTTATTAAATTCTTGTTCCCTGCGGTAGGAAAGTTTTTCCGTATTATTACAGTCTATTTGTTATAATTGTTCTATTTATTATTACTTATTGTTGTTAATCTCTTATTCATGATCTATCTACGGTAGGAACGAATCTTCTATCCGTCACATAACCTTTTATTACAGTCTATGTTATTTATAATTGTTCTATTTTATTATTACTTATTATTGTTAATCTGCTTTATTGTGCCTTCATTAAGTTCTACGGTAGAACGAATCTTCTATCCGTCACATAACTTTTATTACAGTCTATATTGTTATAATTGTTCTTAGTTTATTATTACTTATTATTGTTAATCTCTTATTGTGCCTATTAAGATCTACGGTAGGAACGAATCTTCTCGTCTGCTTTTATTAGAGTCTATATTGTTATAATTGTTCTTTATTTTATTATTAGTTAATTCTTATTCGGCCTAATAAGATCTACGAGTGAACAGATTTCTCTCCGCCTAACTAACATCTATATTGTTATAATTGTTCTATTTATTATTACTAATCCGTCAATAAGATCATACCTTTTCTCCGTTACAAAGTCTGTATTGTTTATAATTGTTCTATTTTATTATTAGTTATTATTGTTAATCTCTTATTGTGCCTTCATAAGATCCACTTAGGAACGAATCTTCTATCCGTCACATAACTTTTTATTACAGTCTATATTGTTATTTATTGTTCTATTTTTTATTATTAGTTATTATTGTTAATCTCTTATAGTGCCTAATAAGATCTATGGTAGATCGAATCTTCTATCCGTCACATAACTTTTTATTACAGTCTATATTGTTATAATTGTTCTATTTTATTATTAGTTATTGTTGTTAATCTCTTATTGTGCCTAAATAAGATCTACGGTAGAACGAATCTTCTCTCCGTCACATAACTTTTTATTATAGTCTATATTGTTATAATTGTTTCTTGGACTTTTTATTATTACGGTATTATTGTTAATCTCTCTTATTGTTATAATTGCCTAATAAGATCTACGTTAACAATGGGAACGAATCTTCTATCCGTCACATAACTTTTATTACAGTCTTATTATTTTTGTTATTAGTTATCTATTGTGCCTAATAAGATTACGGTAGGAACGAATCTTCTATCCGTCACATGACTTTTGTATTACAGTCTATATTGTTTATAATTGTTCTATTTTATTATTACTTATCTTCTTATTGTTTTCATCTATGATCTACAGTTCCGTCATTTTTTATTACAGCTCTATATTGTTATAATTGTTTATTTTATTATTAGTTATTATTGTTAATCTCTTATTGTGCCTAATAAGATCTACGGTGAACGAATCTTCTATCCGTCACATAACTTTTTATTACAAATCTATATTGTTATAATTGTTCTATTTTATTATTAGTTATTATTGTTAATCTTTATTGTGCCTAATATGATTACGGTAGAAACGTCTTCTATCGTCACATAACTTTTATTACAGTCTATGTTATTTATAATTGTTCTATTTTATTATTAGTTATTATTGTTAATCTCTTTACTGTGCCCTCAAAAGATCTACGGTAGGAACGAATCTTCTATCCAAATCACATAACTTTTATTACAGTCTATATTGTTATAATTGTTCTATTTTATTATTAGTTATTATTGTTAATCTCTTATTGTGCCTAATAAGATCTACGGTAGGAACGAATCTTCTCTCCGTCCACATAACTTTATTACAGTCTATATTGTTATAATTGTTCTATTTTTTATTAGTTATTATTGTTAATCTCTTATTGTGCCCTAATAAGATCTACGGTAGGAACAATCTTCTATCCGTCATAACTTTTTATTACAGTCTATGTTGTTATAATTGTTTCTATTTTATTATTAGTTATTATTGTTATCTTGTTAAAAGCCTAATATGATTGCACGTAGGAACGAATCTTCATCCGTCCAATATTGTTATAATTGTTCTATTTTATTAGTTCTTGCTTATCTTATTGTGCCTAATAAGATCTACGGTAGGAACAGAATAATCTATCCGTCACATAACTTTTATTTACAGTCTATATTGTTATAATTGTTCTATTTTATTATTAGTTATTATTGTTAATCTCTTATTGTGCCTAATAAAAGATCTACATAGGAACGAATCTTCTCTCCGTCACATAACTTTTATTACAGTCTATATTGTTATAATTGTTCTATTTTTATTATTAGTTATTTGTTAATCTCTTTATTGTTAATCTCTTTCTCTCCGTCACATAACTTTTATACAGTCTATATTGTTATAATTGTTCTATTTTTATTATTAGTTATTATTGTTAACTTTATTGTGCCTAATGATCTACGGTAGGAACGAATCTTCTCCGTCCTAACTTTTATTACAGTCTATATTGTTATAATTGTTCTATTTTATTATTAGTTATTGTTGTTAATCTCTTTATTGTGCCTAATAAGATCTACGGTAGGAACAGATCTTCTCTCCGTCACATAACTTTTATTACAGTCTATATTGTTATAATTGTTTCTATTTTTATTATTAGTTATTATTGTTAATCTCTTATTGTGCCTAATAAGATCTACGGTAGGAACGAATCTTCTCCGTCACATAACTTTTATTACAGTCTATATTGTTATATAATTGTTCTATTTTATTATTAGTTATTATTGTTAATCTCTTATTGTGCCTAATAAGATCTACGGTAGGAACGAATCTTCTCTCCGTCACATAACTTTTAGTACATCCTGTGGTATAATTGTTTATTTTATTATTAGTTATTGTTAAATCTCTTCCTAATATCGGTAGGAACAGATCTTCTAATCCGTCACAACTTTTATTACAGTCTATATTGTTATAATTGTTCTATTTTATTATTATTGTTATTATTGTTAATCTCTCTATTGTGTGTTCTAATAAGATCTACGGTAGGAACGGAATCTTCTATCCGTCCACATAACTTTATTACAGTCTATATTGTTATAATTTGTTCTATTTTATTATTAGTTATTATTGTTAATCTCTTATTGTGCCTAATAAGATCTACGGTAGGAACGAATCTTCTATCCGTCACATAACTTTATTACAGTCTATATTGTTTATAATTGTTCTATTTTATTATTAGTTATTATTGATAATCTCTTATTGTGCCTAATATGATCTACGGTAGGAACGAATCTTCTATCCGTCACACTTATTAAGTCTTTTATTTATAATTGTCTATTTTATTGTTATAATTGTTCTCTATTTTATTCTATTGGTTATTGTTTATAATTGACCTAATTATTACTTATTATTGTTACTCTTGTGCCCTAATAAGATCTACGGTAGGAACGCGAATCTTCTATCCGTCACATAACTTTTTATTACAGTCTATATTGTTATAATTGTTCTATTTTATTATTAGTTATTATTATTATTAATCTTTATTGTGCCTAATAAGATCTACGGTAGAACGAATCTTCTATCCGTCACATAACTTTTTTATTACAGTCTATATTGTTATAATTGTTCTATTTTATTATTAGTTATTGGATCTACGGTAGGAACGAATCTTCTATCCGTCATATAACTTTTTATTACAGTCTATATTGTTATAATTGTTCTATTTTATTATTAGTTATTATTGTTAATCTCTTATTGTGCCTAATAAGATCTACGGTAGGAACGAATCTTCTATCCGTCACATAACTTTTTGCCACAGTCTATATTGTTATAATTGTTCTATTTTATTATTAGTTATTGTTGTTAATCTCTTATTGTGCCTAATAAGATCTACGGTAGGAAACGAATCTTCTATCCGTCTATATTGTTATAATTTTATTTTATTATTAGTTGTATATTGTTATAATTGTTCTTCTCTCCGTCACATTTTATTACAGTCTATATTGTTATTTGTTCTATTTTATTATTAGTTATTATTGTTAATCTCTTATTGTGCCTAATAAGATCTACGGTGAACGAATCTTCTATCCGTCACATAACTTTTATTACAGTCTATATTGTTATAATTGTTCTATTTTATTATTAGTTATTGTTGTTAATCTCTTATTGTGCCTAATAATATCTACGGTAGGAACGAATCTTCTATCCGTCATATAACTTTTATTACAGTCTATATTCTTATAATTGTTCTATTTTATAATTGTTCTATTTTATTATTAGTTATTATTGTTAATCTATGTTATTGTAATTGTTCTATTAAGATTGTACGGTAATAACGAATCTTCTATCCGTCTATATTATATAATTGTTCATAACTTTTATTACAGTCTATATTGTTATAATTGTTCTGTTTTATTATTAGTTATTATTGTTAATCTCTTATTGTGTCAATAAGATCTACGGTAGGAACGAATCTTCTATCCGTCACATAACTTTATTACAGTCTATATTGTTATAATTGTTCTATTTTATTATTAGTTATTGTTGTTAATCTCTTATTGTGCCTCTAATAAGATCTATTACGTAGGAACAAATCTTTATCCGTCACACAACTTTTTTATTACAGTCTATATTGTTATAATTGTTCTGTTTTATTATTAATTTATTATTGTTAATCTCTTATTGTGCCTAATAAAATCTACGGTAGAACGAATCTTCTATCCGTCACATAAACTTTTATTACAGTCTATATTATTATAATTGTTCTATTTTATTATTAATTATTATTGTTAATCTCTTATTGTGCCTAATAAGATCTACGGTAGGAACGAATCTTCTATCCGTCAAGTATAACTTTTTATTACAGTCTATATTGTTATAATTGTTCTGTTTTATTATTAGTTATTATTGTTAATCTCTTACGTGCCTAATAAAATTCCACGGTAGGAACGAATCCGTCACATATTTTATTACCTATATTATTATAATTTGTTCTATTTTTTATGGATATTATTGTTAATCTCTTTATTGTACTAATAAGATCTACAGTTTTCTTCCGTCACATAACCTTTATTACAGTCTATATTGTTATAATTGTTCTATTTTATTATTAGTTATTATTGTTAATCTCTTATTGTGCCTAATAAGATCTACGGTAGGAACGAATCTTCTCTCCGTCACATAACTTTTAACAGTCTATATTGTTATAATTGTTCTATTTTATTAATGGTTATTGTTGTTAATCTTTAATAATTAATAAGTTACGGTAGGAACGAATCTTCTCTCCGTATAACTTTTTTATTACAGTCTATTGTTATAACTGTTCTAATTGTTAATTAATCTCTTATTGTTAATAAGATTTAGGGTCTTCTCCTAATAAGATCTACGGTAGAAACGAATCTTCATCCAGTAGGAACAATCTTCTCGTCACACTTTTAATACAGTCTATATTGTTATAATTGTTCTATTTTTATTATTAGTTATTGTTGTTAATCTCTTATTGTGCCTAATAAGATCTGCAGTAGGAACGAATCTTCTATCCGTCACATAACTTTTATTACAGTCTATATTGTTATAATTGTTCTATTTTGTATTATTAGTTATTATTGTTAATCTCTTATTGGCACCTAATAAGATCCTACGGTAGGAACGAATTTTATCCGTATTTTATTGGTTATATTGTTAAATTGTTCTATTTTGTTGCTAATTATTGTTAATCTCTTAATAATAAGATCTACGGTAGGAACGAATCTTCTCCGTCACAAACTTTTATTACAGTTATATTGTTATAATTGTTCTGTTTTATTATTGGTGTATTGTTAATCTCTTATTGTGCTAATAAGATCTACGGTGGGGAACGAATCTTCTATCCGTCACGCCAACTTTTATTACAGTCTATATTGTTTGCCACTGTTCTATTTTATTATTAGTTATTGTTGTTAATCTTTTATTGTGCCTAATAAGATCTACGGTAGGAACGAATCTTCTCTCCGTCACATAACTTTTATTACAGTCTATATTGTTATAACTGTTCCTATTTTATTAATAGTTATAGTTGTTAATCTCTTATTGTGCCTAATAAAGATCTACGGTAGGAACAATCTTCTCTCCGTCCACGCAACTTTTATTACAGTCTATATTGTTATAATTGTTCTATTTTTATTATTAGTTATTGTTGTTAATCTCTTTATTGTGCCTAATAAGATCACGGTAGGAACGAATCTTCTCTCCAATCACACAACTTTTATTACAGTCTATATTGTTATAATTGTTCTATTTTGTTATTAGTTATTTTTGTTAACTCTTATTGTGCTAATAGATCTACGGTAGGAACTAATCTTCTATCCGTCACAATAGACTTTTTATTACAGTCTATTTGTTATAATTGTTCTATTTTATTATTGTTATTGTTGTTAATCTCTTATTGTGCCTAATAAGATCTACGGTAGGGAACGAATCTTCTATCCGTCATATAACTTTTTATTACGGTCTATATTGTTATAATTGTTTCTATTTTATTATTAGTGTTATTATTGTTAAGATCTACGGTAGGAACAGCCTCTCAGAATAAGATTTAATACGGTAGGAAACGAATTTTCTTAGTTATTGCTGTTAATCTCTCTTAACTAGCCTATTTCTATTACATCCGTCACATAACTTTTATTATCTATATTGTTATAATTGTTCTATTTTTATTATTAGTTATTATTGTTAATCTCTTATTGTGCCTAATAAGATCTAATACGGTAGGAACGAATCTTCTTTCCGTCACATAACTTTTTATTACAGTCTATATTGTTATAATTGTTCTATTTATTGTGGATTATTGTTAATCTCTTATTGTGCCTAATAAGATCTACGGTAGGAACGAATCTTCTTTCCGTCACATAACTTTTGTGATCTATATTGTTATAATTGTTTCTATTTATTATTAGTTATTATTATTTAATCTCTTATTGGCTTTCATAAGATCTACGGTAGGAACGAATCTTCTTTCCGTCACATAACTTTTATTACAGTCTATATTTATTTATAATTGTTTCTATTTTGTTATTAGTTATTATTTATCTCTTATTGTGCCTAATAAGATCTACGGTGAACGAATCTTCTTTCCGTCCCATAACTTTTATTACAGTCTATATTGTTATAATTGTTCTATTTATTATGGATTATTGTGGTAATCTCTTATTGTGCCTAATAAGATCTACGGTAGGAACGAATCTATCCGATCACATAACTTTTGTACAGTCCTATATTATTTATAATTGTTCTATTTTATTATTAGTTATTGTTGTTAATCTCTTATTGTGCCTAATAAGATCTACGGTAGAACGAATCTTCTATCCGTCACATAACTTTTTTTTATTACAGTCTATATTGTTATAATTGTTCTGTTTTATTATTAGTTATTATTGTTAATCTCTTATCGTGCCTAATAAGATCTACGGTAGGAACGAATCTTCTATCCGTCACATAACTTTTATTACAGTCTATATTGTTAATTGTTCTATTTTATTATTAGTTATTATTGTTAATCTTATTGTGCCTAATAAGATCTACGGTAGAACGAATCTTCTATCCGTTAACTTTTATTACAGTCTATATTATTTATTGTTCTGTTTTATTATTAGTTATTAATTATTAATCTTATTGTGCCTAATAAAATCTCTACGGTAGGAACGAATCTTCTATCCGTCACATAACTTTTATTACAGTCTATATTGTTATAATTGTTCTATTTTATTATTAGTTATTGTTGTTAATCTCTTATTGTGCCTAATAAGATCTACGAGGTAGAACCAATCTTCTATCCGTCAAATAACTTTTATTACAGTCTATATTTTATAATTATTCCATTTTATTATTAGTTATTGTTGTTAACTCTTATTGTGCCTAATAAGATCTAGATTAGGAACGAATCTTCTAAACCGTCACATAACTTTATTACAGTCTATATTGTTATAATTGTTCTGTTTTATTATTAGTTATTATTGTTAATCTCTTATTATGCCTAATAAGATCTACGGTGAATCTTCTATCAAATCACATAACTATCAGTTATAATTGTTCTATTTTATTATTAATTACATTATTTAATCTCTTTTGTGCTAATAAGATCTACGATCTATCCGTCACATATTATATTATTTATAATTGTTCTATTTTATTATTAGTTATTATTGTTAATCTCTTATTGTGCCTAATAAAGATCTACGGTAGAACAAATCTTCTATCCGTCCGCTTTTATTACAGTCTATATTGTTATAATTGTTTCTATTTATTATTATTGTTGTAATTCTTATTGTTAATCTCTTTCCTGTGCCTAATATATTGATCTACGGCCCTAGAACGAATCTTCTATCCGTCACATAACTTTTATTACAGTCTATATTGAATTATTTCTGTTCTGTTTTAGTTATTATTTGTTAATCTCTTAATGTACTAAGATCTACGATAGGAACAGATCTTCTATCCGTCACACCCTTTTATTACAGTCTATATTATTTATAATTGTTCTGTTTTATTATTAGTTATTATTGTTAATCTCTTATTGTGCCTAATAAGATCTACAGTAAGAACGAATCTTCTATCCGTCACATAACTTTTATTACAGTCTATATTGTTATAATTGTTCTATTTTTATTATTAATTGTTATTGTTGTTAATCTCTTTCTATCCGTCACATAGTGCCTAATAAGATCTACGTGCCTAATAAGAACGAATCTTCTATCCGTCACATAACTTTTACAGTCTATAATTAATTGTTCTATTTTATTATTTATTATTGTTAATCTCTTATCGTTCTGTTCTTAGGAAACGAATCTTCTATCCGTCATACAACTTTTATTACAGTCTGTATTGTTATAATTGTTCTTTTTATTGCTTTATCATAATAAGATCTACGGTAGAAACGAATCTTCTATCCGTCACATAACTTTTATTACAGTCTATATTATTAATTGTTTCTATTTATTATTAGTTATTATTTGTTAATCTTTATTGTGCCTAATAAGATCTACGATATGAACGAATCTTCTATCCGATCACATAACTTTGTTACAGTCTATATTGTTGTAATTGTTCTATTTTATTATTAGTTATTGTTATTAATCTCTTATTGTGCCTAATAAGATCTAGAAGTAAGAACGAATCTTCTATCCATCACATAACTTTTATTACAGTCTATATTGTTATAATTGTTCTGTTTTATTATTAGTTATTGTTGTTAATCTCTTATTGTTGCCTAATAAGATCTACGGTAGGAACAGATCTTCTATCAGTCACATTACTTTTATTACAGTCTATATTATTTATAATTGTTCTGTTTTATTATTAGTTATTGTTGTTAATCTCTTATTGTGCCTAATAAGATCTACGGTGAACAGAATCTTCTATCCAAGTCACATAACTTTTATTACGGTCTATATTGTTATAATTGTTCTATTTTTATTATTAGTTATTGTTGTTAATCTCTTATTGTGCTAATAAGATCTACGGTAGGAACAGACTTCTATCCGTCACGCCTTTTATTACAGTCTATTATTAAATTGTTCTGTTTTATTATTAGTTATTGTTGTTAATCTTATTGTGCCTAATGGGATCTACGGTAAGAATAGATCTTCTATCCGTCATATAACTTTTTAATACAGTCTATTATTAGAATTGTTCTTGTTGACCCAATTTCTTATTAGTTATTAGATCTTGTAGGAACGAATCTTCTTAATCACCTTAATAAGATCTGAGTCTATATTCTTCTATCCGTTTCTATTTTATTACAGTCTATTATTAATCTCTTATCGTGTTTTATTATTAGTTACAGATCTTCTTAATCTCTTATTGTATATAATAAGATCTACATTGTTGTAGAACGAATCTTCTATCCGTCATATAACTTTTATTAAAGTCTATATTAGAATTGTTCTATTTTTATTATTAGTTATTGTTGTTAATCTCTTATTGTGCCTAATAAGATCTACGGTGAACAGATCTTCTATCAAGTACATAACTTTTATTACAGTCTATTGTTATAATTGGTTTCTATTTTATTATTAGTTATTGTTGTTAATCTCTATTGTGCCTAATAAGATCTGGTAGGAACGAATCTTCTATCCGTCACATAACTTTTATTGCAGTCTACTCATGTTGGTAATTTCTATTTTGTTATTAGTTATTGTTTAATCTCTTATTGTGCCTAATAAGATCTACGGTGAACGAATCTTCTATCCGTCACATAACTTTTATTACAGTCTATATTGTTATTGTTCTATTTTATTTATTGGTATTGTTAATCTCTTATTGTGCCTATAATAAGATCCTACAGTGGAACAGATCTTCCTCAAATCCATAACTTTTATTACTGTCTATATTGTTAATTGTTCTTTTTATTATTAGTTGTGTTGTTAATCTCTTGGTATTGCCTAATACAAGATCTACGGTAGGAACAGATCTTCTATCCGTCACACTTAACTTTTGACCTGTCTATATTATTATAATTGTTCTATTTTATTGTTATTGTTAAGATCTAATAATTGTTAATAAGATCTGTTTTAACTTTTATTATTAGTTATTGTAAGATTCACAGAACGAATTTCTATCCGTCAATAACTTTTTATTACTTATATTGTTATAATTGTTCTATTTTATTATTAGTAAAATCTCTTATTGTGCCTAATAAGATACGAACGAATCTTCTATCCGTCACATAACTTTTATTACAGTCTATTTGTTATAATTGTTCTAATTTATTATTAGTTATTATTGTTAATCTCTTTATTGTGCCTAATAAGATCTACGGTAGGAACGAATCTTCTCCGTCCTGCTTTTAGCCACAGTCTATATTATTTAATTGTTCTATTTTTATTATTAGTTATTATTGTTAATCTCTTATTGTGCCTAATAAGATCTACGGTAGGAACGAATCTTCTCTCCGTCACATAACTTTTATTACAGTCTATATTGTTATAATTGTTCTATTTTATTATTAGTATTGTTAATCTCTTATTGTTAATAAGATCTACGGTAAGACAGATCTTCTATCCGTCTGCTTTTATTACAGTCTATATTGTACGGTTAGAACGAATCTTCAATCTTCTCTCCGTCACATAACTTTTTATTACAGTCTATATTAATATAATTGTTCTATTTTATTATTAGTTATTATTGTTAATCTCTTATTGTGCCTAATAAGATCTACGGTAGAATTAATTTTATATCCGTCTATTTAACTTTTATTACAGTCTATATTGTTATAATTGTTCTATTTTATTATTAGTTATTATTGTTAATCTCTTTATTGTGCCTAATAAGATCTACGGTAGGAAACGAATCTTCTATCCGTCACATAATAACTTTTAATACAGTCTATATTGTTATAATTGTTCTATTTTATTATTAGTTATTGTTGTTAATCTTTATTGTGCCTAATAAGATCTACGGTAGAACGAATCTTCTATCCGTCACATAACTTTTATTACAGTCTATATTGTTATAATTGTTCTGTTTTATTGTTATTAATCTCTTATTGTGCCTAATAAGATCTACGGTAACTTCTATCCGTCACATAACTTTTATTACAGTCTATATTGTTATAATTGTTCTATTTATGATTGTTGTTAATCTCTTATTGGCCTAATAAGATCTACGGAAACAAATAATTTCTATCCGTCACATAACTTTTATTACAGTCTATTTGTTATAATTGTTCTCTTTTATTATTAGTTATTATTGTTAATCTCTTTATTATGCCTTTAAGATCTACGCTATTATCGAATCTTCTATCCCCAATAATATTTAACAATGATATATTTTATAATTGTTCTAGTATTCTTGCTGATTAGCCATATCGTGCCTAATAAGATCTATGATATTGTTATTTTTAGTTCTATTTCTTCTGATTAGCTATTATCGCTGTGCTTAAATACATCTACGAGATATTGTTAAGATTGTACTATTCCTGATTGCCCAAGGTTATCATGCTCTGGTTAAAATTCCGCGGCATTACTATGATAGTTCTTATTTTAAGATCAGCTATTATCGTTATGCTCTACTAAGATTCACGATATATTGCTATGATATTGTATTTGTGATTAGCTATAATCGTTAGCCTAATAAGATTGATAATATATTGTGATGATAGTTCTATTTTCTTGATTATTATTATCGTTAGTTTAATAAGATCTACGATATATTGTTATAATAAGATCTACGGTAGGAACGAATCTTCTATCCGTCACATAACTTTTATTACAGTCTATATTGTTATAATTGTTCTATTTTATTATTAGTTATTGTTGTTAATTTTCGATTGTGCCTTTAATAAGATCTAATGGTAGGAACGAATCTTCTATCCGTCACATAACTTTTTATTACAGTCTATATTGTTATAATTGTTCTATTTTATTATTAGTTATTGTTGTTAATCTTACAGGTTAATAAGATTGGTAGAACGAATCTTCTATCCGTCAAACTTTTATTACATCTATATTGTTACACAAAGCTATTTGTTATTAGTTATTATCTTAAGAATCCGTTCTATACATAACTTTTATTACAGTCTATATTGTTAATAATTGTTCTATTTTTATTATTAGTTATTGGTGTTAATCTCTTTATTGTGCCTATTAAGATCTATCGGTAGAAACGAATAACTTTTTATCCGTCTATATTATTTATAACTTTTTATTAGAAGTAAATCTTATTGTGCCTAGAAGATTGTTCTTCTTTCGACAGTATTACAGTCTATATTGTTATTTATTAGTTGTTAATCTCTTTATTGTGCCTAATAAGATTCTCGGTAGGAACGAATCTTCTATCCGTCACATAACTTTTATTACAGTCTATATTGTTATAATTGTTCTATTTTTATTATTGAGGTTATTGTTGTTAATCTCTTATTGTGCCTAATAAGATCTACGGTAGGAACGAATCTTCTATCCGTCACATAACTTTTTATTACAGTCTATATTGTTATAATTGTTCTATTTTATTATTAGTTATTATTGTTAATCTCTTATTGTGCCTAATAAGATCTACGGTAGGAACGAATCCGTTCTATCCGTCACATATAATTGTTCTTTTATTACAGTCTACGTGCCTAATAAGATAATTGTTCTGTTTTATTATTTGTTGTTCATTCAGTCTTGTTAATTATTATAATCTTATTGTGCCTAATAAGATCTACGGTAGGAACGAATCTTCTATCCGTCACATAACTTTTATTACAGTCTATATTGTTATAATTGTTCTATTTTATTATTAGTTATTGTTGTTAATCTCTTATTGTGCCTATTAAGATCTACGGTAGGAACCAATAACTTCTTTATCCATTCTATATTGTTATAACTTTTTTTATTACAGTCTATTATTAGAATTTTCAGAACTATTTTTATTATTATAACTGTTATTGTTGTTAATCTATTAATGTGTGCCGCGATCTACGGTAGAAACGAATCTTCTATCCGTCAGAGAACTTTTAAAACAGTCTATATTGTTATAATTGTTCTGTTTTATTATTGGATTATTATTGTTAACTTGCATGGCGACCGATAAACGAATCTTCTATCAAATCACATTGGTCTGTTCTATTTTATTATTAGTTATTTGTTAACTTTATTGTGCCTCTAATAAGAACGCTAGGAACGAATTTTCTATCCGTCACATAACTTTTTTTTTATTACAGTTATTTGTTATAACTGTTCTATCATTATTATTATAATTGTTAATCACTATTGTGCCTTAATAAGGACTACGGTAAGAACAAATTTTCTTTCAGTAACATACACTTTTATTAATAGCTTAAATTGTATTATTGATTGTTCTATTTTATTGAATAAAATAGTTATAAATATTTTAAATCACTTTTATTAATTGTAATAATTGTTAGTCCAGATCTACGGCAGGAAGGCAATCTTATATCTTTCGATACATAACTTTTTTTTTTCCTCTAATAGATTGCCATTGTTCTATTTCATAGTCCAGTTGCCATCCAAGGGCTATATAGAACCCGGTCTGTTCGAATATTTATCCGGTCATAACTTGGAGAAGTAGATATTGATCCATACCTTTCTGGCGGTATTAGAACGTAAAGTATGTTATAGATTGGACCTAATAAGATTCGGCCTCCGATTCTCATCCGAGACGCTATCCATTTACTCCACCATATATTGTTATGTATAATTGAGCTGTTTTATTACTAGTTATAATGGACATCCAGGTAGAAAGGAAGGGCTAACGAATCTCTCCGTCAAATGATTATTTTTTATACACCTGCAGACGGTTGAGCCTTTTGGAAGTTTACGAATTTAACCGAAGGGGTAACGTAGAAGGCAAGGATGGATGTGAGCCTTTTATGATTTTTTTTTTTTGATATAGCTTATTTCCGGCGACCAAACCAGAATTATGTCCTATATCCGTTATAATTATATTGTCATTTATTATTAGAGTTCTTGTTCGTCTGGCGGAAGATCTTTATTGTGCCGCGGTTTGAGATTGCCACTCAGCCAACGAATCTTCATCCGTCACATAACTTTTATTACAGTCCATTTGTTAGAATTGTTCTATTTTATTATTAGTTATCGTTGTTAATCCTTATTGCGCCTAAATTACCTACGGTAAGAAATCGAATCTTCATCCGTCACCCTAACTTTAACAGTCTACATGGGAAACAGTCTATTATTATTGAAAATTGTTACTAAGCGTGTATTATTAGGAACGAGATCGAGATCCGTTAACCCAACGCGTCTATAGGATCATTAATAAGTTGGATTATTTTTACTAAAGGTAAACTTTACATCCTAATAATTGTGTTGGTCGTCGAATTTGTTATCCGTCACATAACTTTATTACAGTCTATATTGTTATAATTCCGTTTTATTTTTATTATTAGTTATAATTGTTAATCTCTTTATTGTGCCTAATAATGGAACATACGGTAAGAACGAATCTTCTTTCCGTCAGAATAAACTTTATTACAGTTTATATTGTTAGAATTGTTCTATTTTATTATTAGTTATCGTTAATTAACTTAGCCTAATAAGATCTACGGTAAGAAAGAATCTTCTATCCGTCACATAACTTTTTATTACAGTCTATTTGTTATAAAAGTTCTATTTTATTATTACCGTTATTATTGTTAACTTTTTTATTGTGCCTAATAAGATCTACGGTAAAACGAATCTTCTGTCCGTCACATAACTTTTTTATTACAGTCTATTTGTTATAATTGTTCTATTTTATTATTAGTTATTGTTGTTAATCTTTATTGTTTTAATAAGATCTTTTATGTAAAAAGACACGAATTTCTATCCGTCACATAACTTTTTTACAGTCTATTATTGTTGTTATCTATTTTATTATTATTTATTATTGTTTAGACACGTTATTGTGCCCCGATAAGATCTAGCGTAAGAACGAATCTTCTATCCGTCACATAACTTTTATTACAGTCTATTATTTATAATTGTTCTAATTTTATTATTAGTTATTTAGTTGTTAATCTCTTTATTGTGCCTAATAAGATCTACGGTAAAACGAATCTTCTATCCGTCACATAACTTTTTATTACAGTCTATTATTGTTAATTAAAACATTTTATTATTAACGTTATTTAACGCATAGATTTTTATTAATCTATATTGATTTGTACCTAATTAAGATTATTAGATAAGAACGAATCTTCTATCCGTCACATAAATTTTATTACAGTCTATATTGTTATAATTGTTCTATTTTATTATTAGTTATTATTGTTAATCTCTTATTGTGCCTAATAAGATCTACGGTAAGAACGAATCTTCTATCCGTCACATAACTTTTTATTACAGTCTATATTGTTATTAATTGTTCTATTTTATATTTTATTATTATTATATTGTTAATAGTTATTTAGATTGTGCGAATCTTCTATCCGTCACATAACTTTTATTACAGTCTATATTGTTATAATTGTTCTATTTTATTATTAAATTATTATTAATCTCTTATTGTCACGTTAGGAACAAATCTTCTATCCGTCAAACTTTTTATTACAGTCTATTATTAGAATTGTTCTATTTTATTATTAGTTATTATTGTTAATCTCTTATTGTGCCTAATAAGATCTACGGTAAGAACGAATCTTCTATCCGTCACATAACTTTTTATTACAGATCTATATTATTGTTAGAATTGTTCTATTTTATTATTAGTTATTATTGTTAATCTCTTTATTATAGTGCCTTTTAAATTCTTCTACGGTAATTAGAATTATCGTTATCTCTTCTATCCGTCACATAACTTTTTATTACAGTCTTATATTGTTATAATTGTTCTATTTTATTATTAGTTATTATTGTTAATAGATTATTGTGCTCAATAAGATTACGGTGAACGAATCTTCTATCCGTCACATAACTTTTTATTACAGTCTATATTGTTATAATTGTTCTATTTTATTATTAGTTATTATTGTTAATCTCTTATTGTGCCTAATAAGATCTACGGTAAGAACGAATCTTCTATCCGTCACATAACTTTTATTACAGTCTATATTGTTATAATTGTTCTATTTTATTATTAGTTATCGTTGTTAATTACTCTTATTGTGCCTTATTATAAGATCTACGGTAGGAACGAATCTTCTATCCGTCACATAACTTTTATTACAGTCTATATTGTTATAATTGTTCTATTTTATTATTAGTTATTGTTGTTAATCTTTTATTGTGCCTAATAAGATCTACGGTAGAAACGAATCTTCTATCCGTCACATAACTTTTTATTACAGTCTATATTAGAATTGTTCTATTTTATTATTAGTTATTATTGTTAATCTCTTATTGTGCCTAATAAGATCTACGGTAAGAACGAATCTTCTATCCGTCACATAACTTTTATTACAGTCTATATTGTTATAATTGTTCTATTTTATTATTAGTTATTATTGTTAATCTTTATTGTGCCTAATAAGATCTACGGTAAGAACGAATCTTCTATCCGTCACATAACTTTTTATTACAGTCTATATTGTTATAATTGTTCTATTTTTATTATTAGTTATTTGTTAATCTCTTTATTGTGCCTAATAAGATCTAAAGTATTGAACGAATCTTCTATCCGTCACATAACTTTTATTACAGTCTATATTGTTATAATTGTTCTATTTTTATTATTAGTTATTATTGTTAATCTCTTATTGTGCCTAATAAGATCTACGGTAAGAACGAATCTTCTATCCGTCACATAACTTTTATTACAGTCTATATTGTTATAATTGTTCTATTTTATTATTAGTTATTATTGTTAATCTCTTATTGTGCCTAATAAGATCTACGGTAGGAAACGAATCTTCTATCCGTCACATAACTTTTATTACAGTCTATATTGTTATAATTGTTCTATTTTATTATTAGTTATTATTGTTAATCTCTTTATTGTGCCTAATAAGATCTACGGTAGGAACGAATCTTCTATCCGTCACATAACTTTTTATTACAGTCTATATTGTTATAATTGTTCTATTTTATTATTAGTTATTATTGTTAATCTTTTATTGTGCCTAATAAGATCTACGGTAGGAACGAATCTTCTATCCGTCACATAACTTTTTATTACAGTCTATATTGTTATAATTGTTCTATTTTATTATTATTATTATTGTTAATCTCTTTATTGTGCCTAATAAGATCTACGGTAGGAACGAATCTTCTATCCGTCACATAACTTTTATTACAGTCTATATTGTTATAATTGTTCTATTTTATTATTAGTTATTATTGTTAATCTTTATTGTGCCTAATAAGATCTACGGTAGGAACGAATCTTCTATCCGTCACATAACTTTTATTACAGTCTATATTGTTATAATTGTTCTATTTTATTATTAGTTATTATTGTTAATCTCTTATTGTGCCTAATAAGATCTACGGTAGGAACGAATCTTCTATCCGTCACATAACTTTTTATTACAGTCTATATTGTTATAATTGTTCTATTTTATTATTAGTTATTATTGTTAATCTCTTTATTGTGCCTAATAAGATCTACGGTAGGAACGAATCTTCTATCCGTCACATAACTTTTTTTATTACAGTCTATATTGTTATAATTGTTCTATTTTATTATTAGTTATTATTGTTAATCTCTTTATTGTGCCTAATAAGATCTACGGTAGGAACGAATCTTCTATCCGTCACATAACTTTTTATTACAGTCTATATTGTTATAATTGTTCTATTTTATTATTAGTTATTATTGTTAATCTTTATTGTGCCTAATAAGATCTACGGTAAGAACGAATCTTCTATCCGTCACATAACTTTTTATTACAGTCTATATTGTTATAATTGTTCTATTTTATTATTAGTTATTATTGTTAATCTCTTATTGTGCCTAATAAGATCTACGGTAGGAACGAATCTTCTATCCGTCACATAACTTTTTATTACAGTCTATATTGTTATAATTGTTCTATTTTATTATTAGTATAAATTAATCTCTTTATTGTGCCTATTAAGATTGTTAAACGAATCTTATTGTCACATAACTTTTATTACAATATAGATAATTGTTCTATTTTATTATTAGTATTGTTAAATAAGATCTACGAATCTTTCTATCCGTCACATAACTTTTTATTACAGTCTATATTGTTATAATTGTTCTATTTTATTATTAGTTATTAATTGTTAATCTCTTTATTGTGCCTAATAAGATCTACGGTAGGAACGAATCTTCTATCCGTCACATAACTTTTATTACAGTCTATATTGTTATAATTGTTCTATTTTATTATTAGTTATTATTGTTAATCTTTATTTATTGGTAGGAACGAATCTTCCATCCGTCACAAGATTACAGTCTATATTGTTATAATTGTTCGTTATATTGGAACGAATCTTCTATCCGTCACATAACTTTTTATTACAGTCTATATTGTTATAATTGTTCTATTTTATTATTAGTTATTATTGTTAATCTCTTTATTGTGCCTAATAAGATCTACGGTAAGAACGAATCTTCTATCCGTCACATAACTTTTATTACAGTCTATATTGTTATAATTGTTCTATTTTATTATTAGTTATTATTGTTAATCTCTTTATTGTGCCTAATAAGATCTACGGTAGGAAACGAATCTTCTATCCGTCACACATAACTTTTATTACAGTCTATATTGTTATAATTGTTCTATTTTATTATTAGTTATTATTGTTAATCTTTATTGTGCCTAATAAGATCTACGGTAAGAACGAATCTTTTTATCCGTCACATAACTTTTTATTACAGTCTATATTGTTATAATTGTTCTATTTTATTATTAGTTATTATTGTTAATTCTCTTTATTGTGCCTAATAAGATTGTACGGTCTAGAAACGAATCTTCTATCCGTCACATAACTTTTTTACAGTCTATATTGTTATAATTGTTCTATTTTATTATTAGTTATTATTAAATCTCTTATTGTGCCTAATAAGATCTACGGTAGGAACGAATCTTCTATCCGTCACATAATATTTTTATTACAGTTTATATTGTTATAATTGTTCTATTTTATTATTAGTTATTATTGTTAATCTTCTTATTGTGCCTAATAAGATTCTACGGTAGGAACGAATCTTCTATCCGTCACATAACTTTTATTACAGTCTATATTGTTATAATTGTTCTATTTTATTATTAGTTATTATTATTGTTAATCTCTTTATTGTGCCTAATAAGATCTACGGTAGGAACGAATCTTCTATCCGTCACATAACTTTTTATTACAGTCTATATTGTTATAATTGTTCTATTTTATTATTAGTTATTATTGTTAATCTCTTATTGTGCCTAATAAGATCTACGGTAGGAACGAATCTTCTATCCGTCAATAACTTTTTATTATCTATATTGTTATAATTGTTCTATTTTATTATTAGTTATTATTGTTAATTCTTTATTGTGCCTAATAAGTTCGTTATTTTATTATTAGTTATTATTGTTAATCTTTTATTGTGCCTAATAATTATTATTATTGTTAATACGGTAGGAACGAAATCTTCTATCCGTCACATAACTTTTTTTTTATTACAGTCTATATTGTTATAATTGTTCTATTTTATTATTAGTTATTATTGTTAATCTTTATTGTGCCTAATAAGATCTACGGTAGGAACGAATCTTCTATCCGTCACATAACTTTTATTACAGTCTATATTGTTATAATTGTTCTATTTTATTATTAGTTATTATTGTTAATCTTTATTGTGCCTAATAAGATCTACGGTAGGAACGAATCTTCTATCCGTCACATAACTTTTTATTACAGTCTATATTGTTATAATTGTTCTATTTTATTATTAGTTATTGTTGTTAATCTTTATTGTGCCTAATAAGATCTACGGTAAGAACGAATCTTCTATCCGTCACATAACTTTTATTACAGTCTATATTGTTATAATTGTTCTATTTTATTATTAGTTATTATTGTTAATCTTTATTGTGCCTAATAAGATCTACGGTAGGAACGAATCTTCTATCCGTCACATAACTTTTATTACAGTCTATATTGTTATAATTGTTCTATTTTATTATTAGTTATTATTGTTAATCTCTTATTGTGCCTAATAAGATCTACGGTAGAACGAAACTTTATCCGTCACATAACTTTTATTATCCGTCATAATTGTTCATAACTTTTTTATTACAGTCTATATTGTTAATAATTGTTCTATTTTATTATTAACTTATTATTGTTATATTGTTAATTGTTCTATTTTTATTGTTATTATTATAATAAGATCTACGGTAAGAACGAATCTTCTATCCGTCACATAACTTTTTTCCATTACACAGTCTATATTGTTATAATTGTTCTATTTTATTATTAGTTATTGTTGTTAATCTCTTATTGTGCCTAATAAGATCTACGGTAGAAATCGAATCTTCTATCCGTCACATAACTTTTATTAGAGTCTATATTGTTATAATTGTTCTATTTTTATTATTAGTTATTATTGTTAATCTCTTATTGTTGCCTAATAAGATCCGGTAGGAACGAATCTTCTATCCGTCACATAACTTTTTTATTACAGTCTATATTGTTATAATTGTTCTATTTTATTATTAGTTATTATTGTTAATCTCTTTATTGTGCCTAATAAGATCTACGGTAAACGAATCTTCTATCCGTCACATAACTTTTATTACAGTCTATATTGTTATTAGTTATTGTTAATTGTTCTATTTTATTCATTTTTATTACAGTTATATTGTTATAATTGTTCTATTTTATTATTAGTTATTATTGTTAATCTTTATTGTGCCTAATAAGATCTACGGTAGGAACGAATCTTCTATCCGTCACATAACTTTTATTACAGTCTATATTGTTATAATTGTTCTATTTTATTATTAGTTATTATTGTTAATCTTTATTGTGCCTAATAAGATCTACGGTAGGAAACGAATCTTCTATCCGTCACATAACTTTTATTACAGTCTATATTGTTATAATTGTTCTATTTTATTATTAGTTATTATTGTTAATCTCTTATTGTGCCTAATAAGATCTACGGTAGGAACGAATCTTCTATCCGTCACATAACTTTTATTACTGTCTATATTGTTATAATTGTTCTATTTTATTATTAGTTATTATTGTTAATCTCTTATTGTGCCTAATAAGATCTAAGAACGAATCTTCTATCCGTCAGAAACGTTATAATTGTTCTATTTTATTATTAGTTATTATTGTTAATCTTTATTGTGCCTAATAAGTCACATAAACTTTTATTACAGTCTTTTATTACAGTCTATATTGTTATAATTGTTCTATTTTATTATTAGTTATTGTTGTTAATCTCTTTATTGTGCCTAATAAGATCTACGGTAGGAACGAATCTTCTATCCGTCACATAACTTTTATTACAGTCTATATTGTTATAATTGTTCTATTTTATTATTAGTTATTATTGTTAATCTCTTATTGTGCCTAATAAGATCTACGGTAGGAACGAATCTTCTATCCGTCACATAACTTTTATTACAGTCTATATTGTTATAATTGTTCTATTTTATTATTAGTTATTATTGTTAATCTCTTATTTGTGCCTAATAAGATCTACGGTAGGAACGAATCTTCTATCCGTCACATAACTTTTTATTACAGTCTATATTGTTATAATTGTTCTATTTTATTATTAGTTATTATTATTAATCTCTTTATTGTGCCTAATAAGATCTACGGTAGGAAACGAATCTTCTATCCGTCACATAACTTTTATTACAGTCTATATTGTTATAATTGTTCTATTTTATTATTAGTTATTATTGTTAATCTTATTGTGCCTAATAAGATCTACGGTAGGAACGAATCTTCTATCCGTCACATAACTTTTTATTACAGTCTATATTGTTATAATTGTTCTATTTTATTATTAGTTATTATTGTTAATTGTTAATAAGATCTACGGTTTTCTATCCGTCATTAGTTTTATTACAGTCTATATTGTTATAATTGTTCTTTTTATTATTAGTTATTATTGTTAATCTAATTGTGCCTAATAAGATCTACAGTAGAAACGAATCTTCTATAACCGTCATATTGTTAAACTATTTTTATTAGTTAGTTAATCTCTTATTGTGCCTAATAAGATCTACGGTTCTTCTATCCGTTAACTTTTATTTTATTATTATAATTGTTCTATTTTATTATTAACTTATTATTGTTAATAAGATCTCTTATTGTGCCTAATAAGATCTACGGTATTAGAACGAATCTTCTATCCGTCATCCGTCATAACTTTTATTACAGTCTATATTGTTATAATTGTTCTATTTTATTATTAGTTATTATTGTTAATCTCTTTATTGTGCCTAATAAGATCTACGGTAGGAACGAATCTTCTATCCGTCACATAACTTTTATTACAGTCTATATTGTTATAATTGTTCTATTTTATTATTAGTTATTATTGTTAATCTCTTATTGTGCCTAATAAGATCTACGGTAGGAACGAATCTTCTATCCGTCACATAACTTTTATTACAGTCTATATTGTTATAATTGTTCTATTTTATTATTAGTTATTATTGTTAATCTCTTATTGTGCCTAATAAGATCTACGGTAGGAAACGAATCTTCTATCCGTCACATAACTTTTTTATTACAGTCTATATTGTTATAATTGTTCTATTTTATTATTAGTTATTATTGTTAATCTCTTATTGTGCCTAATAAGATCTACGGTAGGAACGAATCTTCTATCCGTCACATAACTTTTATTACAGTCTATATTGTTATAATTGTTCTATTTTATTATTAGTTATTATTGTTAATCTCTTATTGTGCCTAATAAGATCTACGGTTATAATTGATTTTATTATTAGTTATTGTTGTTAATCTCTTGGATAAGATCTTCTATCCGTCACATAACTTTTATTACAGTCTATATTGTTATAATTGTTCTATTTTATTATTAGTTATTATTGTTAATCTCTTATTGTGCCTAATAAGATCTACGGTAGGAACGAATCTTCTATCCGTCACATAACTTTTATTACAGTCTATATTGTTATAATTGTTCTATTTTATTATTAGTTATTATTGTTAATCTCTCATTGTGCCTAATAAGATCTACGGTAGGAACGAATCTTCTATCCGTCACATAACTTTTATTACAGTCTATATTGTTATAATTGTTCTATTTTATTATTAGTTATAATTGTTAATCTCTTATCGTGCCTAATAAGATCTACGGTAAGAACGAATCTTCTATCCGTCACATAACTTTTATTACAGTCTATATTGTTATAATTGTTCTATTTTATTATTAGTTATTATTGTTAATCTTTATTGTGCCTAATAAGATCTACGGTAGAACGAACGAATCTTCTATCCGTCACATAACTTTTTTTATTACAGTCTATATTGTTATAATTGTTCTATTTTATTATTAGTTATTGTTGTTAATCTTTTTTTATTGTGCCTAATAAGATCTACGGTAGGAAACGAATCTTCTATCCGTCACATAACTTTTATTACAGTCTATATTGTTATAATTGTTCTATTTTATTATTATTATTATTGTTGTTAATCTCTTATTGTGCCTAATAAGATCTACGGTAGGAACGAATCTTCTATCCGTCACATAACTTTTATTACAGTCTATATTGTTATAATTGTTCTATTTTATTATTAGTTATTGTTGTTAATCTCTTATTGTGCCTAATAAGATCTACGGTAGGAACGAATCTTCTATCCGTCACATAACTTTTATTACAGTCTATATTGTTATAATTGTTCTATTTTATTATTAGTTATTGTTGTTAATCTCTTATTGTGCCTAATAAGATCTACGGTAGGAACGAATCTTCATCCGTCACATAACTTTTATTATTACAGTCTATATTGTTATAATTGTATTTATTAGTTATTTTTTAATTTTGTGCCTAATAAGATCTATTCTTCTATCCGTGTTAATTATTGTTATAATTGTTCTATTTGCCTAATTATTGTTGTTAATCTCTTATTGTACGGTAGGAACGAATCTTCTATCCGTCACATAACTTTTATTACAGTCTATATTGTTATAATTGTTCTATTTTATTATTAGTTATTATTGTTAATCTCTCATTGTGCCTCATAAGATCTACGGTAAGAACGAATCTTCTATCCGTCACATAACTTTTATTACAGTCTATATTGTTATAATTGTTCTATTTTATTATTAGTTATTATTGTTAATCTCTTATTGTGCCTAATAAGATCTACGGTAGGAACGAATCTTCTATCCGTCACATAACTTTTATTACAGTCTATATTGTTATAATTGTTCTATTTTATTATTAGTTATTATTGTTAATCTCTCATTGTGCCTAATAAGATCTACGGTAGTCTATATTGTTAAATTGTTCTATTTATTATTAGAAATCTTCATCCGTCACATCCGTCAATAACTTTTATTACAGTCTATATTGTTATAATTGTTCTATTTTATTATTAGTTATTATTGTTAATCTTATTGTGCCTAATAAGATCTACGGTAGGAACGAATCTTCTCTCCGTCACATAACTTTTATTACAGTCTATATTGTTATAATTGTTCTATTTTTATTATTAGTTATTATTGTTAATCTCTTTATTGTTACTTGCCTAATAAGATCTACGGTAGAACGAATCTTCTATCCGTCACATAACTTTTTATTACAGTCTATTTTCTATTATAATTGTTCTATTTTATTATTAGTTATTGTTGTTAATCTCTTTATTGTGCCTAATAAGATCTACGGTAGGAACGAATCTTCTATCCGTCACATAACTTTTTATTACAGTCTATATTGTTATAATTGTTCTATTTTATTATTAGTTATTGTTGTTAATCTTTATTGTTTCTCTAATTTAAAGATCTACGGTAAGAACGAATCTTCTATCCGTCACATAACTTTTATTACAGTCTATATTATTATAATTGTTCTATTTTATTATTAGTTATTGTTGTTAATCTCTTATTGTGCCTAATAAGATCTACGGTAGGAACGAATCTTCAATCCGTCACATAACTTTTATTACAGTCTATATTGTTATAATTGTTCTATTTTATTATTAGTTATTATTGTTAATCTCTTATTGTGCCTAATAAGATCTACGGTAGAAACAGAATCTTCTATCCGTCACATAACTTTTATTACAGTCTATATTGTTATAATTGTTCTATTTTATTATTAGTTATTATTGTTAATCTCTTATTGTGCCTAATAAGATCTACGGTAGGAACGAATCTTCTATCCGTCACATAACTTTTATATTAATTGTTCAATTATTGCTTTTTTATAGAACGAATTTTCTATTTTATTATTATATTGTTATAATTGTTCTATTTATTATTAGTTATTATTGTTAATCTCTTATTGTGCCTAATAAGATCTACGGTTCTTCTATCCGTTCTATATTGTTATAATTGTTCTATTTTATTATTAGTTATTATTGTTAATCTTTATTGTGCCTAATAAGATCTACGGTAGGAACGAATCTTCTATCCGTCACATAACTTTTTATTACAGTCTATATTGTTATAATTGTTCTATTTTATTATTAGTTATTATTGTTAATCTCTTATTGTGCCTAATAAGATCTACGGTAGGAACGAATCTTCTATCCGTCACATAACTTTTATTACAGTCTATATTGTTATAATTGTTCTATTTTATTATTATTAGTTATTGTGCATTGTTATTGTTAATCTCTTATTGTGCCTAATAAGATCTACGGTAGGAACGAATCTTCTATCATCCGTCACATAACTTTTATTACAGTCTATATTGTTATAATTGTTCTTTTTATTATTAGTTATTATTGTTAATTCTATTGTGCCTAATAAGATCTACGGTAGGAACGAATCTTCTATCCGTCACATAACTTTTATTACAGTCTATATTGTTATAATTGTTCTATTTTATTATTAGTTATTGTTGTTAATCTTTATTGTGCCTAATAAGATCCGTCTTCATCCGTCACATAACTTTTATTACAGTCTATATTGTTATAATTGTTCTATTTTATTATTAGTTATTGTTGTTAATCTCTTATTGTGCCTAATAAGATCTACGGTAGGAACGAATCTTCTATCCGTCACATAACTTTTATTACAGTCTATATTGTTATAATTGTTCTATTTTTATTATTATTATTGTTATTTATTGTGCCTTGATTACGGTAAGAACGAATCTTCTATCCGTCACATAACTTTTATTATATATTGTTATAATTGTTCTATTTTATTATTAGTTATTATTGTTAATCTTTTATTGTGCCTAATAAAATCACGGTAGGAACGAATCTTCTATCCGTCACATAACTTTTATTACAGTCTAATAATTGTTCTTCTTAATCCGTCATGCCTATAACTTTTTCTATTACAGTCTATATTGTTATAATTGTTCTATTTTATTATTAGTTATTATTGTTAATCTCTTATTGTGCCTAATAAGATCTACGGTAGGAACGAATCTTCTATCCGTCACATAACTTTTTATTACAGTCTATATTGTTATAATTGTTCTATTTTATTATTAGTTATTGTTGTTAATCTCTTTATTGTGCCTAATAAGATCTACGGTAGGAACGAATCTTCTATCCGTCACATAACTTTTATTACAGTCTATATTGTTATAATTGTTCTATTTTATTATTAGTTATTATTGTTAATCTCTTATTGTGCCTAATAAGATCTACGGTAGGAACGAATCTTCTATCCGTCACATAACTTTTTATTACAGTCTATATTGTTATAATTGTTCTATTTTATTATTAGTTATTATTGTTAATCTCTTATTGTGCCTAATAAGATCTACGGTAGGAACGAATCTTCTATCCGTCACATAACTTTTTTTTACAGTCTATTTTTATTGTTATTAATTGTTCTTATTTTATAATCTTCTTGTTAACTTCTTATTGTGCCTAATAAGATCTACGGTAGGAACGAATCTTCTATCCGTCACATAACTTTTATTACAGTCTATATTGTTATAATTGTTCTATTTTATTATTAGTTATTATTGTTAATCTCTTATTGTGCCTAATAAGATCTACGGTAGGAACGAATCTTCTATCCGTCACATAACTTTTATTACAGTCTATATTGTTATAATTGTTCTATTTTATTATTAGTTATTATTGTTAATCTCTTATTGTGCCTAATAAGATCTACGGTAAGAACGAATCTTCTATCCGTCACATAACTTTTATTACAGTCTATATTGTTATAATTGTTCTATTTTATTATTAGTTATTATTGTTAATCTCTTATTGTGCCTAATAAGATCTACGGTAGGAACGAATCTTCTATCCGTCACATAACTTTTATTACAGTCTATATTGTTATAATTGTTCTATTTTATTATTAGTTATTGTTGTTAATCTCTTATTGTGCCTAATAAGATCTACGGTAGGAACGAATCTTCTATCCGTCACATAACTTTTTTATTACAGTCTATATTGTTATAATTGTTCTATTTTATTATTAGTTATTATTGTTAATCTCTTATTGTGCCTAATAAGATCTACGGTAGGAACGAATCTTCTATCCGTCACATAACTTTTTATTACAGTCTATATTGTTATAATTGTTCTATTTTATTATTAGTTATTATTGTTAATCTCTTATTGTGCCTAATAAGATCTACGGTAGGAACGAATCTTCTATCCGTCACATAACTTTTTTTTACAGTCTATATTGTTATAATTGTTCTATTTTATTATTAGTTATTATTGTTAATCTCTTATTTTTAATAAGATCTACGGTAGGAACGAATCTTCTCTCCGTCACATAACTTTTATTACAGTCTATATTGTTATAATTGTTCTATTTTTATTATTAGTTATTATTGTTAATCTTTTATTGTGCCTAATAAGATCTACGGTAGGAACGAATCTTCTATCCGTCACATAACTTTTATTACAGTCTATATTGTTAATTGTTCTATTTTATTATTAGTTATTGTTGTTAATCTCTTATTGTGCCTAATAAGATCTACGGTAGGAACGAATCTTCTATCCGTCACATAACTTTTATTACAGTCTATATTGTTAATTGTTCTATTTTATTATTAGTTATTGTTGTTAATCTCTTATTGTGCCTAATAAGATCTACGGTAAACGAATCTTCTATCCGTCACATAACTTTTTATTACAGTCTATATTGTTATAATTGTTCTATTTTATTATTAGTTATTGTTGTTAATCTCTTATTGTGCCTAATAAGATCTACGGTAAGAACGAATCTTCTATCCGTCACATAACTTTTTATTACAGTCTATATTTGTTATAATTGTTCTATTTTATTATTAGTTATTATTGTTAATCTCTTATTGTGCCTAATAAGATCTACGGTAGGAACGAATCTTCTATCCGTCACATAACTTTTATTACAGTCTATATTGTTATAATTGTTCTATTTTATTATTAGTTATTATTGTTAATCTCTTATTGTGCCTAATAAGATCTACGGTAGAAACAAATCTTCTATCCGTCATTATAACTTTTATTACAGTCTATTATTTATAATTGTTCTATTTTATTATTAGTTATTATTGTTAATCTCTTATTGTGCCTAATAAGATCTACGGTAAGAACGAATCTTCTATCCGTCACATAACTTTTATTACAGTCTATATTGTTATAATTGTTCTATTTTATTATTAGTTATTTGTTGTTAATTTCTTATTGTGCCTAATAAGATCTACGGTAGGAACGAATCTTCTCTCCGTCACATAACTTTTATTACAGTCTATATTGTTATAATTGTTCTATTTTATTATTAGTTATTGTTGTTAATCTCTTATTGTGCCTAATAAGATCTACGGTAGGAACGAATCTTCTCTCCGTCACATAACTTTTATTACAGTCTATATTGTTATAATTGTTCTATTTTATTATTAGTTATTATTAATCTCTCTTATTGTGCCTAATAAGATCTACGGTAAGAAACGAATCTTCTCTCCGTCACATAACTTTTATTACAGTCTATATTGTTATAATTGTTCTATTTTATTATTAGTTATTATTGTTAATCTCTTATTGTGCCTAATAAGATCTACGGTAGGAAGGAATCTTCTATCCGTCACATAACTTTTATTACAGTCTATATTATTTATAATTGTTCTATTTTATTATTAGTTATTATTGTTAATCTCTTTATTGTGCCTAATAAGATCTACGGTAGGAACGAATCTTCTATCCGTCACATAACTTTTATTACAGTCTATATTGTTATAATTGTTCTATTTTATTATTAGTTATTATTGTTAATCTTAGTTATTGTGCCTAATAAGATCTACGGTAGGAACGAATCTTCTATCCGTCACATAACTTTTATTACAGTCTATATTGTTATAATTGTTCTATTTTATTATTAGTTATTGTTGTTAATCTCTTATTGTGCCTAATAAGATCTACGGTAGAACGAATCTTCTATCCGTCACATGACTTTTATTACAGTCTATATTGTTATAATTGTTCTATTTTATTATTAGTTATTGTTGTTAATCTCTTATTGTGCCTAATAAGATCTACGGTAGGAACGAATCTTCTATCCGTCACATAACTTTTTTATTACAGTCTATATTGTTATAATTGTTCTATTTTATTATTAGTTATTATTGTTAATCTCTTATTGTGCCTAATAAGATCTACGGTAAGAACAATCTTCTATCCGTCACATAACTTTTATTACAGTCTATATTGTTATAATTGTTCTATTTTATTATTAGTTATTATTGTTAATCTCTTTATTGTGCCTAATAAGATCTACGGTAGAACGAATCTTCTATCCGTCACATAACTTTTTATTACAGTCTATATTGTTATAATTGTTCTATTTTATTATTAGTTATTGTTGTTAATCTCTTATTGTGCCTAATAAGATCTACGGTAAGAACGAATCTTCTATCCGTCACATAACTTTTATTACAGTCTATATTGTTATAATTGTTCTATTTTATTATTAGTTATTGTTGTTAATCTCTTTATTGTGCCTAATAAGATCTACGGTAAGAACGAATCTTCTATCCGTCACATAACTTTTATTACAGTCTATATTGTTATAATTGTTCTATTTTATTATTAGTTATTGTTAATCTCTTATTGTATTTATTATTTGTTATAATTGTTCTATTTTATTATTAGTTATTATTTAATCTCTTATTGTGCCTAATAAGATCTACGGTAGAATCTTCTATCCGTCACATAACTTTTATTACAGTCTATATTGTTAAATTGTTCTATTTTATTATTAGTTATTGTTGTTCTTATTGTGCCTAATAAGATCTACGGTAGAACGAATTCTTCCGTCACATAACTTTTTTTTTACAGTCTATATTATTATAATTGTTCTATTTTATTATTAGTTATTGTTGTTAATCTCTTTATTGTGCCTAATAAGATCTACGGTAGGAACGAATCTTCTATCCGTCACATAACTTTTTATTACAGTCTATATTGTTATAATTGTTCTATTTTATTATTAGTTATTGTTGTTAATCTCTTATTGTGCCTAATAAGATCTACGGTAGGAACGAATCTTCTATCCGTCACATAACTTTTATTACAGTCTATATTGTTATAATTGTTCTATTTTATTATTAGTTATTGTTGTTAATCTCTTTATTGTGCCTAATAAGATCTACGGTAAGAACGAATCTTCTATCCGTCACATAACTTTTATTACAGTCTATATTGTTATAATTGTTCTATTTTATTATTAGTTATTGTTGTTAATCTCTTATTGTGCCTAATAAGATCTACGGTAGGAACGAATCTTCTATCCGTCACATAACTTTTATTACAGTCTATATTGTTATAATTGTTCTATTTTATTATTAGTTATTATTGTTAATCTCTTATTGTGCCTAATAAGATCTACGGTAGGAACGAATCTTCTATCCGTCACATAACTTTTATTACAGTCTATATTGTTATAATTGTTCTATTTTATTATTAGTTATTATTGTTAATCTCTTATTGTGCCTAATAAGATCTACGGTAGGAACGAATCTTCTATCCGTCACATAACTTTTATTACAGTCTATATTGTTATAATTGTTCTATTTTATTATTAGTTATTGTTGTTAATCTCTTATTGTGCCTAATAAGATCTACGGTAGGAACGAATCTTCTATCCGTCACATAACTTTTATTACAGTCTATATTGTTATAATTGTTCTATTTTATTATTAGTTATTATTGTTAATCTCTTATTGTGCCTAATAAGATCTACGGTAAGAACGAATCTTCTATCCGTCACATAACTTTTATTACAGTCTATTTGTTATAATTGTTCTATTTTATTATTAGTTATTATTGTTAATCTCTTTTATTGTGCCTAATAAGATCTACGGTAAGGAACGAATCTTCTCTCCGTCACATAACTTTTTATTACAGTCTATATTGTTATAATTGTTCTATTTTTATTATTAGTTATTATTGTTAATCTCTTATTGTGCCTAATAAGATCTACGGTAGGAACGAATCTTCTATCCGTCACATAACTTTTATTACAGTCTATATTGTTATAATTGTTCTATTTTATTATTAGTTATTATTGTTAATCTCTTATTGTGCCTAATAAGATCTACGGTAGGAACGAATCTTCTATCCGTCACATAACTTTTATTACAGTCTATATTGTTATAATTGTTCTATTTTATTATTAGTTATTATTGTTAATCTCTTATTGTGCCTAATAAGATCTACGGTAGGAACGAATCTTCTATCCGTCACATAACTTTTATTACAGTCTATATTGTTATAATTGTTCTATTTTATTATTAGTTATTATTGTTAATCTCTTATTGTGCCTAATAAGATCTACGGTAGGAACGACCGTCAATCTTCTATCCGTCATATTGTTATAATTGTTCATAACTGTGCCTTTATTACAGTCTATTGTTATAATTGTTCTATTTTATTATTAGTTATTGTTGTTAATCTCTTATTGTGCCTAATAAGATCTACGGTAGGAACGAATCTTCTATCCGTCACATAACTTTTATTACAGTCTATATTGTTATAATTGTTCTATTTTATTATTAGTTATTGTTGTTAATCTCTTATTGTGCCTAATAAGATCTACGGTAGGAACGAATCTTCTATCCGTCACATAACTTTTATTACAGTCTATTATTATAATTGTTCTATTTTATTATTAGTTATTATTGTTAATCTCTTATTGTGCCTAATAAGATCTACGGTAGGAACGAATCTTCTATCCGTCACATAACTTTTATTACAGTCTATATTGTTATAATTGTTCTATTTTATTATTAGTTATTATTGTTAATCTCTTATTGTGCCTAATAAGATCTACGGTAGGAACGAATCTTCTATCCGTCACATAACTTTTATTACAGTCTATATTGTTATAATTGTTCTATTTTATTATTAGTTATTGTTGTTAATCTCTTATTGTGCCTAATAAGATCTACGGTAGGAACGAATCTTCTATCCGTCACATAACTTTTTATTACAGTCTATATTGTTATAATTGTTCTATTTTATTATTAGTTATTATTGTTAATCTCTTATTGTGCCTAATAAGATCTACGGTAGGAACGAATCTTCTATCCGTCACATAACTTTTATTACAGTCTATATTGTTATAATTGTTCTATTTTATTATTAGTTATTATTGTTAATCTCTTATTGTGCCTAATAAGATCTACGGTAGGAACGAATCTTCTATCCGTCACATAACTTTTATTGCAGTCTGTTTTTATAATTATTCTGTTTTATTATTAGTTATTGTTGTTAATCTTTATTGTGCCTAATAAGATCTACGGTAGGAACAAATCTTCTATCCGTCACATAACTTTTATTACAGTCTATTTGTTAGAATTGTTCTATTTTATTATTAGTTATTGTTGTTAATCTCTTTATTGTGCCTAATAAGATCTACGGTAGGAACGAATCTTTCATCCGTCATAACTTTTATTACAGTCTATTGTTATAATTGTTCTGTTTTATTATTATTTATTATTGTTAATCTCTTATTGTGCCTAATAAGATCTACGGTAGGAACGAATCTTCTATCCGTCACATAACTTTTTATTACAGTCTATATTGTTATAATTGTTCTATTTTATTATTAGTTATTATTGTTAATCTCTTATTGTGCCTAATAAGATCTACGGTAGAACGAATCTTCTATCCGTCACATAACTTTTATTACAGTCTATATTGTTATAATTGTTCTATTTTTATTATTAGTTATTATTGTTAATCTCTTATTGTGCCTAATAAGATCTATGGTAGGAACGAATCTTCTATCCGTCACATAACTTTTTTATTACAGTCTATTTTTAGAATTGTTCTATTTTATTATTAGTTATTATTGTTAATCTCTTATTGTGCCTAATAAGATTCACGGTAGGAACGAATCTTCTATCCGTCACATAACTTTTATTACAGTCTATTATTATAATTGTTCTGTTTTTATTATTAGTTATTATTGTTAATCTCTTATTGTGCCTAATAAGATCTACGGTAGGAACGAATCTTCTATCCGTCACATAACTTTTTATTACAGTCTATATTGTTATAATTGTTCTATTTTATTATTAGTTATTATTGTTAATCTTTATTGTGCCTAATAAGATCTACGGTAGGAACGAATCTTCTATCCGTCACATAACTTTTTTATTACAGTCTATTTGTTATAATTGTTCTATTTTATTATTAGTTATTATTGTTAATCTCTTTTATTGTGCCTAATAAGATCTACGGTAAGAACGAATCTTCTATCCGTCATATAACTTTTTATTACAGTCTATATTGTTAGAATTGTTCTATTTTATTATTAGTTATTGTTGTTAATCTCTTATTGTGCCTAATAAGATCTACGGTAAGATTTTAATCTTCTATCCGTCACATAACTTTTTATTACAGTCTATTGTTATTGTTAATTGTTCTATTTTATTATTAGTTATTATTGTTAATCTCTTATTGTGCCTAATAAGATCTACGGTAAGAAACGAATCTTCTATCCGTCACATAACTTTTATTACAGTCAGTTCTATTTTATTATTAGAATTGTTCTATTTTATTATTGTTCTATTTTATTATTATTGTTAATCTCTTATTGTGCCTAATAAGATCTACGGTAGGAACGAATCTTCTATCCGTCACATAACTTTTTATTACAGTCTATTTGTTATAATTGTTCTATTTTATTATTAGTTATTATTGTTAATCTCTTATCCGTGTGTCCTATTTTTTAAGATCTTACGGTATAGAACGGTAAAACGAATCTTCTATCCGTCACATAACTTTTTTATATTACAGTCTATTTGTTAGAATTGTTCTATTTTATTATTAGTTATTGTTAATCTCTTATTGTGCCTAATAAGATCTACGGTAAGAACGAAATCTTCTATCCGTCACATAACTTTTATTACAGTCTATATTGTTAATTGTTCTATTTTATTATTAGTTATTATTTTAATTTTATTGTGCCTTATAAGATCTACGGTAGGAACGAATCTTTATCCGTCACATAACTTTTATTACAGTCTATTGTTATAATTGTTCTATTTTATTTTATTATTAGTTAACTTTATTGTGCCCATAAGATCTACTTATTGTGCCTAATAAGATTTACGGTAGAACGAATCTTCTATCCGTCACATAACTTTTATAACTTTTATTACAGTCTATTTATTAGTTATTATGTTCTTTTTATAATAAGATTAGTTATTGTTCCGTCACATAACTTTTTTAATATTGTTATAATTGTTCTATTTATTATTATTATTAAGATCTATTTTGCCCAATAAGATAAGAACGAATCTTCTATCCGTCACATAACTTTTATTACAGTCTATATTGTTATAATTGTTCTATTTTATTATTAGTTATTATTGTTAATCTCTTTATTGTGCCTAATAAGATCTACGGTAAGAACGAATCTTCTATCCGTCACATAACTTTTTATTACAGTCTATATTAGAATTGTTCTATTTTATTATTAGTTATTATTGTTAATCTCTTATTGTGCCTAATAAGATCTACGGTAGGAACGAATCTTCTATCCGTCACATAACTTTTATTACAGTCTATATTGTTATAATTGTTCTATTTTATTACAGTCTATTATTAGAATTGTTCTATCCGTTATTTTTATTATTAGTTATTGTTATGTTATTTTATTATTAGTTATTGTTAATCTTGTGCCTAATAAGATCTACGGTAGGAACGAATCTTCTATCCGTCACATAACTTTTTATTACAGTCTATTTATTATTATTGTTCTATTTTATTATTAGTTATTGTTGTTAATCTCTTATTGTATAATTGTTCTAATAAGATCTACGGTAGAAACGAATCTTCTATCCGTCACATAACTTTTTTTACAGTCTATATTAGAATTGTTCTATTTTATTATTAGTTATTATTGTTAATCTTTTGTGCCTAATAAGATCTACGGTAGGAACGAATCTTCTATCCGTCACATAACTTTTATTACAGTCTATTTGTTATAATTGTTCTATTTTATTATTAGTTATTGTTGTTAATCTCTTATTGTGCCTAATAAGATCTCACGGTAGAACGAATCTTCTATCCGTCACATAACTTTTATTACAGTCTATATTGTTAGAATTGTTCTATTTTATTATTAGTTATTGTTGTTAATCTCTTATTGTGCCTAATAAGATCTACGGTAGGAACGAATCTTCTATCCGTCACATAACTTTTATTACAGTCTATATTGTTATAATTGTTCTATTTTATTATTAGTTATTGTTGTTAATCTCTTATTGTACCTAATAAGATCTATATTGTTATAATTGTTATTTTAATCTTCTATCTTGTCACATAACTTTTATTACAGTCTATTTAGCAGTTAGAATTGTTCTATTTTATTATTATTGTTAATTGTTGTTAATCTAAGATCATTGAACGAATCTTCTCTACATAAGATCTTACAGTCTATATTGTTATAATTGTTCATTTTAATATTTCTATCCGTCAATATAAGGAACGAATTTCTATTTTATTTTATTAGTCTATTTGTTATAATTGTTCTATTTTATTATTAGTTATTGTTGTTAATCTCTTATTGTGCCTAATAAGATCTACGCCTAATAAGTAGGAACGAATCTTCTATCCGTCACATAACTTTTATTACAGTCTATATTGTTATAATTGTTCTATTTTATTATTAGTTATTGTTGTTAATCTCTTTATTGTGCCTAATAAGATCTACGGTAGGAACGAATCTTCTATCCGTCACATAACTTTTATTACAGTCTATATTGTTATAATTGTTCTATTTTATTATTAGTTATTGTTGTTAATCTCTTATTGTGCCTAATAAGATCTACGGTAGGAAACGAATCTTCTATCCGTCACATAACTTTTATTACAGTCTATATTGTTATAATTGTTCTATTTTATTATTAGTTATTGTTGTTAATCTCTTATTGTGCCTAATAAGATCTACGGTAGGAACGAATCTTCTATCCGTCACATAACTTTTATTACAGTCTATATTGTTATAATTGTTCTATTTTATTATTAGTTATTATTGTTAATCTTTATTGTGCCTAATAAGATCTACGTTTTCTTCTATCCGTCACATTTTATTTTTATTACGTCTATATTGTTATAATTGTTCTATTTTTTTTGGTTATTATATTGTTATTATTTTATTATTAGTTAATCTCTTTATTGGTAATAAGATCTACGGTAAGAACGAATCTTCTATCCGTCACATAACTTTTATTACAGTCTATATTGTTATAATTGTTCTATTTTATTATTAGTTATTATTGTTAATCTCTTTATTGTGCCTAATAAGATCTACGGTAGAAACGAATCTTCTATCCGTCACATAACTTTTTATTACAGTCTATATTGTTATAATTGTTCTATTTTATTATTAGTTATTATTGTTAATCTCTTATTGTGCCTAATAAGATCTACG
Organism: Acanthosepion pharaonis; assembly: GCA_903632075.3. NCBI lineage: Eukaryota > Metazoa > Mollusca > Cephalopoda > Sepiida > Sepiidae > Acanthosepion > Acanthosepion pharaonis. The sequence continues at coordinate 918,180 of CAHIKZ030000210.1, read as the reverse complement.
GTAGGAACGAATCTTCTATCCGTCACATAACTTTTTATTACAGTCTATATTGTTATAATTGTTCTATTTTATTATTAGTTATTATTGTTAATCTTTATTGTGCCTAATAAGATCTACGGTAGGAACGAATCTTCTATCCGTCACATAACTTTTATTACAGTCTATATTGTTATAATTGTTCTATTTTATTATTAGTTATTATTGTTAATCTCTTATTGTGCCTAATAAGATCTACGGTAAGAACGAATCTTCTATCCGTCACATAACTTTTTTATTACAGTCTATATTGTTATAATTGTTCTATTTTATTATTAGTTATTATTGTTAATCTCTTATTGTGCCTAATAAGATCTACGGTACGGTAAGAACGAATCTTCTATCCGTCACATAACTTTTTATTACAGTCTATTATTATAATTGTTCTATTTTATTATTATTATTATTGTTATTGTTAATTAATCTCTATTGTAGGAACGAATCTTCTATCCGTCAGATAACTTTTATTACAGTCTATATTGTTAACGAATCTTTTATCCGTTATTATTGTTAACTTTTATTACCTAGTCTATATTTCTATCCGTCACATAATTTTATTACAGTCTGTTTTGTTCTATTTTTAGTTATTATTATTGTTAATCTCTTTATTGTGCCTAATAAGATCTACGGTTAGAACGAATCTTCTATCCGTCACATAACTTTTTATTACAGTCTATATTGTTATAATTGTTCTATTTTTTATTATTAGTTATTGTTGTTAATCTCTTTATTCACATAACTTTTATTACAGTCTATATTGTTATAATTGTTCTATTTATTATTAGTAAGATCTCTACGGTAGGAACGAATCTTCTATCCGTCACATAACTTTTATTACAGTCTATATTGTTATAATTGTTCTATTTTATTATTAGTTATTGTTGTTAATCTCTTTATTGTGCCTAATAAGATCTACGGTTAGAACGAATCTTCTATCCGTCACATAACTTTTATTACAGTCTATTTGTTATAATTGTTCTATTTTATTATTAGTTATTATTGTTAATCTCTTATTGTGCCTAATAAGATCTACGGTAGGAACGAATCTTCTATCCGTCACATAACTTTTTATTACAGTCTATATTGTTATAATTGTTCTATTTTTATTATTATTATTGTTAATCTTTATTGTTAAGATCTCTTCTTCTATCCGTCAAGACATAACTTTTATTACAGTCCTATTTTAATTAGTTATTATTGTTAATCTACGGGTAGAACGAATCTTCTATCCGTCACATAACTTTTTATTACAGTCTATATTGTTATAATTGTTCTATTTTATTATTAGTTATTATTGTTAATTTATTGTGCCTATAAGATCTACGCCCGTCAATAAGTCTATATTGTTATAATTGTTCTATTTTATTATTAGTTATTATTGTTAATCTCTTATTGTGCCTAATAAGATCTACGGTAAGAACGAATCTTCTATCCGTCACATAACTTTTTATTACAGTCTATTTGTTAGAATTGTTCTATTTTATTATTAGTTATTGTTGTTAATCTCTTATTACTAATAAGATCTACTAATAAGAATCTTCTATCCGTCACATAACTTTTATTACAGTCTTATTGTCCGTTGTTCTATTTGATTATTACTTTTTGTTATTACAGTCTATTCTACGGTAGAACGAATCTTCTATCCGTCAATTGTTCTATTTTTATATATTCTATTTTATTATTAGTTATTATTGTTAATCTCTTATTGTGCCTAATAAGATCTACGGTAGGAACGAATCTTCTATCCGTCACATAACTTTTATTACAGTCTATATTGTTATAATTGTTCTATTTTATTATTAGTTATTATTGTTAATCTCTTATTGTGCCTAATAAGATCTACGGTAGGAAACGAATCTTCTATCCGTCACATAACTTTTTATTACAGTCTATATTGTTATAATTGTTCTATTTTATTATTAGTTATTGTTGTTAATCTCTTTATTGTGCCTAATAAGATTCTAGTTTTCCGTCATAACTTTTATTACAGTCTATATTGTTATAATTGTTCTATTTTTTTATTAGTTATTATTAATCTCTTATTGTGCCTAATAAGATCTACGGTAGGAACGAATCTTCTCCGTCATCCAGTCTATATTGTTAAATTGTTCTTTTTATTATTACAGTCTATTATTAGACGGTAGGAACGTTCTCCGTTTTATTATTATATTGTTATTGTTGTTAATTATTAGTTATTATTGTTAATCTCTTATTGCCTAATAAGATCTACGGTAGGAAACGAATCTTCTATCCGTCACATAACTTTTTATTACAGTCTATTTGTTATAATTGTTCTATTTTATTATTAGTTATTATTGTTAATCTCTTATTGTGCCTAATAAGATCTACGGTAGGAACGAATCTTCTATCCGTCACATAACTTTTTTATTACAGTCTATATTGTTATAATTGTTCTATTTTATTATTAGTTATTGTTGTTAATCTCTTATTGTGCCTAATAAGATCTACGGTAGGAACGAATCTTCTATCCGTCACATAACTTTTATTACAGTCTATATTGTTATAATTGTTCTATTTTATTATTAGTTATTATTGTTAATCTCTTATTGTGCCTTAAGATCTATTGTGTCCTAATTACAGTCTATATTGTTATAATTGTTCTATTTTGTTATTAGTTATTATTGTTAATCTCTTATTGAATAAGATCTACGGTAAACGAATCTTCTATCCGTCACATAACTTTTATTACAGTCTATATTGTTATAATTGTTCTATTTTATTATTAGTTATTGTTGTTAATCTCTTATTGTGCCTAATAAGATCTACGGTAAGGAACGAATCTTCTATCCGTCACATAACTTTTATTACAGTCTATATTGTTATAATTGTTCTATTTTATTATTAGTTATTATTGTTAATCTCTTATTGTGCCTAATAAGATCTACTAATAAGTCATAACTTTTTTTTTACAGTCTATATTGTTATAATTGTTCTATTTTATTATTAGTTATAAATTGTTAATCTCTTATTGTGCCTAATAAGATCTACGGTAGGAACGAATCTTCTATCCGTCACATAACTTTTATTACAGTCAATATTGTTATAATTGTTCTATTTTATTATTAGTTATCGTTGTTAATCTCTTTATTGTGCCTAATAAGATCTACGGTAGGAACGAATCTTCTATCCGTCACATAACTTTTATTACAGTCTATTTGTTATAATTGTTCTATTTTATTATTAGTTATTGTTGTTAATCTCTTATTGTGCCTAATAAGATCTACGGTAGGAACGAATCTTCTATCCGTCACATAACTTTTATTACAGTCTATATTGTTATAATTGTTCTATTTTATTATTAGTTATTATTGTTAATCTCTTATTGTGCCTAATAAGATCTACGGTAGGAACGAATCTTCTATCCGTCACATAACTTTTATTACAGTCTATATTGTTATAATTGTTCTATTTTATTATTAGTTATTGTTGTTAATCTCTTTATTGTGCCTAATAAGATCTACGGTAGAAACGAATCTTCTATCCGTCACATAACTTTTATTACAGTCTATATTGTTATAATTGTTCTATTTTATTATTAGTTATTTGTTGTTAATCTCTTATTGTGCCTAATAAGATCTACTTCTATCCGAACGAATCTTCTATCAGTCTATAACTTTTATTACAGTCTATATTGTTAGGAACGAATTGTTCTCATTTTTTATTATTATTAGTTATTATTGTTAATGTTAATCTTTATTGTGCCTAATAAGATCTACGGTAGGAACGAATCTTCTATCCGTCACATAACTTTTATTACAGTCTATATTGTTATAATTGTTCTATTTTATTATTAGTTATTGTTGTTAATCTCTTATTGTGCCTAATAAGATCTACGGTAGAACGAATCTTCTATCCGTCACATAACTTTTTATTACAGTCTATATTGTTATAATTGTTCTATTTTATTATTAGTTATTATTGTTAATCTCTTTATTGTGCCTAATAAGATCTACGGTAGGAACGAATCTTCTATCCGTCACATAACTTTTATTACAGTCTATATTGTTATAATTGTTCTATTTTATTATTAGTTATTATTGTTAATCTCTTATTGTGCCTAATAAGATCTACGGTAGGAACGAATCTTCTATCCGTCACATAACTTTTATTACAGTCTATATTGTTATAATTGTTCTATTTTATTATTAGTTATTATTGTTAATCTTTATTGTGCCTAATAAGATCTACGGTAGGAACGAATCTTCTATCCGTCACATAACTTTTATTACAGTCTATATTGTTATAATTGTTCTATTTTTATTATTAGTTATTGTTGTTAATCTCTTATTGTGCCTAATAAGATCTACGGTAGGAACGAATCTTCTATCCGTCACATAACTTTTATTACAGTCTATATTGTTATAATTGTTCTATTTTATTATTAGTTATTATTGTTAATCTCTTTATTGTGCCTAATAAGATCTACGGTAGGAACGAATCTTCTATCCGTCACATAACTTTTATTACAGTCTATATTGTTATAATTGTTCTATTTTATTATTAGTTATTATTGTTAATCTCTTTATTGTTCTATTAATAAGATCTACGGTAGAACGAATCTTCTATCCGTCACATAACTTTTATTACAGTCTATATTGTTATAATTGTTCTATTTTATTATTAGTTATTATTGTTAATCTCTTATTGTGCCTAATAAGATCTACGGTAAGAACGAATCTTCTATCCGTCACATAACTTTTTATTACAGTCTATATTGTTATAATTGTTCTATTTTATTATTAGTTATTATTGTTAATCTCTTATTGTGCCTAATAAGATCTACGGTAGGAACGAATCTTCTATCCGTCACATAACTTTTATTACAGTCTATATTGTTATAATTGTTCTATTTTATTATTAGTTATTGTTGTTAATCTCTTATTGTGCCTAATAAGATCTACGGTAGGAACGAATCTTCTATCCGTCACATAACTTTTATTACAGTCTATATTGTTATAAATTGTTCTATTTTATTATTAGTTATTGTTAATTTTCTATTGTCTTCCTAATAAGTCTACGGTAGGAACGAATCTTCTATCCGTCACGAATCTTCTATCCGTCCACAGTCTATATTGTTATAATTGTTCTATTTTATTATTAGTTATTATTGTTAATCTCTTATTGTGCCTAATAAGATCTACGGTAGGAACGAATCTTCTATCCGTCACATAACTTTTATTACAGTCTATATTGTTATAATTGTTCTATTTTATTATTAGTTATTGTTGTTAATCTCTTATTGTGCCTAATAAGATCTACGGTAGGAACGAATCTTCTATCCGTCACATAACTTTTATTACAGTCTATATTGTTATAATTGTTCTATTTTATTATTAGTTATTGTTTCTTATTGTGCCTAATAAGATCTAGTTATCCGTCACATTTTTATTACAGTCTATATTGTTATAATTGTTCTATTTTATTATTAGTTATTGTTGTTAATCTCTTATTGTGCCTAATAAGATCTACGGTAGGAACAAATCTTCTATCCGTCACATAACTTTTATTACAGTCTATATTGTTATAATTGTTCTATTTTATTATTAGTTATTGTTGTTAATCTCTTATTGTGCCTAATAAGATCTACGGTAGGAACGAATCTTCTATCCGTCACATAACTTTTTATTACAGTCTATATTGTTTTATATTATTGTTAATTGTTCTATTTTACGGTATTATTAGTTTATTATTGTTAATCTCTTATTGTGCCTAATAAGATCTACGGTAGGAACGAATCTTCTATCCGTCACATAACTTTTATTACAGTCTATATTGTTATAATTGTTCTATTTTATTATTAGTTATTGTTGTTAATCTCTTATTGTGCCTAATAAGATCTACGGTAAGAACGAATCTTCTATCCGTCATTACAGTCTATATTGTTATAATTGTTCTATTTTACTTTTATTGTGCCTAATAAGATCTACGGTATTATTATTATTATAATCTATTTATATTTTATTATTAGTTGTTCTCTTTTATTATTAGTTATTATTGTTAATCTCTTATTGTGCCTAATAAAATCTACGGTAGGAACGAATCTTCTATCCGTCACATAACTTTTATTACAGTCTATATTATTATAATTGTTCTGTTTTATTATTAGTTATTGTTGTTAATCTCTTATTGTGCCTAATAAGATCTACGGTAGGAACGAATCTTCTATCCGTCACATAACTTTTATTACAGTCTATATTGTTATAATTGTTCTATTTTATTATTAGTTATTGTTGTTAATCTCTTTATTGTGCCTAATAAGATCTACGGTAAGAACGAATCTTCTATCCGTCACATAACTTTTATTACAGTCTATATTGTTATAATTGTTCTATTTTATTATTAGTTATTATTGTTAATCTCTTATTGTGCCTAATAAGATCTACGGTAGGAACGAATCTTCTATCCGTCACATAACTTTTATTACAGTCTATATTGTTATAATTGTTCTATTTTATTATTAGTTATTATTGTTAATCTCTTATTGTGCCTAATAAGATCTACGGTAGGAACGAATCTTCTATCCGTCACATAACTTTTATTACAGTCTATTTGTTATAATTGTTCTATTTTTTTATTATTAGTTATTATTATTGTTAATCTCTTTATTGTGCCTAATAAGATCTACGGTAGGAACGAATCTTCTATCCGTCACATAACTTTTATTACAGTCTATATTGTTATAATTGTTCTATTTTATTATTAGTTATTATTGTTAATCTCTTATTGTGCCTAATAAGATCTACGGTAGGAACGAATCTTCTATCCGTCATTATTAACTTTTATTACAGTCTATATTGTTATAATTGTTCTATTTTATTATTAGTTATTATTGTTAATCTCTTTTATTGTGCCTAATAAGATCTACGGTAGGAACGAATCTTCTATCCGTCACATAACTTTTTTATTACAGTCTATATTGTTATAATTGTTCTATTTTATTATTAGTTATTATTGTTAATCTCTTTATTGTGCCTAATAAGATCTACGGTAGGAACGAATCTTCTATCCGTCACATAACTTTTATTACAGTCTATATTGTTATAATTGTTCTGTTTTATTATTAGTTATTATTGTTAATCTTTATTGTGCCTAATAAGATCTACGGTAGGAACGAATCTTCTATCCGTCACATAACTTTTATTACAGTCTATATTGTTATAATTGTTCTATTTTATTATTAGTTATTGTTGTTAATCTTTATTGTGCCTAATAAGATCTACGGTAGGAACGAATCTTCTATCCGTCACATAACTTTTTATTACAGTCTATATTGTTATAATTGTTCTATTTTATTATTAGTTATTGTTGTTAATCTCTTTATTGTGCCTAATAAGATCTACGGTAGGAACGAATCTTCTATCCGTCACATAACTTTTTATTACAGTCTATATTGTTATAATTGTTCTATTTTATTATTAGTTATTGTTGTTAATCTCTTATTGTGCCTAATAAGATCTACGGTAGGAACGAATCTTCTATCCGTCACATAACTTTTTATTACAGTCTATATTGTTATAATTGTTCTATTTTATTATTAGTTATTATTGTTAATCTCTTATTGTGCCTAATAAGATCTACGGTAGGAACGAATCTTCTATCCGTCACATAACTTTTATTACAGTCTATATTGTTATAATTGTTCTATTTTATTATTAGTTATTGTTGTTAATCTCTTTATTGTGCCTAATAAGATCTACGGTAGGAACGAATCTTCTATCCGTCACATAACTTTTTATTACAGTCTATATTGTTATAATTGTTCTATTTTATTATTAGTTATTGTTGTTAATCTCTTATTGTGCCTAAGATCTAAGATCTTCTATCCGTCACATAACTTTTATTACAGTCTATATTGTTATCCGTTGTTCTGTTTTATTATTAGTTATTACTTTTAAGATTACTTCTATCCGTCTATATTGTTACAGTCTATATTGTTATAATTGTTCTATTTTATTATTAGTTATTATTGTTAATCTCTTATTGTGCCTAATAAGATCTACGGTAGGAACGAATCTTCTATCCGTCACATAACTTTTTATTACAGTCTATATTGTTATAATTGTTCTATTTTATTATTAGTTATTATTGTTAATCTCTTATTGTGCCTAATAAGATCTACGGTAGGAACGAATCTTCTATCCGTCATTATAACTTTTTATTACAGTCTATATTGTTATAATTGTTCTATTTTATTATTATATTGTTATTTGTTCTATTTTATAGTTATTGTTGTTAATTTTATTGTGCCTAATAAGATCTACGGTAGGAACGAATCTTCTATCCGTCACATAACTTTTATTACAGTCTATATTGTTATAATTGTTCTATTTTATTATTAGTTATTATTGTTAATCTCTTATTGTGCCTAATAAGATCTACGGTAGGAACGAATCTTCCGTATCCGTTTTATTACAGTCTATAACTTTTTATTACAGTATTGTTATATTGTTATAATTGTTCTTCTATTTTCATATAAATTTTATTGTGCCTAATAAGATCTGTTCTTCTATATTTTTTTATTGTTATTGTTAATTTTATTAGTTAAATTGTAATACTAATAAGATCTACGGTAGTTAACGAATCTTCTATCCGTCACATAACTTTTTTATTACAGTCTATATTGTTATAATTGTTCTATTTTATTATTAGTTATTATTGTTAATCTCTTTATTGTGCCTAATAAGATCTACGGTAGAACGAATCTTCTATCCGTCACATAACTTTTTTTTTACAGTCTATATTGTTATAATTGTTCTGTTTTATTATTAGTTATTATTGTTAATCTTATTGTGCCTAATAAGATCTACGGTAGGAACGAATCTTCTATCCGTCACATAACTTTTATTACAGTCTATATTGTTATAATTGTTCTATTTTATTATTAGTTATTATTGTTAATCTTATTGTGCCTATTGTGCCTAATCCGTCAGATCTACGGTAGGAAGGAATCTTCTATCCGTCACATAACTTTTTATTACAGTCTATATTGTTATAATTGTTCTATTTTATTATTAGTTATTATTGTTAATCTCTTATTGTGCCTAATAAGATCTACGGTAGGAACGAATCTTCTATCCGTCACATAACTTTTATTACAGTCTATATTGTTATAATTGTTCTGTTTTATTATTAGTTATTATTGTTAATCTCTTATTGTGCCTAATAAGATCTACGGTAGGAACGAATCTTCTCTCCGTCACATAACTTTTATTACAGTCTATATTGTTATAATTGTTCTATTTTATTATTAGTTATTGTTGTTAATCTCTTATTGTGCCTAATAAGATCTACGGTAGAACGAATCTTCTATCCGTCACATAACTTTTATTACAGTCTATATTGTTATAATTGTTCTATTTTATTATTAGTTATTGTTGTTAATCTCTTTATTGTGCCTAATAAGATCTACGGTAGGAACGAATCTTCTATCCGAATAACTTTTTATTACAGTCTATATTGTTATAATTGTTCTAATTATTAGTTATTACAGTCTCTTTATTGTGCCTAATAAGATCTACGGTAGGAACGAATCTTCTATCCGTCATTTTATATTTTTTTATTAGTTATTATTGTTAATTGCCTAATAAGATCTTTTTATTGTTTTATTACAGTCTATATTGTTAGATTGTTCTATTTTATTATTAGTTATTGTTGTAAGAACTAATCGAATCTTCTATCCGTCACATAACTTTTTTTTATTACAGTCTATATTGTTATAATTGTTCTGTTTTATTATTAGTTATTATTGTTAATCTCTTATTGTGCCTAATAAGATCTACGGTAGAACGAATTTTCTATCCGTCACATAACTTTTATTACAGTCTATATTGTTATAATTGTTCTATTTTATTATTAGTTATTATTGTTAATCTCTTTATTACAGTCTATATTAGGAACGAATTGTTCTAACTTTTTATTACAGTTATATTGTTATTTGTTCTGTTTTATTATTAGTTATTATTGTTAACTTTATTGTGCCTAATAAGATCTACGGTAGGAACGAATCTTCTATCCGTCACATAACTTTTATTACAGTCTATATTGTTATAATTGTTCTATTTTATTTTATTATTAGTTATTATTGTTAAGATCTACTTTAGCCTAATAAGATCTACGGTAGGAATGCTATCCGTCACATAACTTTTTTAACAGTCTATATTGTTATAATTGTTCTGTTTTATTATTAGTTATTATTGTTAACTCCGTGCCTAATAAGATCTACGGTAGGAACGAATCTTCTATCCGTCACATAACTTTTATTACAGTCTATATTGTTATAATTGTTCTATTATATTATTAGTTATAATTGTTAATCTCTTATTGTGCCTAATAAGATCTACGCTAGGAACGAATATTCTATCCGTCACATAACTTTTATTACAGTCTATATTGTTATAATTGTTCTGTTTTATTATTAGTTATTGTTGTTAATCTCTTATCGTGCCTAATAAGATCTACGGTAGGAACGAATCTTCTATCCGTCACATAAACTTTTTATTACAGTCTATATTGTTATAATTGTTCTGTTTTATTATTAGTTATTGTTGTTAATCTCTTATCGTGCCTAATAAGATCTACGGTAGGAACGAATCTTCTATCCGTCACATAACTTTTATTACAGTCTATATTGTTAATTGTTCTATTTTATTATTAGTTATTGTTGTTAATCTCTTATCGTGCCTAATAAGATCTACGGTAGGAACGAATCTTCTATCCGTCACATAACTTTTATTACAGTCTATATTGTTATAATTGTTCTGTTTTATTATTAGTTATTATTGTTAATCTCTTATTGTGCCTAATAAGATCTACGGTAGGAACGAATCTTCTATCCGTCACATAACTTTTTTATTACAGTCTATATTGTTATAATTGTTCTGTTTTATTATTAGTTATTGTTGTTAATCTTTATTGTGCCTAATAAGATCTACGGTAGGAACGAATCTTCTATCCGTCACATAACTTTTATTACAGTCTATATTGTTATAATTGTTCTATTTTTATTAGTTATTATTGTTATTGTTTATTGTTAATAATCTTACGGTAGGAACGAATCTTCTATCCGTCACATAACTTTTTATTAAGTCTATATTGTTATAATTGTTCTATTTTATTATTAGTTAATTGTTAATCTCTTTATTGTGCCTAATAAGATCTACGGTAGGAACGAATTTCTATCCGTCACATAACTTTTTATTACAGTCTATATTGTTATAATTGTTCTGTTTTATTATTAGTTATTATTGTTAATCTTTATTGTGCCTAATAAGATCTACGGTAGGAACGAATCTTCTATCCGTCACATAACTTTTTATTACAGTCTATATTGTTATAATTGTTCTATTTTATTATTAGTTATTGTTGTTAATCTCTTTATTGTGCCTAATAAGATCTACGGTAGAACGAATCTTCTATCCGTCACATAACTTTTATTACAGTCTATATTGTTATAATTGTTCTATTTTATTATTAGTTATTATTGTTAATCTCTTTATTGTGCCTAATAAGATCTACGGTAGGAACGAATCTTCATCCGTCACATAACTTTTATTACAGTCTATATTGTTATAATTGTTCTATTTTATTATTAGTTATTATTGTTAATCTCTTATTGTGCCTAATAAGATCTACGGTAGGAACGAATCTTCTATCCGTCACATAACTTTTTATTACAGTCTATATTGTTATAATTGTTCTGTTTTATTATTAGTTATTATTGTTAATTGTTAATAAGATTATTTTAACTTTATTACAGTCTAGTTATTGTTGTTAATTTTATTATTAGTGTTGTTAACTTTATTGTGCCTAATAAGATCTACGGTAGGAACGAATCTTCTATCCGTCACATAACTTTTATTACAGTCTATATTGTTATAATTGTTCTATTTTTATTATTAGTTATTGTTGTTAATCTCTTTATTGTGCCTAATAAGATCTACGGTAGGAAACGAATCTTCTATCCGTCACATAACTTTTTTATTACAGTCTATATTGTTATAATTGTTCTATTTTATTATTAGTTATTGTTGTTAATCTCTTATTGTGCCTAATAAGATCTACGGTAGGAACGAATCTTCTATCCGTCACATAACTTTTTATTACAGTCTATATTTTATTACAGTCTATTTATTATTAGTTAATTGTTCTATTTATTATTTTTATTACAGTTATTGTTATTAGTTAATCTCTTATTGTGCCTAATAAGATCTACGGTAGGAACGAATCTTCTATCCGTCACATAACTTTTATTACAGTCTATATTGTATAATTGTTCTATTTTATTATTAGTTATTGTTGTTAATCTTTATTGTGCCTAATAAGATCTACGGTAGGAACGAATCTTCTATCCGTCACATAACTTTTTATTACAGTCTATATTGTTATAATTGTTCTATTTTATTATTAGTTATTGTTGTTAACTTTCTTTATTGTGCCTAATAAGATCTATATTGTTACGGTATTGTTGAACGAATCTTCTATCCGTCACATAACTTTTATTACAGTCTATATTGTTAATTGTTCTATTTTATTATTAGTTATTGTTGTTAATCTCTTATTGTGCCTAATAAGATCTACGGTATGAACGAATCTTCTATCCGTCACATAACTTTTATTACAGTCTATATTGTTAAATTGTTCTATTTTATTATTAGTTATTGTTGTTAATCTTTATTGTGCCTAATAAGATCTACGGTAGAAACGAATCTTCTATCCGTCACATAACTTTTATTACAGTCTATATTGTTAATTGTTCTATTTTATTATTAGTTATTGTTGTTAATCTCTTATTATTAGTTATTGTTGTTAACTGCCTAATAAGATCTACGGTAAGAACGAATCTTCTATCCGTCACATAACTTTTATTACAGTCTATATTGTTATAATTGTTCTATTTTATTATTAGTTATTGTTGTTAATCTCTTATTGTGCCTAATAAGATCTACGGTAGAACGAATCTTCTATCCGTCACATAACTTTTATTACAGTCTATATTGTTATAATTGTTCTATTTTATTATTAGTTATTGTTAATCTTTATTGTGCCATAATCTCTTATTGTGCCTAATAAGATTACAGTATATTGAACGAATCTTAGTATCCGTCACATAAATTTTATTACAGTCTTATTGTTATAATTGTTCTATTTTATTATTAGTTATTGTTGTTAATCTTTATTGTGCCTAATAAGATCTACGGTAGGAACGAATCTTCTATCCGTCACATAACTTTTATTACAGTCTATATTGTTATAATTGTTCTATTTTATTATTAGTTATTGTTGTTAATCTCTTATTGTGCCTAATAAGATCTACGGTAGGAACGAATCTTCTATCCGTCACATAACTTTTTATTACAGTCTATATTGTTATAATTGTTCTATTTTATTATTAGTTATTGTTGTTAATCTCTTTATTGTGCCTAATAAGATCTACGGTAGGAACGAATCTTCTATCCGTCACATAACTTTTATTACAGTCTATATTGTTATAATTGTTCTATTTTTATTATTAGTTATTGTTGTTAATCTTTATTGTGCTTAATAAGATCTACGGTAGGAACGAATCTTCTATCCGTCACATAAAACTTTTTTATTACAGTCTATATTGTTATAATTGTTCTATTTTATTATTAGTTATTGTTGTTAATCTTTTATTGTGCCTAATAAGATCTACGGTAGAAACGAATCTTCTATCCGTCACATAACTTTTATTACAGTCTATATTGTTATAATTGTTCTATTTTATTAATAGTTATTGTTGTTAATCTCTTTATTGTGCCTAATAAGATCTACGGTAGGAACGAATCTTCTATCCGTCACATAACTTTTATTACAGTCTATATTGTTATAATTGTTCTATTTTATTATTAGTTATTGTTGTTAACTTTTATTGTGCCTAATAAGATCTACGGTAGGAACGAATCTTCTATCCGTCACATAACTTTTTATTACAGTCTATATTGTTAATTGTTCTATTTTATTATTAGTTATTGTTTTAATCTCTTATTGTGCCTAATAAGATTCACGGTAGGAACGAATCTTCTATCCGTCACATAACTTTTATTACAGTCTATATTGTTATAATTGTTCTATTTTATTATTAGTTATTGTTGTTAATCTCTTATTGTGCCTAATAAGATCTACGGTAGGAACGAATCTTCTATCCGTCACATAACTTTTTTATTAATTACTGTCTATATTGTTAATTGTTCATTTTTTATTATTAGTTATTGTTGTTAATCTCTTTATTGTGCCTAATAAGATCTACGGTAGGAACGAATCTTCATCCGTCACATAACTTTTATTACTGTCTATATTGTTATAATTGTTCTATTTTATTATTAGTTATTGTTGTTAATCTCTTTATTGTGCCTAATAAGATCTACGGTAGGAACGAATCTTCTATCCATCACATAACTTTTATTACAGTCTATATTGTTATAATTGTTCTATTTTATTATTAGTTATTGTTGTTAATCTTTATTGTGCCTAATAAGATCTACGGTAGGAAATTTCTTCTATCCGTCACATAACTTTTATTACTGTCTATATTGTTAAATTGTTCTTTTTATTATTAGTTATTGTTGTTAATTATTTATTGTGCCTAATAAGATTCACAATCTCAACTTCTATCTTCTATCCGTTCCTTTGTTAACTTTTATTACAGTCTATATTGTTAATTGTTCTATTTTATTATTAGTTATTGTTGTTAATTTCTTTGTGCCTTTTAAGATCTACGGTAGAAAATGAATCTTCTATCCGTCACATAACTTTTTTGGCTACAGTCTATATTGTTAATATTTCTATTTTTGTTAGTTATTGTTCTTAATCTCTTTATTGTGCCTAATAAGATTACGGTAGAAATGAATCTTCGATCCGTCACATAACTTTTTTACAGTCTATATTGTTAATTGTTATTTTATTATTAGTTATTTTGTTAACTTTATTGTGCCTCAATAAGATCTACGGTAGGAACGAATCTTCATCCGTCACATAACTTTTTTTATTACAGTCTATATTGTTATAATTGTTCTATTTTTATTATTAGTTATTGTTTATAATCTTTATTGTGCCTTAAGATCTTTAACGAAATCTTCTATCCGTCACATAACTTTATTACATATCAAATGTTTTATGAATTCATAATCTAATTATCCCTTTGGGATGAAAACAGGGCTTTCCACTCAGTTTAATTTTTAAAATTATATTGATTTTTGGCTTTCATTTTTGAAACATGAGAACTCAATGAAGGAAGGAATCATATTTAAAAAAAATAATTCTAATGTATCTGTGTATTTTTTAATCGTAGCGCACTTGTGCATGTGTGTGTGATCATTTCCGATTTTAGAAGACCATATACACCGTTATGATGCAAGTTTTTGATGAATGTGAAAGTAGCGGACAGTGCAATAAAACGACAGGACACACGGGCCTATAAGATGGCGTTTGCCTGGGGAAAATAAAGAAACCGGAAGAGATTTCTACATGCGACAATTACGAGAGAAAAACTATTCCAATAGAAATTTTAGCACTGAAATTATGAGACCTAATTGCCAATCTAGTACTGCGTTTGTATTTGTAAAGTCGAGCTAGCAACACAGAAGTCTTATCAGAACAATTACCGTGAAAATATTTATAGAAAACACAAATAGAAACTACGTCACGACGCTGGCAAATTGACTGGAGCCGAGATGGCAAGTCAGAACGTATAAAGTTGCAGATTCTTCTTTGGATTTTCTCAAGGAATTCTTGAGAAAATCATAAACAGAAGGAACAGACCAGTTCTTTTTTTCTGTTATCAATGTTCTCCCATCCGAAACAATTCGACAAGAGTCAATAAGAAAACTTAAAATTATCCAGCAAGATTTTCTTTTTCTTTCTACCTTGGCTGCCAGCAATCAGTCAACATCCCAAGAGACCGCCATAACCAAGTTACTGACAACTTCAAGTAACTTAAAACCTATATCAGAAAGGAAGTGCAAAATGTGGAGCTCATTCTAAGGGCTTATCTAAACTTTTCGAAATTGCCTCAACCAAACGACTTTGCTTCGTTAATTATAAATTAGAATGAATGCCACCTTTCGAGATAAGCAAAAGTCGACAAATTCACCAGTAAAGAAGAAGCAAGAACTGACAATAGATAAATATACTTTATAATTCCAGACAGAAAATATCAGATGGATGAAAATATTCACAACAATTTTTGGAGAATATCTTTTATTCAAATAATTTCGATCGTAATGCATTCAGCGCTATAAAGGTTGTTTCATTAAGACAGATTTTATATAAGGGTGTTTCATTAAGACGGATTTTATGTAAGGGTGTTTCATTAAGACGGATTTTATATAAAGGGTGTTTCATTAAGACGGATTATATATCAAGGTGTTTCATTAAGACGGATCAAAGTCATCAGTAAATAAATTAGTGTTATTGGTGAAAATTTACTTATTTCTCTATTGGAACATCTTATTTAAGTCATGGCAATTATGTGTGAAAAATAATATCGCCTAAATGGCTGCCCAATCTGAAAAAAGAAAAAAGATTATTAGACGCTTAAACTTAATTCACATTAAAGCCATTGGAACACACTTTATTTTCCTTCAGGGACACATGGCACAGTGGATAAAGGCGTTGGTTAGATCCAGTGACAGACCCAAAGAAGGTGAGTTCAATACCTGGTTAAGGCAGTGGAGAACTTTCAGAAGGAAAATTAGCAGGAGATAACTGATAACTGACATCCATCAAACATGGCACGTGGAACTAGAACAGTCTACCCCAGTGATCGAAATAAAGGGTTCAGTTCGAAACACCCGAAGAAGGCCGGAGCGTACAACGGCCGAAACGTTGTGACAAAGATGAAGACAATAGTCTGACTAATGTAAATATTAGAAATAATGTTTTATTCTTTATTAATTCGACATATTTTTATCACTTTAAAGTGGTAAAAAATGTCGTCTATCTTACGCATTTACAAATCTACCAATTGTCCATGCATTGTTGCCATATCGGGTCTGGTACTCCCGCTGTACGTCTAGAGATTCTTGAGAAAATCCAAAAGAAGGGTCTGTAATGTAATCGATCCTGACCAGCAATCTCGACTTCAGTCACTTCTCACCGACGGGACATGGCTCTCCCTGTTTTTTTACTACAAATATTTTCATGCTAACTGCACTGACGAGCATTTTTTTCTCTCCCCCTGGGGCCCCAACTGCGTGAATTTAAGCGTGCTACTCGAGTGGCATCTAGGTCCCACCCTTTTACTGTTGAAATAGTTAAATGCAACCGCTACTTCTACTCCAACGGTTTCTTTTCTAGCACTTCCCAACAGTGTAACTCTCTTCCGTTTCCCTGCTCCCCTGATAACTAAGATCATCGAAAATTTAAATGCAACGTCAATTGCTGCCTGTCTTCTTGAAAACCCATTCTTATTTTTGTCCTTTCCTCAATCTTCCCAATTCTCAGTTTATCTTTCACTTTCCCTTCCTGTGATCCTCTTCGTACTAATTGCATTATCGTCTTGTTGGGGTGAAAATGATTATATATATATATATATATATATATATATATATATATATATATATTAACTGATTTAAAATATGGTTTCTTCGCTACACAGTAATAACCATGTTTCAAAAACTGAAGCTAAAAACTTCAAATTTAATTATATAATTAAATTAAAAGCATTAGTTCTGTTTCATCTTCAAGCGAATTGAGCACTATTTTGTAAAAATAGAAAATATCAATCAGCTAAGTGACAAACTTTTACTTATATTAATTCTACTAATGCTCTATCTTTGATATTGAACACTTTATAACAAAAACTGCTTGCCTTAAATGCCTTTTCTCTCAGGGTGCCATTGATTGTCTGCATTTTTGGCTTCATACTATCTTTGACATCGCTATCTTATATATATATATATATATATATATATATATATATATATATATATATATATATATATATATATATTTTAGGATATTAAATCAGAATATCAAAAAATCGCGGCACAGTTGCGAAACACTGCTGCAATTGTGTAGCGATTTTTGACATGTTTTTCATTTAATATCCTAAAATAAATAATATTTTGCTCTACTCTGTATTGAGCCCTCTTTTATATTAAATGTTACGAACGTTGGAATTGTACTCTATCCGTTCTCATCTGAACTGGAAATATATATATATATATATATATATAAATATAGATAACTAGACTCGTTTCGAAAAATCCTCGAATTTTTGATTTGCTAATAATCAAATCAATCTCGAGGGAAAAAAGGTTTTAAAAAAAGAAAGAGCTACAAACATGAACTTCTGCCGACAAAAAAATTGCACAGATGCAGGTCTGAAGCCCAAAGAAAAAACCCCGACACGAGTAAGCAACTAACTAACAAAAGAGCTCAATACAACCGTAGAGCAGACCTAGATACACCTAGTGAGCCAGACAAACCTACATAGGTTTCACCTAAGCAGATCGTCAGGGAAATTCGGCCGAATTCTACAGAAGGATACTGAGAATATGTGAGCAACGACGAAGTTCTAGAGACAATGGCAACAAAAGAGACAATTATGTTTAATATCAAGAAGAAAAAGAACCTAACTTCTACATTTCAGTGGATGACACCTAATTTCCATAATGCTGTTATTTAACAACGTCCTGATTGGAAGATAAATATTAAAATCTTCACCTTCAAAGTTCAAAAATCTTGTGCAAGCTAAACACATACAGGCTCTAAATCAAGTTTCAACAACTGATATATTCTGATTGGTCCATTAATACCAAGGTCATGTTTACACCTATGCAAAACTGTTCAAACCAGAGAACCGCCAAAAATAAGAAAATGTGTTCTCGAGCCTATCACGTGATTAAGAAGTAAATAAATTATTTCAAGAATTAAAAAGTTGGTAACTTATTAAAAAATTTGTAAATGCCTCTTACTGCTTACAAAGATTTTACCATCGGTACATTTAATTTTAGACGACTGTAGAACCTAATTTCTACATTTCAGTGGATCATACCTGATTTCCAAAATGCTCTCGTTTAACAAGGTCCTGACTAGACAATAAATATTAAAATTGTCTTTTGTATATCTTCACGTGCAAAGTTCTAAAATCTTGTGCACATTTAGGCTCCAAACCAACTTTCAGCGACTGACATATTCTGATTGGTCCAATAATGACAAGGTCATGCTTCCGCCTACGCATAACATGTTCAATTTAAAAATGCGCCAAAAAGGGAAGACGTGTTCTCGAGCCTGCCACGTGGTTCACATTACTTATAAATATTTGGCGACATTTTCTCTCGGGCTTTCTTTTATTCTCACAGGCAAGGCGAAGCTCTGGAGAATTTGCGTTTTTCCCTTTGGGGAAACCGCTATAATACGCACACACACACACACACACACACATATGCATGTATGTACGTACGAATATTCATTTTTTAATAACAAAAAACACAACAACAGTTTTGGACAGTTGCAGTTGAAGAATCACAAAGATTTCGGTGAAAAGCAGATAAGTAACGGAAATCTTGACTAAATGTTTAGCTCTTGCCTTAACACATCTACAATCTCAATTTCTTCATCTCATTATGTTATACCTGACGTACCTATTCTATTATTAATAGACTCTCCCACACATAATAAGTAGTAGTAGTAGTAGCGGTCGTCAGTTCAGCTCAGTGGTGTTGAGCGAGTCAGTCGATGTCGGACATTGAAGTATCAACCATCACAACTAGATTGCTGCGTCATTAACTCTTATTTCAAGTTCCTAACGTTTTGTACCTCGAACCTAATTTAGGACGACTTATTGAAATACAAGCCTCCACTGTGAAAACTACTCTACAACATATTACAACCACAAAGACAGTGACTCTTTACGTAACATTGTAAGTCACATCTAGTCACCTTTTTTCGCACTATTTTCAAACTGTTTGATTTTGACATACACAGTTTAATATCCATTAAACTTGCACAACTTTCACCTAACAATTTATTAAACACACATTCTTTCCACAAAACTTTCATTACTATTTCTAATAAACTAGGAAAGGATGTTGACCTAAATTTAAACTTCTACATAACAACATATCAGTTGTACACAATCGAAACGCAATAATAATTTCAATACAAAACATCAACACAATTTGTATCACTTTTGTCATTGCTAAAAGAAAAATCTATTTTTGTTATTGCATTGATTTGTCGAATTTTGAATTTCTTTTGTTGTTCACTATTTCTTGGCACATTTGTTGAAAGTAAAAATAGTAAGGATTGAATTGAGGCCGTTTGATCCTCTACAGGAATTGTGAAGAAAGAAAAGCAGGAATTATTGGCTCAGGACATTGATAGCCATAAAATGGATGTAGGTTGTCTCCAAGAAACAAAAATCAATGAAGTAGGGATTGAATTAAGGCTGTTCGATCCTCTACAGAAGCAAAATCGACACATGTCCCACTTAGATTGAACACAAATCAATCGGGGTGTTATGAATAATCAAGAGTTGTCTCCCCTTGTTCTGTTACTCTCCTCTTCGAGAGAGTTATTTCTGTTTATTGGAACTATAAGATGACACTATATGCAAACCTTGTATTCTCAATTGAATAAAGCTTTCTTAAAGCCTTCAAAAAACACAACTACTGCCTCAACACAACTACAATCTCTATTTCTTCATCTCATTACAACCACAAAAGCAATGACTCTTTACGTAACTTTGTGAGTCACATCTACTCACGTTTTTTCACACTATTTTCAAACTGTTTAATTTTGACATACACAGTTCAACATTCATAAAACTTGCACAAATCTTCATCCAACAATTTATTCAACACACATTCTTTCCACAAAACTTTCATTACTATTTCTAATAAACTAGGAAAGGACGTTGAACTAATTTTAAAATTCTACGTAACCAGTTGTACACAATCTAAATGTAATAATAATTTCAATACAAAACATCAACACAACTTGTATTGCTTTTGTCACTGATAAAAGAAAAATCTATTTTTGTTATTGCATTGATTTGTCAAATTTGTTATTTCTCTTGTATTGTTTCTTGGAACATTTGTTGAACGTAAAAATAGTAGGGATGGAATTGAGGCCGTTCGATCCTCTACAGAAGCAAAATTGACACATGTCCCGTTTAGATTGAACACAAATCAATCGGGGTGTTATGAACAATCAAGAGTGGTCTCTCCTTGTTCTGTTAGCCTCCTCTTTGAGAGAGCTATTTCTGTTTACTGGGACTATAAAAGGACAGTATACGTGAACTTTGTATACTCAGTTGAATAAAGCTTTTTAAAGCCTACACCTGCGTACTTCTGTCATGACACGTACATCAATACGATATAAGGAAATCTTTATAGGCTCAAATATAAAAAACAATATTTGTATGAATGTGAACGAAGGAAATCCTCATAGAAATATAAAAGATCTTTTGTAGATTTATATATTTTCATACTTGAATTTTTTTTTTAAATATAACGTGAAGAAGGCAGACATTCTGTTGAAAAATTGTTTAACATTGTCAAACACTGTGCTTTCTTTTCTTTTTTTTATTTTCTTAAATCACACCTTTCTCTTAACTATTTGTTATGAATAATCAAGAGTGATCTCCCCTTCATTACTCTCCTCTTTGAGGAAGCTATTTCTGTTTACTGGGACTAAAAAATTACACTCTACACGAAGCTTGTATTCTCAGTTAAATAAACCTTTCTTAAAGCCTACACCTGCGTACTTTTGTCATTACAATTACCTCCTTTATGAAAACAAATTAGATAAATTAGGTTAAAATAATACTTTAATTATATATATATTTTTTTTTTTTTTTTTTGAGTCTCTAGGTCTAACGATGAGTTCTCTGAGTGAAGCTCGTTCTTTGTAATAACTCTTCAAGAATCCAATCCCGGTGTTATGAACAATCAAAAGTGACCTCCCCTTGTTTTGTTACTCTCCTCGTTGAGAGAACTATTTCTGTCTACTGGGACTATAAAAGGACACTATACGTGAACTTTGTATTATCAGTTGAATAGGGTTTTCTTAAAGCATACACCTGCGTACTTTTGTCATTACACGTACATCAATACGATATAAGGAAATATTTACAGGCTCAAAATTTATCAGTGAGGAGTTATAAATAACACGTTAACAGAAACACAGAAAAAAATTGGCATCATACGGGCATTAGATTCTGAGAAATGGATAAAAATTGATGAATGTACGAATAATTGCGTCGTTATCTGCATATATATATATATATATATATATATATATATATAACATTCGCAGACAGTTGTCTTTCACAGCTCCTCAATGCGACTAGACATCCAAATGCCTCAAGCCAGGATTGAAACCAACCGATTTGATGTCAGTCAGAGCTTCTATCACTTGGCTGTCGTCACTCGGCAGAGTTACGCAGATAAATCTAGCGTATGGTTTTTATGAATGTAAACAAATGCCAATCAGCCGGAGGGCTCCATTCATTTGACTGAAAAGCTTTGCATTAGTGCATGTGGTTGTTGTTTATAGAATTAGCTTATCATACAACAGTGCTCAATTGAAATATATTTTCAAGAGCTAAATCAATTGAAATATATTTTCAAGAGCTATATATATATATATATATATATTTATATATATATATCAATAAGAACATCGGATTTTATATCTTACTGTTCTTTCTTTTTATTATTATAATATATATATATATATATATATATATATATATATATATATATATATATGCTTAAGAGAGATATGAAATTAACCCCTCCTATACTCTATCTGGTCTCTTTAACTCCCACTCTCAACCCCGTCCCCTGTTAAATTACAAAAATTACACTACATTTTGGTGAAATAAATTATTGTATCTTATATAAGTGAAATCAGAGCACTTTAAGATACCAAAATTATAAATTATGGTATCTTAAAGGGTCTGTTTTTTTCATTCATTTTATATATATATATATATATATATATATATATATATATATATATATATATATATATATATATAATTATTTATTTATTTAAAAATATGATTCCAACGCTACATAAGAGTTCTCATGTTACCTAACGAGTTCTTTCCTATTTTCTATATTTTTCACACACACACACACACACACACACACACACACACACACACACACACACACACACACACACACACACACACACATATATATATATATATATATATATATATATATATATATATAAATGGTGTTCTTATTGATAAATCATTATTACATCCCCCCAAAAAAAAGAAATCTTAAAAAATAAAACAAATCTAAAAATATTTTCTGGCTTTAAATAACCTGTAAGGGTTGATAAACCGTAGAATGTGGGAACATTGTTATTATTATAAATAATATATATATATATATATATATATATATATATATATATATATATATATATATATATATAATAAAAAGAAAGAACGGTAAGATATATACTCCGGTGTTCTTTTTTGATATTTTCATTTTGACAAAACAGTGTTCAATGTAAATTTACAGAGCATTAATATTATAAATTAACTGATTTAAAATATGGTTTGTTCGCTACATAGGAATTACTATATATATATATATATATATATATATATATATATATATATATATATATATATATATATATATATATATAACTGGTGTTCTTATTGATAAATCATTATTACCTCAAAAAAAATAAATAAATAAATAAATCTTAAAAATAAAACAAACCTAAAAAATATGGAAAAAACTGGAAAAGTTTAATGTGACTTGTAATATTGTATTCCATCTGGAGAGAGGCAGCAAATTTGAGGGCCGCCCCGGACGGAAAAAAAAAAACTAGCTATGGCACTGAACTAGCATAAAAATCATTCAAAAGAACATTTGAAAAGCTCCTATCTTGGTGCTGTTGCATACGCCCCAAATGAATGCAAGGGAGAAAATTCAGTGTTAATATTTGCAAGAGTTATCTGCCTTACAACGTGTTTTCGCATAGAGAACGTTATTGTTTTACCGATTGTTAATTTTTGTTTCCTATTTCTTACAATTAATTCCAGTTTATTTTTATCATAAAATCCAGATCGTCTTTCTATTATCGGTAATAACCAGAACCGGAAATAAATAATAAGTTTCCGGTAAAACTCGAACTTATCTTTCTTACATCCAGTGATACAGATTTTCTGGGGTGGCTGCTTTTTAGGGCTACACTACAAGTATCAGGCATTCAAATATAGTTACACAGATTGTATTGATTATTTTCCCAAAAAGATTGATATTCTTTGTTATTCAATGAGCCTTGTACAACTCTCTGACAAACCCTTTCTTCAATATCTGTCTATATCTCTGAGATGAGGTATTATGATTACTTACATTATTTACTTTATTCGAATTTTATTGTCATAACGTTTCGGCCGTTGCATGCTGGGAGTAATTTTATTATTTTTTTATTTATTTAATTTATTTTAAACGCGGTTAAAATTTTATTTTATTTATAATTTTCATCTTTATTATTATTTTATATTTTATTTTTATTTATAATAATAACAATGTTCCCACATTTTACGGTTTAACAACCCTTTACACAGGTTATTTAAAGCCAGAAAATATTTTAGGTTTTAAGTTTTTGGGTTTTTTTTTCTTTGTTTGTTTTTTGTTTTTTAGGTAATAAGGATTTACATACGTCTTATTAATTAACCCATAAATTGGGATGGGAGAAGTAAATTTTTTTTCTTTTCCCAGGGGTATTTACGTGTAAGTTAAATATAACGAACCCAATGGGAATTGGAACTCGGCTCTCCGAATAACAATTAACAAGCCCTTATCTATTACACCATTTGCACATCCAAGTATACAGCAAATGATATTCCCAAGCGGTCGCCAATCTAATTATTGACCAGGTTCAAGGACAAACAAAATTATAAATTCACTTTCATCCAATGCTTAACTTTTATTCCAATTCTGATCATCGCTTTTAAAAACATTAAACATTGCCGAGGAGTGAAGGTAGTTAAAATAAAAGCGGTGTCATGAGGAAAACTGTCCTTTTGACATTCGGTTTTTGTTTTTGGCGGGCACGAACATCCATGTTTGCTGAAAAGTTAATCAAATCCCGTATTTCTCGCTGTTTGTGTTCAAAGAAATAAGAGTTACCTCCCTTGTTTCGTAAACCATTTAACGAGAGAAGTTAAAATATGTATGTTTGTGAGGGAAAAAGATATGAAAACTCTGAAGTCGTGCTGGTAACGTCGCGGTTATCAGCGCAGAAAATGAAATCGGCAAGCACATTTCAATTGAGAAAGGCATGAACCCATCTCTATTTTACTCTGTCTTAAATAGCAGCGTTAACTGGGGCCTCTAGATTTGTATAGTAACCTGTTTAAGACAAGGAAAAATTCATAATTACAAACCACTACCGTAGCTCTAGGGTATGGAATAGTTAAGGGGGGGCGGTCCGTCACGGGCAACACTTTGTGGGGAGGCTCTTTTGGGTCCGCTACTTGAGGGATTTTTTAGTGTGCCCACGTCGCTACCGAATGCGTCACGAGGTCGAGATTTGAAGGAGATTAACCGGCAATACCGTGGCGCAATTGATCACGCTCCCTTGGTACATCGCCTTTTGGTGACGCCTCAAGCACCGGGTAGCGACCCCAACCCCCTCTCGACGCAGTGGTACTACCTGAAGTGATGCCACCTCTATGACGCCTGAGCTAAATATTATTTTGAAACTTTCTCTACTGAATGAAAAAAAAAAATAATTTATCAATCCACCCACGGGGATCGAATGTGGCACAAGGCCTTTTTAATGTGGGTATCTCTGAGCCCGTAGGCCCAACCAAAAATAAATAACCATCCAAACCCGCCGAGGCGGGCCAGTTCCGTCAACCTCCCCCAACGAAACCCTACCCTTCGGCAGAGCCTCGTCCGGGTTCCTCTCTGCAAGCAGAGAGTTCGACAGACACCCGACCCGGCAGCTCACAAAGCGCAGATACTACACTTTGATCCTAGCCACCGGGCCGAGCGGGTATTCTAATGAATGTGACAGCGATATATAAGCCACAATAGGTCGTATTTAATTAAAGGTGGTTTTAATGTCGGGACACTACGCACAGGATCATTTCGATGTAGCATATGTATTTGTTATATTGGAATAAAGTGTCACTGCCGACACTTGAATTTGAACATAGATCGCCAGTGAGCAAACACAGGCGATCCTATTATTAAATTAAGTGGATCATGTGTCCATGGGAGAAACGCATAAGTAGGAAGTCGTGTGACGTCTAAATGACCGCCATTTCTAGTCTATCTAATATTACTATACGGATCACCCTTTCTAGTCTATCCTCTATTACTATACGAACCGCTATTCTCTACACTATTCACTATACTACTTCTCTATACGGATCACTATTCGGTGGGAGCTAGTATTATCGAGCAAGTACTATTAGTGCAAGTATTATTCGAAGGCGTCTGACACCAGTATTGTTCAACGGCGTTACTATAGTTGTATCTGCGATTACAAAGTCTCTACTACAATGAGCATTACGAAAATGACAACGAGTATTTAAGCGATTGTTATCTTGCCCAAATCATGAACATTGTCCAGTGATGTATTCAGGGCTGTTTTATCGTCGTTAACAATGCTGAAACCTGTCAATGGACCCCGGTGCGTTCTTTTAATGTAACAGTGTCGCTGTGTGTGAGAAACACATCTTGATTGTTGTCATAGACATTCTATTTTCCTTGACAGAATCATTTGAGGTAGGTGTTACTCTATTTTTCCTATTTTCGGCCTGTTAATAGTTAATTTAATTTTAATAATTACATTGAGGGTTTCGGCTCTCGTTTTTGAAGCATGAGAACTCTTATGTAGCTAAGAGTTCATATTTTTTTAAATAATTATAACATATATATATATAATTAATTCATCGAGTCTAGAAGAAACCTCAACAGAATGCAGAAAGTACTGGATGGCCATTTTGTTCTATATTTGGGATTCATCAGCATCCATGACAAATCCACTACCGAGGGTTTCAAACCCTGACAGTTTGGCGCACAGATGAATCCCAAATATAGAACAAAATGGCCATCCAGTACTTTCTGATTTCTGTTGAGGTTTCTTCTAGACTCGATGAATTAATTATATATAATTATCAAATTCTCCTAATAATATATATATATATCTACCGTATATATATATATATATATATATATATATATATATATATATATATATATATATATATATATATATATATATATATACTGGTCGCGCCAGAAGGTTTTCTCGTCTGAGTCCGTCCTTCAAATCTACCATTCATTCGTTGTTGGAAGTTACCTGATAATCCGGAGTCCTTTAAAAATGATTTTGGTGAAATAAATTATTGTAATGGTACCTTAAAGTGGTCTGTTTTTTCATTAATTAATTATATATATATATATATATATATATATATATATATATATATATTAAAAATAAATAAACGACTTCCGGTAAAAATAACCGCCATAATAGACTACCCACAATGCACCACTAACACGTACATAAATAAATAGCCGAGAAAAATAACAGCACACGTGGCCTGACGATTGCATATAGCATGAAACAGACTGTCGCCTCTAAGTGTTGACTTCTCTGTTCACTTTTATATATATATATATATATATATATATATATAAAATTTATTTTAGGATATTACAACATGTTAAAAATCGCTACATAATGGTAATTATGTTACAACACCATAAATCTGTCTCCACAGGTGATGTTAAACTACTGGCGAGTGAAAAAAAATATATATAAAAATATTTTATTTTCAGAATATAAGCTTGTGAGCTTTGCCGTGATTAACCAATCGAATGTGACCTACGATAAATACAAATTTACTTTTTTTTAATATATGTCATAACACGAAGTTGTCTGCATATAAAACCTAGACAATTTCCTTATAGGAAGATACAGGTCGTTACATTATTTCGTAAGATGTATCGAAGTATTGAGCCCTTGAATTAAATGTTACGTACAGTAGAATTATACACCATTTTTCCTGTATATATATATATATATATATATATATATATATATATATATATATATAAAATAAATATAATCTTAAGGTGTGCTATATTTATGGGATAAAGTGCTCAATATCAGAGATAGAGCGTGTGTAAATATAAAAAGTGAACATAGAAGTCAACACTTAGAGGCGACAGTCTGTTTCATGCTATATGCAATCGTCAGGCCACATATGCTGTAATTTTTCTCGGCTATTTATATATATACGGGTTAGTGGTGCATTGTGGGTATTCTATTATGGCGGTTATTTTTACCGGAAGTCGCTTTGTTTATTTATTTGGGTCAAATTATATTGCTCGTTTTTATTTTTTATTTTTTTTTTTTTTCTTTATTTATTTATTCACGTATTTAACAGTTTTGTTTTGGTTTGAGAATTTAATTAAAGCTATTTGTTCAATTTTGGGGTTGGTTGTTGTAGTTCATTCTAACTATTATTTTTTTGGCGGAAACAGATTTTTAATTTGGGATTGGTTTGTCTATTTATTTACTTGGATGAATTTAGGTCAATTTATTTGTATATTTTCTCTTTTTGGTTTTCGGTTTTTAAGCAACATAGTATTTATTTTATTTTATTTTATTTTATTTATTTATTTTTTTTATTAGTGTGTTTGTTTGTTTTTATTTTATTTTTTCCGTTTTTCATTTTTTAGGTTACGTAGTAAAAATTTATTTTCATGCCTGCATTTTGAGATGAGCTCGGATCTTTTATTTAATAATTTATTTTGGTCGGGGAAAGTAATGATAGCTATTTTTTCCTCCAAGCAAAGTTTGCAAGTTTTTGATTGGTTGTTGTAGGCTGATGACTTTTTCCTTATCTTCCAAGATATTTTTGGTGTGATGTGCGTTTTGTTTTTTATTTCCCAGATATACTTAGAAAGCATAGTACTGTTCGCATATTTACTATTTGTGAACGATGTTTTGTGTGTATAATTTCTTAAATAAAAACGAGCAATATAATTTGACCCAAATAAATAAACAAAGCGACTTCCGGTAAAAATAACCGCCATAATAGAATACCCACAATGCAATTTCTAACCCGTATATATATAAATAGCCGAGAAAAATAACAGCATATGTGGCCTGACGATTGCATATAGCATGAAACAGACTGTCGCCTCTAAGTGTTGACTTCTATGTTCACTTTTATATATATATATATATATATATATATATATATATATATATATATATTAAAATTTTAGAATTAGGTGTTTTTGTTATCGAAAGATTTGCCAAAGTTCATATTTATTTTGCAACATTCGAAAGTACTTGGGAAGAAAATGAAAATTTACTGATAAAATAAAAAAATAATTCAAAACATTGAACAATTAAATAAAAAATTGATAGACAGAATTGGTCCATATATATATATATATATATATATATATATATATAAAACAATCTATACGTTCAGTTAAAAGTAAAAAATAAAATCATCCTTGATGAAGGCTAATTGTATAGCCGAAAGCTCTCAGACATACATAACTTTTTTGACAATTTCTGTATAATTTATGACGAGAAAGGAAAAAAATATCATAAGAACACGAGGAAAACTAAATAAAAAATTAACCGCAATAACTTGTCAGATGTTTTTTAATGAAACTTGTATAAAAGTTTGCTACCCAAATACACAATTATATATATATATATATATATATATATATATATATATATATATATATATATATATATATATAGCGGCCATCACTAAATTTTCGATACCAAAGTTTTAAAATGAATTTTAAAAATGAAAAGCATTCATGAAGCTTTTTTTAGTTTAAATTGAAAGCTAAATGTTTAAAAATTTACTATTTTCACCAAGTAAATATCCCGGTGTATTTAAAATAGAAATTATATTAATTAGTATCTCAAATTTTTTGGTCGATTTCAGAAAATCAATTACAATATTTGTCAGATGTCATTTGAGGAAAATTAGCAAATTTAAAATTAAATTAATCTGATTTCAAACTAATATTACTTTTAGTATAAAACGTAGTATACAAGTATTTCTTAACCACGGGGTCTTGTTTTTTTGTTTTTTTTTTTGTTTTTTTTTCCTAGAGTCTTGATTGATATAATGACAGAATGACGTCTTGATAGCTAAATATGGTTATGCAGAATTGACATAAATTTACGAAATCTAAGTGAACGCTTTGTTTTTGGTTTTTAAGTACTTAGTAATTTTTAAAAATAAATATATTTTCAGCAATTATCTAATATTTTATTGAATTTTAGTTACTTTAGTTTTGTAGCCTTACGTTTGAAGACGCTTTCTGAAATATCTGTCTATATTTCTGAGATGATGTATTATGTACACTATTTACATTATTCGGACTATTGTCCTCATCTTTATCGCCATATTTATTACAACGTTTCGGCCTTTCAGTGTCTGTCTATATTTCTTAGATGAGGTATTATGTACACTATTTACATTATTCGGACTATTGTCCTCATCTCTGTCGCCATATTTATTACAACGTTTCGGCCTTTCAGTATCTGTCTATATTTCTGAGATGATGTATTATGTACACTATTTAGATTATTCGGACTATTGCCCTCATCTCTGTCGCCATATTTATCACAACGTTTCGGCACTTCAGTATCTGTCTATATTTCTGAGATGAGGTATTATGTACACTATTTACATTATTCGGACCATTGTCCTCATCTTTGTCGCCATATTTATTACAACGTTTCGGCCTTTCAATATCTGTCTATATTTCTGAGATAAGGTATTATGTACACTATTTAGATTATTCGGACTATTGTCCTCATCTTTGTCGCCATATTTATTACAACGTTTCAGCCCTTCAGTATCTGTCTATATTTCTGGGATGAGGTATTATGTACACTATTTACATTATTCGGACTATTGTCCTTATCTCTGTCGCCATATTTATCACAACGTTTTGGCACTTCAGTATCTGTCTTTATTTCTGAGATGAGGTATTATGTACACTATTTACATTATTCGGACTATTGTCCTCATCTTTGTCGCCATATGTATTACAATGTTTCGGCTGTTGTACGCTCCGGCCTTCTTCAGGTGGTTGGAATGTCGAACTGAACCCTTTCTGAAACAATAATAAAATTTAAAATACTATAAAATTTTCTTAAATTTATTTAGAATATTAATAACTGATATAATAAAATACGATGATGGAATAACTCAATAATTTATGAAAATTATGCTATTTTATTTATTATTAATTTATATTTTTAACATCTTACTAATTTTTAATTTTATTATTTATTGTTAATTGTTATCATGATTGTTATGTAAAGTTAAAAGTTATTTTATTTATCTAAATGTTATTATTTATTACGAAATTGTTTACGCATTTAATGCAGTATATCCCAAAACAATATATAAAAAAAACAGTAAAGTGTGTATGTGGGGGGGGGAAGAATTCTTAAAGCACGTGATCTTTTAATAATAATGTCATGCATTGTTTTTTAAACAAGGTGTTACAGAGAGTGAAAGAGTAAAGAGGAGTGTTTGGGAAAAGGATAAAGAGAAGGACAGAGATCAAGAAGATTTCTTTTTACTAATCTTCCCCCTATACAAGGTCCAAGAGCAACTGAAGGTAAGAAGGTTACTGAGGGAATTTTTTTTTTTTGTGAGTGGTAAGTGTCTGATGCAAAAGGCGCAGTTCGTAAAGATATGTGAGAAAGATAACGGTTAACTCTAGACTTAGACAGATTAAGATTCTAGTGGTCAGACATGCATCCTCTTGTTTTTTTTTTTTTTGGAGGAGGGGTAAGAAAATCACCCCCAGCAAGGCAAGAGTGCCACTAGCACACAAGGGTTTACAGAGAGTGAGAGTAAGAGTAAAGAGAAGTGTTTGGGAAAAGAATAAAGAGGACAGACATCAAGATCAAGGTTTCAGATGTCGTTTTACATTACGTTTGAATATTTGAAGAGCTATCACGGAAGCAATTGATAGGAAGGGAGTTCCACTGACGGGAGGTGCGAGATAAGGTGTTGTTGGAGTAGAAGAGGTGGCTACATTTAGCCGTTTCGAAAGCGAAACGGTGGGACCGAGATGCCAGCCTAGTAGCACGCTTAAATACATGCAGTTTGGGATCCACCGAAAGTAGCTCGTCGGAGCACTTACCATGGAAGTACTTGTAGAAAAGACGCGGGTAAGGCACAGCACATCTGTGGGGAAAGGATAAAGGGAAGGACGGGGATCAAGGTCAAGGCTTCAGAAGATGTCGATTGACATTACATTTGGATATTTGAAGATTATAGATTATTCAAGGAAGCAATTAATAGGAAGCGAGTTCCACTGACGGGAGGTACGAGATAAGAAACTATTGGAGTAGAAGAGATAATATTTACTTGACTCTCACAGGGTCAGGATGTGACACAAGGTCGTTTAACGTGGGAGACCTGAGCGTTCCCACTCAAGGGCCACTGATCCAAAACTGGTCATAGCTTGTCCAAGCTGGTCAGAGCCTAGTCAAAGCTGGTCATGACTTGTCCTAGCAGGTCCAGGCCGGAGCCAGTCCAAGCTAGTCGAAGCCTTGATCGAATCTCAGCCATAGGCCAAGAACCGATCCAATATTTGTCAAAACCCCCAGCCGAAAAACGTCGGGTGTTCGGGGAGAAGAGTTAGCTACATTTAGTCGTTTCGACTGTGAAAGGGTGGAACTGAGATGCCAACCTAAAAGCACGCTTAAATTCGTGCAGTTTAGGAACAAGTGAAGGTAACTCGTCGGAGCAGTTGCCATGAAAGTACTTGTAGAAAAGACAGAGGGAAGCCACATCACGTCTGTGAGATAGCGACTGCAGACGAGATGCCAGATCAGGACCGATCACGTTGCATATCCGTCTCTGGGTTTTGTCGAGGACTTCGAGATGAACAGTGGCAGCACCAGACCATATATGGCAGCAGTATTCCATGCAAGGACCAATGGTTGAATGGATTACCATACTTACAAAAACGGAAATGTTTATACACTAAAAGAATTAAAAAATTATTCTAAAAAACGACTTTTATTAGGCTTTTCAATTTTTTATTAGTAAATATCACTTTGACTTAATAACAATATCACTTAACCGCATTGAAGTAATACAGAATTTCAAACGATTTATTATAATTAAAATTTAAAACAGATAAAAACAAAAAAAAATCATTATTCATCGAAATTATTTTTCTTAAGACAATAGTGTCCTTAATAAATATTATTTATAAAAGCAATTAAAAAAATTTCTAATTAAAAAAATGTTTTAGTTTTATTGCATTTTTGTTTACCATTCGATGCAGATTTTCGGGAAATGATTAGCAGTTTGAAAAAAGTATATATATGATTTATATTCTCCAGGGAGTTCTGGTTTTTAATAATAAAAAATTTTGAGATTGAAATTTAATTTCGAGAAATTTCGAGAAATTAAGTAAGTGGGGGTAATATTCGTAAAAAAAAAAAAACAATATTTTACCAAGATTTTCTTAAAAAAAAAAATAAAAATAAAATATAAAAACCTTCAATAATAATTTAATTCATTTGTGAATAAGTTCTGAAATTTTCATTAAAATCCGAAATTTATTTGATTTTTACAAGAATTTCCAAATCAATGTTTTTTACCAAAAAAAAAAAAGTTTTACTAAAACATTAATGGCAAATATTACGTAGACCACTGACGTAAAAAAACGATTTTTAACCAAAATTTCGAACGTGCCAGAAAGGATGAAAAAATTTAACAAGATAATAAAAAATACTTTCGTTGTTTCTCTTAGTAATAACATAAACAGTTTGACGATAAAACTTTGTTTTTATAAATTTTGGAGTCTTTTTTCATCATGGTATAGGGTTTTTCAGCGACAAGTGTACGTGCTTTATATATATATATATATATATATATATATATATATATATATATATATATATATTATATATTTGGATTGATTGTTGTACTCTATTCTAACGGTTATTTTGGCGAGATTGTTTTGTTAATTTGTTTATTATTTTCTCTATTCACATATTTGGGTTGATTGTTTTTTATGTATTTATTTTTTATTTATTCTATTTCGTCTATTCTAACGGGAGTGGTTTGCTAGTTTGTTTATCATTTGTTTGTGTTAATTTATTTTACTTGTTTTTATATTATTTTGTTTATTTTTATTTATTCTCTTCAGTTTTCGAATTTTATGCAACGCAGTAAAAATTGTTTTCGTGTCTGCATTTTGAGATGAGCCCAGATTGTTTATTTAGTAATTTATTTTGGTCTGGGAAGGTAATAATAGCTATTTTTTCCTCCAAGCAAAGTTTGCAGGTTTTAGATTGATTGTTGTAGGCTGATGATCTTTTCCTTATTTCCCATGATAGTTTTGGTGTGATTTGTGTTTTGTTTTTAATTTCCCAGATATACTTAGAAAGCATTGTGCTGTTCGCGTATTTATTATTTGTAAAAGATGTTTTGTGTGCATAGTTTCGTTGTTGACAGGGCCGTTCAGTTACTCCTATGTATACTTTACATATGCTCTATTTCTAATATTGAGCACTTTATCCCATAAATATAGCACACCTTAAAACTATATTTCTTCATATATATATATATATATATATATAGTTTATAGTAAATATGAGGTGGTTGTATTGAGCTCTTTTTAGTTAGTTGTTTACTCGTGTCGGGTTTTTTTTCTTTGGGCTTTAAAACCTGTATCTGTGCGATTTTTTTCGACAGACTTTCATGTTTCTAGCTCTTTCTTTTTTAAAACCTTTTTTCCTTCGTGATTGATTTGATTATTGGCAAATCAAAAATCAAAGGTTTTTCGAGACAGAGTATAGTTACCTATATATATATATATATATATATATATATATATATATATATATATATATATATATATATATATATATATAATTGAATGAGTTTGTATACATTCAACTAAATATGTTAGCTCTATCACTGATATTGAGAGCTTTCCAATAAGCATCGCATATATATAAAATATATATAGAATTTATATATATATATATATATATATATATATATATTATGTAATGGATTGTCCGACAATTATATATTTTCTGTTTATAGCTTATTTTAATAGATACAATTTATTTTGTATCTATAAACAAAGCAATTTCTTAAATAAATCATATCTATTAAAAATAATGTAGAAACAGAATATATATATATATATATATATATATATATATATATATATATAGATAGATAGATAGATAGATAGATAGATAGATAGATAGATAAATAAATAAATAAATAAACAAACCTAGTGAGCTAAGCGGATCGTCAGGGGAAGCCAGCTTTCCCCTGACGATCCGCTTAGTATTCCTGGGTAGGTTTGTCTGGCTCATTAGATTTATCTAGGTCTGCTCTACGGTTGTATTGAGCTCTTTTGTTTGTTAGTTGTTTACTCGTGTCGGGGTTTTTCTTTGGGCTTCAAACCTGTACCTGTGCGATTTTTTTCGACAGACTTTCATGTTTCTAGCTCTTTCTTTATTTAAAACATTTTTTCCCTCGAGATTGATTTGATTATTGGCAAATCAAAAATTCGAAGCTTTTTCGAAACGAGTATAGTTACCTATTAGGAAATGTATTAAATACAGTTTTTTTTTTGTTTTGTTTAAACGTGAGTATCAAAAAAAAAATAAAAATAAAAAAACGTTAGAACAAAATATATTAAAAATAAGAGGGTGTCACTGAGCAATATGTTGTATTTTCTCTAGAGAGGAGGGCTCTGGCGGCCAACACTCGAGCTACGCCGTTGTATCAACCGTGGAGAGAGAAAAAAAAACGGAAAATCGCTTCACTGTCTTTCCGAGAATTGTGCCAAATCACAGATAAGAGAAAATAGATCAGCGAAGTGACATGATCGCCTTTATCCTGAAAGTAGTAAATTGCATTAAAAAAAAAAAAATTAGAAACGATTTCTCCTTCTGAATCCATATTAATTCGAATAAAATTTTAAAAAATATATGAAATCCAGAAAAACAAAACTTTAGGCTGTAAAATTTTAAAAAAAAAGAAGAAATTCTAGAACATTCGTCACGACTGCGCGCGCGCCATTCTTTTTGTTTTTAACCAATCAAATTACTTTATTTGCGAGTTTCTCTTTGTACACGTGGCAGAAACCACGTTGTAAATTCTTCTTCTTCTTCTTCTTCTTTCTTTCTTTCTTTCTTTCTTTCTTTCTTCTTCTCCTCCTGCTCTTTCTTCTTCTTCTTCTTCTTCTTCTTCTTCTTCTTCTTCTTCTTCTTCTTCTTCTTCAACCCTTCTCGAAACTACTAAATGAGGCAAAGATATATATATTTTTTTTGCCTCGTAGCAAACTAACACTCACACATCATGGGCGAAAAAAAATATACAGTGTAACCCGGATATAAGAGAGTTGTCGGGACCGGAGACTAAGTCTCTTATATCTGGGTTTCTCTTATATCCGGGTTTGGTCTATTTTGTTTAGGTAAGTATGGGCTCTAATTTGGAACCAGAGAAAATCTCTCTTATATCCGGGTTACACTGCATTTATTTTTTGACAACTAGATTTTATTTAAGTTTATTTTACTTTCGTTTCTTGCTTTGTTTTTCTTTCTTTGCTTTCACGCAATTAATCCTTCATTTTCTTTTCTATTTCTTTTTCTTTTATTTTCTTTCTTTTTCTTTCTAACCTCCTTTTTCTGTATTTCTTTCTTTTTCTTTCTTTCTTTCTGTCTGTCCTTTAACGTAATATATTTCTTCTCTTTTCCTTTCTCTTCTTTCTTACTTTTCACGCAAATAATCCTTCATTTTATCTTCTAGTTCTTTTTATTTTTTTTCTCTTTTTTTCATTCTGCCTTTCTTTTTCTTTCATTTTTTTCTTTTCACGCAAATAACTCTTCATTTTTTCTTTCTTTCATTTTTCCTTCCTTGCCTTCTTTTTCTTCCTTTCCTTCTTCTTTTTCTTTCTTTCTTTCCTCCCTTCTTTTTCTTTTTTCTTTCCTTCATTTTCTTTCTTTCTTTTTTGTTATTTCTTTCTTTCTTTCATTTTTTCGTTCTTTCTTTCTTTCTCTTCACGAAATATTTGATGCTATCATTTTTCTTTCCTTTCTCTTCTTTCTTTCTTTCTTTCTTTTCACACAACTTAATCATTCTTTTTGTGTTTTTTTTCATTCTTTTTTTCTTTCGTTTTCTTTTTCTTTCTTTGTTCTATTTTTTACCCTATAATCTTTCTTCTTTTAATATATTTTTCTTTCTTTCTTTCTTTCTTTCTTCATGCATTTATTTATTTACTTCTGTCTTATGTCGTGAAAAACATCAGGAAAATACATCGATAATCTTGAACCATTAGTAAAAATAGTTGTAATATAAGAAAAAGTAGCCAAGATTAAGTAAGGTATCTTTCTCCACAGGGGTTTGTATATTGTATAGTGGCAGATTTTTAAGGGAAGTAAGTGGGGTAACTCCACAATATATATATATATATATATATATATATATATATATATATATATATATATATATATATATAAATGACAATAGGAAAACTGTAATAGTTTCCGACGCGTTTCGTCCAATGTGGACTTTCTGAAGGCAAAAACGAAATTAATTTATTTAAACAAAGTAACTAATAATAACAAAAACAAAATGTCCTTAGCAACTGAAAGAATTTAGAGAACGCTATTTTCATACAGTTAACTAAAAATTACGTCATTTACTGTCACGTGTGGAAATATTGTTTTTATTGCTGTGTTGACTGATTCAACCATTTTCTTTTGATTTCACGTTATAGTTGTGTACGTGTGTTTGGGAGAGAAGTAATTCTGTTAAGAAAGGTGAAATAGGGAAAAGGCCTGGGTGTAGATTAATATTTGAGTAATATTCAATGGCGGCACTCTCTAGGATTTTCCTTCCGAGTGAGTTATTTTCCTTTTTATGAGTGTAGCATTTTTAAAATCAAAATTATGGTTCAATGTATTTCTATGTATGACTAGTGCATTAGCTAAGTTGTTTTTGTGAATTCTCTTTTGTGCTTATAAATGCGTTTTTTTAAATTTCTACTTGTTTCTCCAATATATTGGGAGGAACAGTTTTGGCAATTTATTTTATAACTGCCTGCTTCAGAAATATTATTGCTATTAGTGTTTGAAGATCTGAGTATATCCATAATGATTTTGGAAGTGTTTGTGACTATTCTAAGATTATTTAAATGGGATAGATTATTTTGTATAGTGGACGTGACAGA
Source organism: Acanthosepion pharaonis (assembly GCA_903632075.3). Classification (NCBI taxonomy): domain Eukaryota; kingdom Metazoa; phylum Mollusca; class Cephalopoda; order Sepiida; family Sepiidae; genus Acanthosepion; species Acanthosepion pharaonis. The sequence continues at coordinate 879,871 of CAHIKZ030000210.1, read as the reverse complement.
GTTGGTCGGTAGTATTATGTATCTGTTTTCATGTAATTTACAACTTAGCTAATGCACTAGTCATACATAGAAATAAATTCAACCACAATTTTGATTTTAAAAATGCTACACTCATAAAAAAAAAAGAAAATAACTCACTCAGAAGGAAAATTCTAGAGAGTGTCGCCATTAAATGTATTTTTGATTTTATTAACTCGATATATTTTTCATACTTCAAACGTTATTTTTAGGGGATACTCCTATTTGTAGTAGACGTATATGTCGGAGTTAACTCCTCCTCACTCCGTTAATCCTTTCACCAGGGGTATCTCTTCCCTGGCTATAAATAGCCGCTGAATCTTCACCTCTATCCCTTTTTTTCCTTCAGGCCTGTGCACCAACACCTCGAGGTAAATTTCTCTTATTCCTAGAGGATTTTCAGCTATCAACCTCGAAAAGTAGTCGCTAACAAGGGATAGCGTGGAAACACGCTAAGCATAATACACACACACACACGCACATACAGAATATTCACATACGCACGCACATACAGAATATTCACACACGCACTCACATACAGAATATTCACACACACTTCGTCCTTTGTACTGTTTCCATGTATTGTAACTTGTTATTAATATATATTTGTATATACATATATTATCGGTCTTGTTTTGTTTGCTTTCTTTATCTTCTACTTGATTATTTCTCTTGTTGTTGTCTTGGTTACATTTGATATTGTAAAAATTGTAGAGGGTCAGTTTTTATTTCTATTTATAACCAATACAAATTGGCTGACCCACTATATATATTTTAAACAGTATTTATTTACCGGCGTAAACATTCCAGAAATCTTATTTTAAAAAATGTGTCTTCCGGTAGGATTCGAACCTCGATTCGAATAATTGGATTTTTCTTACGTTCACGTCGGTAGACGAAATAAATCATCATCATGGCTTGGCCTCGTAAAACGAAGATCACGAGGGAGGAGTCTGTACACGTCGCTTGCAGGCACATTTGTGACTGATAAGTCCAATGTGAGACAGGCATACTCGAAGACAGATAGACCGAGAGGGTAAGACGTCCGAGTTTAGCTGAGTCGTGATACAGTCTTTGACTGCGCACGACGTCTGTCGAACTCTCTGCTAACGCAGAGAGGAACCCGGACGAAGCTTTGCCGAAGGGCAAGGTTTCGTACGGGGTGGTAGACAGGGCCTGAACCCGTCTAGGCGGGTTCAAAGGCTATATTTTTGGCTGAGCCTACGGGCTCGGAGATACCCACATTAAACCGGCCTTGTGCCATATTCAATCCTCGTGGGTGGATCGATAAATACTGAGACAGGCATACTCAGTCGCAGTAGATGCGACTAAAAGTCTGGCCTGGGCTCGATGGCATAGCATTGCAGTATTTCCTCCTCTGTCTCTTATCCCCCTTGAGAGTGTCCCTGCATGATTGGTGGTGAGACGCCAGGCATCACGGTTCTCAAAATACTGTTTCAAATAAACGTAACATCTACTTAAATATGGGTTTCCACTAAAAATATCGTTTAAAGTAGTAAATAGATAATTTTATACATATATTATATTTTAAAACATTTTTATGTTTATACATTCTTTTTACAGATACAAATATTTAAGTAAAAATGCTCTGTTTGTAATAAACAGTATTAAACAACATTTACCGGCCTGAAAATCCGAGAAATTTTCATGGAACATATTTGTCCTCCGAAAAATTTCTATGAAAATTTCTCGGACATTCAGGCCGGTAAATGTTGTTTAATACTGTTTATTATAAACAGAGGATTTACTTAAATATTTGTATCTATTAAAAGAATGTATAAACATAAAAATGTCTTAAAATAATTGTCGGACTTTGTCCATTTCATACATATATAAATATATATACTAAGTGTGTTTTTGATTTCAATGTCGACAATACTTTTTTTTCGGGATGATATTAGTAACAATGTTAAAAAAAAGAAGAAAGAAAAAAAAGAAAGTTACTGATATCCCAAAAGGGGCTTACACAGAAGCGTCTTTTTAAATATTTTTGAATTTCATGTAACTACACATTTCAATTTTGTTTCTCATCACTTGCCTTGATAAAGTCGAATAGCGAAACGTGTCGGTAAGTACAATTTCCCTATATCATACTTATTATAAAACCCAGGTTGTGTGTGTGTGTGTGTGTGTGTGTGCGCGCGCGCGCGCGTGTGTGTGTGTGTGTCTGTTCGTTTATATATTGGATCGGATTTCCTACATTTTTCAACCGATTTCAACAAAAATTCACAGGACTACGTAAAATTATCTTGCAGTGGTTCTGACAGCGCCAAAATTGAAAAAACAATTGTTTTTGCACAAAATCAATTGAAAACACAATTAAGAGGCATTAATGAAAGGGGGACAATTCATATCGAGTTATACTTATTAATATCGAGTTATCGAGTTATACTTATTATAAAAACCCAGGTTGGTTGTGTGTGTGTGTGTGTGTGTGTGTGTGTGTGTGTGTGTGTGTGTGTGTGTGTGTGTGTTATATATGGGATCGGATTTCCTACATTTTTCAACCGATTTCAACAAAAAATTCACTTTTTTTGGCAGGTAGTGTTTCTTATTGTCTTGCACCTTTTTTTTTTTTATTTTTACATTCAGAATGCTTTAAAATTCCATTTACAAGACAATTGTTTATAATAAAATTCTATTCAATCGGTAGACTCATAACGATTGAAAACAATGTTTTTTGTTTCAGTTTGGGTTTGACCAATTCGTAAAAAAAAAAAAATAATTAAGACATGAGTGTTCGTCAACCTTAAACAATAATCTTTGTCAATTTTATTTTCAGTCTTTATGATGGTCGATACTTGATCTATCTCTGACTGTTACATCCCCGGGCAACGCCGGGCTGTACTGCTATATATATATATATATATATATATATATATATATATATATATATATATGTTATGTGTAGTACTTCTTGGGAAGTGCTCAATATCAGCGATAGAGCTAACATATTCAGTTTTATGGATATGAGTTTGTAACCTTGGGTTTCACGCCTTTACGATCATCAGACAAACAGGTGGGAGAGGCTACTGTGTTGGGTAACTGAGAGCAGTTTCGTTTTAGTGGCATCAAGTGTAGTAGCGGTTCGTAGTAAGAAGTTTTTCGAGTTTTTACTCCTTACTAATGAAATGCAAAGAAAATCAGGGTGGTTCGCTCCAATATGGGTGGTATGGCGGCTCTTAGCTGGGAGGGTCAGGGTTGGCGGAACGAAGGAATGTACCTCGTCTGAGCCTTTTCTATGGAAATAGCGATAGAGTAGTGAGAGGCTTTCAACGTTTCGCCTGTAGCAAAGGAGTTGTAGGGTGGAAAATAGTTCATCACTCACAAACCTCTGTAGATGCTTTTGTACTGGACAGCGAAAGCTGGACAGATCCAGCTCAAATATGGAACTTTCCATGGAAGTAGCATGAGAGCAGTGAGAAGCTTGTCCCAACCCGCCTCATAGGGTGGAAAATAATTCATCACCCACAAGGAGTCTTTTGAACTGTATCGAAACTAGAAAGTGAGGACTGGGCAGCTCCCGACCAAATATAACAACAGTACTCCATTTTCGGCCTGATCTTGCTCTTGTAAAGGTCGAGCCTCTCGTGCCTGTAACAAACTTCACAAAAAGATTTGGCGCTGGAATCTTCCATCCTCTCTAAAAGTCAAAGTTCAAACCTTTCAAACACTGATTGAAATCTCCTACTGTCTGGATCAGAAACTTGGAAATTATCTGTTCGTCTTGAAAGATGACTGGATGGAACATATACAAATCTACTTAGAAAAATCCATAACATCAGTTGGAGACCCCATGCAGACTAATCTCTCTTAAGCTCAAACAAAAACGATTACAGCTGGCCGGCTACTGCCACCGAGCGGACAGGGAAATCGTCTCATCCTTACTCCGATGGCATCCTTCAGGAAGTGTCCGTATGCAAATCTTAACACAATTTATGGAGAACTGAGACTAATCTCTCTTAATCTCAAACAAAAACGATTACAATTTGCCGGCCATTGCCACCGAGCGAACAGAGAAATCGTCTCATCCTTACTCTGCTGGAAGTGTCTTCTTACGAAAATTGACCATCCCAGACACCATAGCTCGGGACTCAGATTTGGATATTGGGGGTTCTGGGAGACAAGAATACAGAATCGAACAGATTCGAAAGGGATTGTCAATGGAGTTCGGACCAACCAAAGCGAGGTCGAAGGATGATAATGATAAAAGTGTATAAAGTCTATCTCGTTTGTTTGTTTATAGATGTGTGTAATGTGTTTCCAGATAATTTAGTTAGAAAAACACAAGAAGTCTCCGGTGTTTTCTTACCTCGAAATATTCTTAACTTAAATTTTTCTTACCTCGAATTACCTCTTGGACAATGTTGATTATTTCATAATTAATTAAATCATTTCTTAATTCAAATCGTAATCAAAACGTTTAACACAATTTACAGGGAAATAAGACCAATCTATTTTAAGCTCAAATAAAATAATAAAATAATAAAAATGATTAGAATTTTCCGGCCACTGCCACCAAGCGAACAGGGAAATAGTCTCATCTTTATTCCGATGGCATCGTTCTGGAAGTGTCTTCTTACGATAATTGACCATCCCAGACACCATAGCTCGGGACTCAGATTTGGAACATGGAGGAGTTGGGGACAGCAATGAAGGACTGAACAGTGTGGAAAGGAATTGTCAGTGGAGTTCCGACCAATTATAGAGAGGTTGAAGAATGATGAGGATGATGATGATGGAATCGTTATCAGAACAAGAATAATTTAATCGCAGTTGATTAAATAATTTACAAGTTATTACATAGCGTCCTGGCATTCATTTTTGTTAGTCTGGATCTGAGGATATTTTCCGAGCTCTTCATAAATTGCATACTTTCTGGAGGAAACAAGTGATAAACCTCTTCTCCTGTTCAAAAAGAAAAATCTATATTCCTGTTCATACAACTCCCCTATTTTTTGAATAAGAGAAGAGGTTTATCCTTTGTTTCCTGTTTGGATTTCGAGCTCAAACATTCTATCCTCTTTTCGAACATTGATTGAATCAGTCCTATTGTATGGATCAGAAACATGGAGATTATCTGATCGTCTTGAAAGACGACTGGATGGAACATATACAAATCTACTTAGAAAAATCCATAACATCAGTTGGAGACCCCATGCAAATCTTAACATGGAGAACTGAGACTAATCTCTCTTAAGCTCAGACAAAAACTATTACAGTTTGCTGGCCACTGCCACCGAACGGACAGGGAAATCGTCTCATCCTTACTCCTATGGCATCCTTATGGGGGTGTCTTCTCACGAACATTGACTTTCCCAGACGCTATACCTTGAGGCTCAGGGTTGGAGATTGGGGATCTGGGAACAGCAATACAGGACTGAACAGTGTGGAAAGGGATTGTCAATGGAGTTCCGGCCAAACATAAGGATGTCAAAGGATGATGATAATGATGATGATGATGATGTAATGTCGAGCATAGCAGTAGGACTCAGGTACTTATTGGAGCGGTACAGAGAACCAACCATTTTCCAGAATCTTTACCGGGGATCGTATGTACAGGTTTCGCTTGAGGTATTCAGTCCAATAGATGTTCAAGGCAAGTGGCCTCTTTGGCAGAACATCCGTCCATTGCGATTCAGTGTCTTTTCGGTGATGTTATAACGTTACTAGTTTTGTTTTGTGGACGTTTTTCCAGTATGGAGTTATTAGATTGAGGTCAGGTATATTTAGCCGGACTTCACACTAAGGCAGGATGTGATGCAAGGTGCTTTTAACATAGGAAGCGCGATACACATGTATGACTATTGGCCAATGACTAAAAATTTTTCCCCCATTCCTGTGATCACTGTCACGCTGGTATCGATATTACACTGACCCTGTCTCTCTTACTGCAATGAGGAAGGTACTGCCGAAGGGTTGGAATCTCCGGGACCGGGCAAATTCTCCCACCTGAAATGAAGAGAAGTGTTCACTCCGGTTCCGACAAAAAAAAGTTAACTTCTGTAGCAGGTAAGTTATTATACCTAGGTCAGAGGAGAGATCAGTTGCCAGGCGCTGGTCATCTAGAAGTTTAGAGGTGCATCCATATTGATGGCTAGCCAATCGTATCTGAGAATGCCCGTCTAATGGGTCGATAAGCGAATTCCTGTTGCAGACGCCTGCTCAGGCACATGGGTGTTTGTTCAGTACCCACAAATCCCACATATGGTTTATACCGCAACTATGCTGAGCGGGTTTTACAGATTCTGCGAGAGAGCGTGTTATCTAACGTGATCAACAGTATGAGCAAGGCCAGTACGCCCAAATCAGAGGCCACGATGACTTGTGACTTCATGCATCGACGTAGGGTAAACGGCTCCCGAAGGGTTCCGTCTACCCAATTTCACTCACAAGGTTTCGGTCAACCCCTCGTATGATTTCCAAAAACTGTCGAAAGGTGTATGTTGAGATCACCTCCCCTAGACCGATAACATCAAGAGGTTACCTTTCTGGCAAATCGACCATGACAGCCAGGTTCGAACCCGGGTCTCATGGTCTGAGATATACCGTTGTATCTATTAGCAGAAGTGGTGTTTCTTGGGCAAGATAGCCTGACGGAACCCAACCCTCTCCAGGCCGGTTTTGAATTCAGAGGTTTTCATTATCCTAGACCGATTGCCACCCAAGGCTATAGAACCCAGTCTCTCCTGCTATTTACCCATTGGAAGAAGGGTATTAGCACGTAAGTGAATTTAATGAACTCGACTGGAATTCGAACTCTGCTCTCTGATTTCTCAATCCGAGCTACAATCCATTACTCCACCGTGCCTCTTCAGGCCAGAAGAGTTGGATTCATGCCTTTCCCAAGGGTATTAGCACGTAAGTGAATGTAATGAACTCGGCTGGAATTCGAACTCGGCTCTTCGATTCCTCAATCCGAGACACAATCCATTACTCCACCGCATCTCTTCAGACCAGAAGAGTTGGATTCATGCCTTTCCCAAGGGTATTAGCACGTAAGTGAATGTAATGAACTCGACTGGAATTCGAACTCGGCTCTCCGATTCCTCAATCCGAGCTACAATCCATTACTCCACCGTGCCTCTTCAGACCAGAAGAGTTGGATTCATGCCTTTCCATAGGGTATTAGCACGTAAAGGAATGTAATGGGTCCGATAGGAATTCGAACTCGGCTCTCCGATTCCTCAATCGTTATCCATTACTGTACCGTGCCTCTTGCATAGATAATCGCAAAAGATGAAGTATTTTTGAACAAGACATATTTTTGCAATATGAGTTCAGAAAAAAAAATAATGACGTGTAAACCATTTTGCCTTGTTAACCGAATTTCAAGGTTCCACGTAAATATTGCCATTAATGTAGTCTGCGACGTTTCCAGAATGTTCTGTACTTCTTTCGACAACACAATTTTAAACACGTGGCGATCTTTCGTGGATTGTAGGCGAAAGACAGATGGAGGTTTGTTTTTTTGTTTTTTTTCTTCCGTACATAGATGGTTTTTAAGAACGGGGAATACGGAAGAAGAATAGGCGTTATTGATGTTGGAGTACGCCCATTTTGGAGGCGTTCCTATGCAAATGACATCTGCTTGCTGCCTTCATCAAATTTCCCGTAAACATTTTGGCAACGTTCAAAGACCCGGATGTCGAAATAGTTTTAACAAAAAAATTGCCATCGGCTGAATAAACTTTAAGGGTAATGGAGTTTTGGAAAATCTTCTATGCTTTTAACTTCTCGTTTTGTCCACGGATTTTGTAATATATTTGTCAAGTATTATCTTGTCTGCATCTATCTATATCTCTCTGTGTCTGTCTCTGTCTGTCTGTCTGTCTCTCTCTCTCTCTCTCTCTCTCTCTATATATATATATATATATATATATATATATATATATATATTAAAAGAAGAGAGAAACCACAAAAATAAAGCATAATATATTCTTAAAAAATCCACGTTACAACCAAAAACGTTTGCGGTTTCTCTCTTCTTTTAACACACACACACACACACATATATATATATATATATATATATATATATATATATATATATATATATATATATATCAGTCTCTTTATATCTATCTTTTTATTATATCTATCTCAGTATCTTCATTATCTCCTTCCCTCTCCCCTATCTATCTATCTATCTATCTATCTCAATCTATTCATTATCTATCTATTCATTATATCTATCTCAGTATATTCATTATGTCTCTATCTATCTATCTATCTATTCTAGCCTCTTCTTATCTATCTATCTATCTATCTATCTATCTATCTATCTATCTATCTATCTCAGTCTATTCATTATCTATCTATTCGTTATATCTATCAGTATATTCTTTATGTCTCTCTGTCTCTATCTCTCTCTCTCTCTCTCTCTCTACTATTTATTCTAATCTCTTCTTATCTATCTATCTATCTATCTATCTATCTATTATTTATCTATCTATCTATCTCAGTCTATTCATTAATATCTATCTCAGTCTATTCATTATCTCTCTCTCTCTCTCTCTCTATCTATCTATCTATCTATCTATTTCAGTCTATCTATCTATCTATCTATCTATCTATCTATCTAGGTCTATTCATTATCTACATATCTATCCATTATATCTATCTCTCTACACACGTCGTCTGTCAGTCACTGTCGTTTTTTCGCCTATCTAATCAGTTTTTATTTTATATTTATCTTGCTCCGTCTGTGCATATCTAGCTCGCCGCCTAAAAATGTTTACGGGTCCCTTCTGTGCGCATACACGCCAACACGCATAGATGTGTGTGTGTCTGTGTGTGTCTGTGTGTGTGTGTGCAGGTAAATATGTCCGAAAATAGACTTTATTTGGGCATAATACTGTACCTCTCTTTCTTTCTCTTACTTTCTCTCTCTTTCTATTCACACTTTAGACGCCTCGTCTTGGAACAGTGGATATACCAGCTCGTAATAGTTTCGTTCTCCACCCACTTAAGGTCGTTCCTGTTCCCGAATTTTCTATCTAAGCAATGGTATTTAATTTAATACTGACACACACACAAAAAAAAGAAAATGTTTTATGCTTTAAAAACGTAAAAAATATATTGTAGGACTTAATTCCTAAATCAAACCAATTATGTATATTCTATACTTTGATAAAATAGAACATACCCTGATGAAAAAAGGCCCTAAACTGGATTAAACAATTTTTTTATTGACTAAATGTTTATGTTATTATTAAGAGGAAAGACCAAAGTATTTCTTGAATATTTTTTTTAAATTAATCCTTTCTAGCACGTACAAAAGTTTAACTAAATATCTTGTTTTTTTTTTTTAGTCAAAATTTACATAAAATCAATCATGTTAGCCATTTTTGATAATTTTGTAAACAAAAGTGAAATTCTCCATTTAAAATCTTATAAATTCAATTATACTTTTTCAAAAGTTATTTTATGAAAATTAGAAAATTTAATGTATACTTAATGTAATTTGAAACTTAACTTTTTAGCATTTTCAAAATAATTTCATTCATTTTTGAATAAGTTCTGAAAGTTTCATTAAAATACGACGATTATTTAATTTTTGCAAGAATTTCCAAATTAATGTGTTTTTTCAATGGAAAAAGCGCCAAAAACCTAATGCTAAATATTACGCGACGGCTGACGTAAAAAAAAAAAAAGAAAAAAAAGATTTTCAGCCAAAATTTCAAACGTGTTCGAAAGGAATAAAAACTTTTTTTAAATTAATTAAAAATATTTTGGCCTTTCCTCTTCTTAATAACATAAATTTTTTCACGCTAAAACTTTGTTTTTGTTAAGTTTGGTACCTTTTTTCATCATGACATGCTGATTTTTCGTCGAATTATTGAATATACCTATAGATCGTATAGCACCCACCACGGATTGAACCAGCGCTGCCATTACGACGACATTCGATCTTCCACTGTTCTGAGATCAAGGACACAACGTGGTCAGAGACGGTGTGGATCGAAGCAGTCTGTGACCAACAACCAGCCTTGACCAGCGTCAGCATTGACCAGCGCAGAGTTAGCCTGTGGTTAAAGTGTATTCCTAAGACCCTGAGGACTGGGCTACTAAACTTGGTTACACCACCGAGTGTAAGCAACAGCAAAAGGTGTGACAAATGTAGTAACCGTCGCTTGACAATGTGGTGAAGGAATATATGTTTGTCTTCAATATAGTAATGACGGTTTAGCTGTTTATGGTCGCCAGCTATTCGTGCAAATGATGTATTTCGTCTCTGAATGCACAAAATTAATTTATCGTCTCTAGTTTTGGTTAATTTTTCATCTGATCATATACTCATATAGAGACATTTGCAAAACTAGTTGGCAAGCTTAGACGGCTAAACTGTACTTGCTACATTGAAAACAAACATAACTTATTCACCACATTTTCGAGCGGTGGCTACTACATTTGGATACACACAAACATCTATAGATCCACTTCGAAAAATACGCTCTGTTTCTCATTGGCTCGAGGCCGTATATCCTGATTGTGAAGGTTTTCTAATTGGTTTGTCCAACTATCTATTTTTAAAGACGGGGAATGTTTGGTCTTCTTGTTATTATTGGTTTATTTCTTTCCTTTCAACCTGTTTGTGAAAGCTTTCTGATCGGTTGGTCGAACTATAGCTTTGTTGCCTGGCGATTTTAAGTATACATCTATTTTCAGAAGTGTTCGAAGGCTATTTACATTGTTAGGACTGTTGTCCTCATCTTTATTGCCATATTCATGACGTTTCGACCGTTGTCCCCAAGGACACATAGCCCAGTAGATAAAAGTGTTGGTTGAACTAACCTAAAAAGAAACATGACTCAATGAGCTGTGTGTTCAATAATCGGCCACAACAGAGGGAACAAAAACTTGTAAAGAAGAGTTACTAAAGGGAATTAACTGAAATGGATATAACCAGAAATGGCATGGCACGTGGAATTAGAACAATCTACCCCGACTAAATAAATGGTTCGATTAGAAATTCCAACGTATATCAACTGAAGAAGGACGGAGCGGACAACGTCCGAAACGTCGTGAATATGGCAATACAGTTTGTTCATTTTTTTTATTATTTTATTTATTTATTTAATTATTTTCCTTTTTGTGGATCACTTACCTTATTTGTTTAGTTTAAGGTTTGGCTTTCTTTAAAGAATATTACATAATCTTTGTTGTATAAAGCATTAGTGGTAAGGTGTTCGTTTTCCGTTTTCAGTTTTTAAGCAAATCAATAAAAATTCGTTTTCGTGGCTATATTTTCAGATAAGTTCAGATCGTTTATTTAGGAAGTTGCGGTTGATCTGGCAAGGTGATTATAGCTATACTATTTACATTATTTGAACTATTGTCCTCATCATTGTCGCAATATTTATTATAACGATTCAGCCATTCTATGCTCCGGCCTTCTTCAGATAGTTGGAATGTCGAACTGAACACTGTATTTCGCTTCCTGGGGTAGACTGTTCTAGTTTCTCGTACCATGTTTAATGGATATCAGTTATCTCCTGTTAATTCCCCTCTGAAAGTTCTCCACTGCCTTAACCAGGTATTGAACTCACACTCTTTGGGTTCTGTCACTGGATCGAACTAACGGTTTTATCCACTGTGAGTGTGAGGCCAATACCTGGTTAAGGCAGTGGAGAACTTGGAGAGTGAAATTAACAGGAGATAACTGATAACTGACACCCATTAAACATGGCACGTGGAACTAGAACAGTCTACCCCAGTGAGCGAAATAAAGGGTTCAGTTCGACATTCCAACCACCAGAAGAAGGCCGGAGTGTAAAAAGGCCGAAACGTTGTAATAAATATGGCAACAAAGATGAGGACAATAGTCCGAATAATGTAAATAGTGTACATGATACCTCATCTCAGAAATGTAGACAGATAGTGATTATAGCTATTTTCGGGTAATTTGCAGTATAAGCCCCACGTTCAGTTTCTAAAATTTCCCAAATAGTTTCATTTAGGTGTAAATTTACATGCTTAATTCGAAAATAACAAAGAAATTTTGCTAAAAGCAACCGTTTTGGAATTATCGACAATAAAAGTTCGGACTCATTCGCATCGCGGCTACAGCAAGACAGCGATTACTGACGTTGTTGACATATGTTTGCCTCGAGAAGTCATGCGCCGGAGCTTCACTTGTATTGATTAATGCGCACGCAATGCGCTAATTTTGCGCGAAATTTAAAACAGCATGATTATTTGTTTTATTATTAATTTAATTATTATTTGTTTAATTATTTAATTTGTTTAATTATTTATTTTATTATTATTTAACCAATCATTTATTATTATCACTATAAAAAATCTTTACTATAAAAAAACACAAAAAAGCTTCACTATAAAAAAAAACACTTGTCATTGCTCTTCTAAATAACTTAAACAAATTTACCAAAAAAAAAAATTCATTACAAGCTTCACTTTCAAAAATGTCTAAAGACTTCTTTTGGTTTTGCGCAGTAATTGAGACGAGTATGATCAGTAAAAAGGCCGTTAACTAAGTAAGCTTCCATGCATATCTTCTCGAGGAAAACGTATGAAAACAACGTCAGTAATGGCGGACGGACTCGACGTGAATGGACGCGAATGAGTCCGAATTTTATTGTCGATAATTCCAAAACGGTAGATTTTAGCAAAATGTCATTGTTATTTTCGAATTAAGCATGTAAATTTACACCTGGATGTAACTATTTGGGAAATTTCTATATTGAGCTAACATATTCGGTTGTATAGATTTTGTGATCATCAGAAAAACACAGATGATCGCAAAAGCGTGAAACTCAGGGTTACAAACTAATATCCATACAAATATATCCCTATTGCAGACGCTCGCTCAGGCACATTTGTGTTTGTTCGACGCCCACAAGAGACAACCTGTGATTTATACTACAAATATGCTGAGCAGGTCTTAGTTACAGTTTCTGGGAAATATCGTGTTATCTAGAATGATCAACAATCTGAACAACACCAGGACACTGAAACCCTCGGTCACGATGACTTTTGACTTCATGCTAGCACAGCTATCGACGGCCCCAAGTGTTCCGTCTACCCAATTTGGATCAAACCGTAGTATGGCTTTCAGTCACTTTCCGAAGGTGCTGCAAGCTGGGATTGTCCCCACTCCAGACCGATAACATCAGCAAGTCTCCTTCCGAAAAAATGGACCATGGTGAGATTCGAACCCCGATCTCATAGTCAGAATGCTTAGAGTTACTGTATTCATTTCTTTAAAATCTATAGATAATTGCATATAGACTATCGATGAAGGAATTTCGAGTGCTGAATAAAACAACAATTATAATAATATTGATAAGAAGAATCATTTATTATATATTATTAGGTGTTATATATTATTAAGACATATATTAGGTTTTATATATTATTAGGGCATATATTAGGTCTTATATATTATTAAAACTTATATATTATTAGGACTTGTATATTATTAGGTCTTATATATATTAGGACTTATATATTATTAGGTCTTTATATATTATTAGGACTTATATATTATTAGGTCTTTATATATTATTAGGACATATATATTATTAGGTCTTTATATATTATTAGGACTTTATATATTATTAGGACTTATATATTATTAGGTCTTTAGGCCAAATAGAAGCATGATGAGAAAAGATATAAAAATCGGAATTTTCGGACACGCCTGTGTTCTTTCTCAACGAGAAATAAAATGAAGGATAATTTGGGGATATTTTTCCTTATGCGCACGTGTTATATTACTGATGAAATCTACTTGTTTTTGTCTGTTTGCCACGATGATGGTCATAAATGTTTTGTAGATGACATTTTTGTGGAAACTATTAAGCAATAAGGAAGTCTTAAAGGAATTCGCCAGAAAAAGAAAAAAAAAACAAAACATACTTGTGCTCAGAATCAGGAAAAGACCGCTGAAATTCCTTAGACACATAATGAGGGTTGAGAAAATTTCATCCTGACGTGGGCATATTGAGGGAGAGATAGGGGAAAGGCGGCAAGCCACTTACCTGACGATCATGTATGAATGGCTGTCCGAACGGGGAAGCGGGAGCCTAAGCAAAGAAGGAAAAGCGGCTATGACCTTCAAAGGATACGAAATTGTGGAGAGCCATGATCTTCTGAAGAGATGTGATACATAGAAGAAGACTGTCCGCAACACTTTCTTTAAACTGAACATTGTATCCGATTTGGTTATTATCTAAAATATTTATATTTTGTTTTGTTTGTCATGATTGACATGTGCCCGTGTTGTACTAAGTGATTCATAGCTCTGGGGTGTGTCTGGGTGTGCATATTTCTGTGTGCGCACGCGCGTGTGTGTGTGTTTGTGTGTTTGCGTACCTGTTTGTGTTTGTGTCTATATAGTTGTCTGTGTGTATGTTTCTGTGTTTGTGTATTTCTCTCTGTGTGTTTGTGTGTCTCTCAATGGGCGTGTTTTTGTGTATGTTTGTATGAGTTTATGTGCGTGTTTGTGTGTGCAAGCGTTTGCGTGTATGTATGTGTGTGCATTTATGTGTGCCTGTTTGTGTCTGTGTCTCTGTAGTTGTGTGTCTGTGTAGTTGTGCGTGTTTTCGTGTTTGTGTTTATCTATGTTTGCTTGCGTGTTTCTGCGTTCTTGTGTTTCTCTCTCTCCCTCTCCCTCCCTCTCTCTTTCTCTCTCTCTCTGTCTGTGTGTATGTTTCTGTGTGTTTGTGTGTCTGCGAGTGTCTGTGTTTTTATGTCGGTTTGTGTGTGAACGTCTGTTTGTGTGTGTGTGCGCGTGCATGTTTACGTGTGCACGTTTGTGTATGTGCGTATTGAATTGCATAAAAAAAAACATATATATCCGTCGTATACACGGAAATCGTGATTATATATATATATATATATATATATATATATATATATATATATATATATATATGTCTCAAACCAGACCTAAAAAATTGTTTAAGGAACCCGGCCTTCTAGCATATCGTAGACCTAAGAACCTAAAAGAAATCATAGGTAGTAACCACATTTCAGGGGACAAGGTAATCCGTAATAAATTAAGAACAAAAACAACAGGATTTTCCCAACCATGTAACAACAAAAGAAGTTTATGCTGCAACCATATTAAACATACGAATTCATTCACTAGCTCAATCACTAAATCTACTTTCAAAATCTACCACGATTCTAACTGTAGAAGTCATAACATAATTTACCTCCTAGAATGCACACTATGCCAGAAACAATATGTAGGAAAATCTAAATGGCCCTTTCACTACAGAATTAATAATTATCGCAATCGAATTAAGTCGACTCTCCATGAAAAATTATTACCTGTAGAACAACATTTCGCCTAGAAAAACACGATTTCAAAACCCATGCCAAATTCACTATAACTGAGAGAATAGAAAAGTTCAGAGCAGATAACATTAGAAAGATTTTAGAGTCCCATGAAAATAAGTGGATACAACGTTTAAAAACACACTATCCAGCCGGGCTAAACCATAAATTTAACAATATAGATGGTATTAGTATATAACCCTACAAATCAAAACCTACCCACATTTCTCACCCACACAAGACAGACATGCTTACGGAGGTGTTGAGGCCTCACACTTATACACACACCCACGTGAACATACACACTTACACACATCATACTCACTCACTCCCTAATGAGCCAAACGATAACACACACACACAGCAGTATACACGCTTACACATATCATACTTACTCGCTCCCTACGAACCAAATAACACACACACAAACACTTAACAGAGACACATCACTTCTCCAGGACCAATAAAACTGTTAAACTAACCAGGGGAATTCAGAGAAGCATAGATCCATCCAGCTCTTATTTCAAATAACAACTTAAAAGAGACTGTTTGACCAACACAAGGAATGTTAAAAGATTCATGTTAAAAAGATAAAACGAAAAATAAAAAAAACAAATGAAAACTACAGACAAAAGTTCATTTTCTCCATCAAGACATTCATTTCTGTAGTTCACTGCTACCAGCAAGCAGAAATATTTCTTCTCCTGATGATGGCCATGTTGGCCGAAACTAGTCGAGGAATCTAAATGAAATAATAATTAAAAAAAAACGAAAAAATATTAATCTACAACCCAGTGTGTCTGAAGATTTTAATTTTTTAATATCTTTTATTGTTCAAAATATATATATATATATATATATATATATATATATATATATATATATATATATATATAAATATAAAGAACAGTAAGATATAAAATCCGGTGTTCTTAATTTAATTGCAAAATTAAATTCGGGGCTTTTAGCTTCTATTTTTGAAACATGTTTAGAACTGTGTAGCGGAAAAAAACATATTTTAAATCAATTAATTTATTATATATATATATATATATATATATATATATATATATATATATATATATTCAAAATCTCCAATGCAAAGAGATAATAATTGTTTGGTTTTTGCCGCTGTTTGGTTGACACTGGATATTTGACCGACAATATGATCGATTTTATCCCACGTCAGCAGCTGCGTATCCCCAAACAACCAACACCCCCACCCCCACACCTCCAGCGCTTTTTGAACCTCTTGAGCGAGAAAGTCTTTGTAGCTAAATTACCTTTGGGACTTATCGGATGTTCCAAATATGTTGTATCTGTTTCATAGTAAGACTTGATCTCATTCAGATCACGTTATAGCAGACACTTTCGGCTCAGATATTGCTGACTCCAGACTGAGTTTCAGTTAGTTAAACTTGTTACCCAAATCAAGACTGAGTAGCAAGGATACAGTTACCACTGACATCAGTTATTCTTTCTTAATATTCTGTTAAGAAAGTTGGTCCAATGTCGAGTCAGACAATTTTTCACGTCAGAATCCATCTTGTACATTTATAAATCTGCCATTCGTCCGTGATCTGAATATTGCCGCTATATTAGATCTGGTGCTCTAGGGTCTCAACAAAATCCAATGAAAGGTCTGTAATATAATCGATCCTGACCTCGCACCTCGACTTGAGTTACTTTCTCGCCGATACGTTCTTTCTAGAAATGGACAGATGTTAAATAAGAAGCTTTTATTCTTCAACCCAGACGACTGTAAGGAATACTTGTCTCTTGTTTGGCCTTATCCTTCGTTAATCAATCAGTTGTTAACTGGGGCAAGAAATGACTTGCAAATTTTTAACGCCTCCAAAAGAAAACTGCTATATTTTACACTATTCGGACAACTGTCCTCATATTTGTCGCCATATTTATTACAACGTTTTGGTCGTTGTACGCACCGGCCTTCTTCACGTAGTTGGAATGTCGAACTGAACCCTTTATTTCGTTCACTGGGGTAGACTGTTCTAGTTCCACGTGCCATGTTTAACGGGTGTCAGTTATCAGTTATCTCCTGTTAATTCCCCTCTGAAAGTTCTCCACTGCCTTAACCGGGTATTGAACTCACACTCTTCGGGTCCTGTCACTGGATCTAACTAACGCCTTTATCCACTGTGCCATATGTCCTTGTAGGTTTATAATATCCACGAATTCATACACAGATGTCCTCAAGGCACAGTGGATAAAGACGTTAGTTAGATCCAGTGACAGGACTCAAAGAGTGCGAGTTCAATACCCGGTTAAGGCAGTGGAGTTCTTGGGGGATTAACAGGAGATAATTGATAACTGACATCCATTAAACATGGCACGTGGAATTAGAACAGTCTACCCCAGTGAGCGAAATGACGGGTTCATTTCGACGTTCCAACCACCTGAAGAAGGCTGGAGCGTACCACGGCCGAAACGTTGTAATAAATATGGTGACAAAGATGAGGACAATAGTCTGAATAATGTAAATAGTGTACATAATACGTCATCTCAGAAATATAGACAGATGCTGAAAGGCCGAAACGTTGTGATAAATATGGCGACAAAGATGAGGACAATAGTCCGAATAATGTAAATAGTGTACATAATACGTCATCTCAGAAATATAGACAGATACTGAAAGGCCGAAACGTTGTGATAAATATGGCGACAAAGATGAGGACAATAGTCCGAATAATGTAAATAGTGTACATAATACGTCAACTCAGAAATATAGACAAATACTGAAAGGCCGAAACGTTGTAATAAATATGGCGACAAAGATGAGGACAATAATCCGAATAATGTAAATAGCGTACATACCTTATCTCAGTATTTAGACAGATACTGAAAGGCTGAAACGTTGAAATAAATATGGCGACAAAGATGATGACAATAGTCCGAATAATGTAAAAAGTGTACATAATACGTCATCTCAGTAATATAGACAGATATGAAAACAATTATTGTAAAAATTCTTTATTCATCAAAAACTGTTTTCGTAAGACCTTATTGTTCATGATATATCTTATTAATATAAGTAAATAAAAAATAAATAATATCTTAGTTTTATTGCATTTTTTATTTTACGATTCGTAGCCGATTTTTGGTAACTGTGGATTCTGTTTTACAAAAAGACATTGAAGATTTAAATTTTCCAAGATGTTCTGCTTTTAACTAATATAAACATTAAGTTCTACAACATTTAATTTATGGAAATTTCATAAAATTAAATAAACGTGTGTGGGTGGGGATGAAAATATTTTTACCAAAATTTTCTAAAGAAAACACTTCTAAAATACTTTTATTCATTTTTTAATAAGTCCTGAAAGATTCATTAAAATTTGACAAATATTTGATTTTTTTTAAAGAATTTCCAAACCAATGTGTTTTTACCGCAAAAAAAGCGCTAAAATTTCCTATACAGTGTAACCCGGATATAAGAGATTTGTCG
Source organism: Acanthosepion pharaonis (assembly GCA_903632075.3). NCBI lineage: Eukaryota > Metazoa > Mollusca > Cephalopoda > Sepiida > Sepiidae > Acanthosepion > Acanthosepion pharaonis. The sequence continues at coordinate 861,057 of CAHIKZ030000210.1, read as the reverse complement.
GGACCGGAGAAGAAGTCTCTTATATCCGGGTTTCTCTTTTATCCGGGTTTGGTCTATTTTGTTTAGGTAAGTATGGGCTCTAATTTGGGACCAGAGAAAATCTCTCTTATATCCGGGTTTCTCTTATATCAGGGTCTCTTATATCCGGGTTACACTGTATTAATCTTTGACTACCCGGCTGACGCAGAAAAAAAGATGTTTTTTTTTTAACCAAACATTTGGAACGTTGTAAATAGGATGCAAAAGTATGTAATTAATAATCAAAAAATCCTTTGGTGTTTCTTCTTAATAATAACATAAAGATATTGACGATAAACCATTGTTCTTTTATTAAGTTTGGGGCATTTTTTCATTATGGAATGCTTATTTTTTTTTAGCGATTCAATGACGATGTGGATAATATATGGATATTTTATTTAATCATTTTGCTGTTTGAAATGGCGAGATGTAACCGTAAGTTATATTCTAAGAGTTTCTTCATTCGTATTCCTCGCCTGTGAAAGTCTCTTGTTGAGAAAGAAAGAAAGAAAGAAAGAAAGAAAGAAAGAAAGAAAGAAAGAAAGAAAGAGAATAAATAAATATAAACTACAGGAGATATAAACTTAGAAAGAAAGACAGAAAAAACAATCGAGAAAAGCAGAAGAGAATAAATAAACATCTACAAGTGATATAAAGAAAGAAAGAAAGACAGACAGACAGAAAGAAAGAATCGAGAAAAAGAGAAGAGAATAAATAAATAAAAGACTACAAGAGATATAAAGAAAGAAAGAACGAAAGAAAGAAAGAAAGAAAGAAAGAAAAAAGAATCGAGAAAAGCAGAAGAGAATAAATAAATAAAAATCTACAAGTGATATAAAGAAAGAACGAAAGAAAGAAGTGAGGAAAAGAGAAGAGAATAAATAAATAAGACTCTAAGAGATATAAACTTAGAAAGAAAGAACGAAAGAAAGAAAGAAAGAATCGAGAAAAGCAGAAGAGAATAAATAAATAAACATCTACAAGTGATATAAAGGAAGAAAGAAAGACAGAAAGAAAGAAAGAAAGGAAGAAAGAAAGAAAGAAAGAAAGAAAGAAAGAAAGAAAGAAAGAATCGAGAAAAAGAGAAGAGAATAAATAAATAAAAGACTACAAGAGATATAAAGAAAGAAAGAACGAAAGAAAGAAAGCAAGAAAGAAAGAAAGAAAAGAAAGAAAGAAAAAACGAAAGAAAGAAAAAAGAATCAAGAAAAGCAGAAGAGAATAAATAAATAAAAATCTACAAGTGATATAAAGAAAGAACGAAAGAAAGAAGTGAGGAAAAGAGAAGAGAATAAATAAATAAGACTCTAAGAGATATAAACTTAGAAAGAAAGAAATAACGAAAGAACGAAAGAAAGAAAGGAAGAAAGAAAGAAAGAATCGAGAAAAGCAGAAGAGAATAAATAAATAAAAATCTGCAAGTGATATAAAGAAGAACGAAAGAAAGAAAGAAGCGAGAAAAAGAGAAGACAATAAATAAATAAGACTCTAAGAGATATAAAGAAAGAAAGAAAGAAAGAAAGAAAGAAAGAAAGAAAGAAAGAAAGAAAGAAAGAAAGAAAGAAAGAAAAAAAAAAAAGAAGAAAGAAAGAAAATTAGCAAGAGAACTGGTTTATCTGGATTTGTTGTTTGAGTGATTAGTATTAATCCTTCGGTTAACAACTAAAAAATTTTCAAATAAGCTCAGCCAAAAGATAAAAATGAAAACCTAACTTGTAGATGGATGTGGCTTGCATACATAAAAAGCCTAAAAGCTTTGTGGCTTAATGACAAGACGGGGTCCATTAGAGATACATTTCGGCGTCGTCACACATGATATTGCGTTCGCCTTTTTAAGCAGTCGCATTGCGGATTTTACAAGTACGCAAATGCAAGCGCAAGCAAATGGAGGCTCACTTACAATGCGCCAAAATCTTGGATGTCTGCTGTAAACGGAAAAATTGAAATTGACCAGATTTGCCAGCTTACTGGACGCGGATTTTGTCCCAAAAATGCACCAATTAAATGCACCCTCCGTCAAATACAACAGAATCGAAGGACAGTAAAAACGCGGGGCTTCAACAGGAATCAGTGCTGAGCTCTGAAAGTAGGACTCCAGGAAGCGCACAAACATAATATCGATAAAAAAAAATCCAATACCTGTCTATATCTCTGAAATGAGGTATTACTTGCATTATTCGGACTGTTATCCTTATTGACATATTCACAACGTTTCAGCCGTTGTACGCTCCGGCCTTCTTCAAATCATTGGAATTTCGAACCGAACCCTTTATTTCGTCCACCGAGGTAGATTGTTCTAGTTCCGGATGTCTCAGTTACGTATTGAACTGACAATTCTTTAGGTCTACTCATTGGATCAAACCAACGTCTTTATCCACTGAGCCATGTATCCTTGAGGACATCTGTGTATAAATTTCTACGATTTATAAACCCTATGTCATAGCAACAATATTTTACTAGTGCTCATATTGCAATTTTCCGTTATTATTATTGCATATTTTTTTACCAAAGCTTATATTGCAAATTAAGTAAATAATAAACAAACTAAAAATGCACACAAGTTAATGCCTGTCTATATCTCTGAGATGAGGTATTATGATTACTTACATTATTTACATTATTCGGACTGTTATACTCATCTTCATTGTCATATTCACAACGTTTCGGCCGTTGTACGCTCCGGTCTTCTTCCTGTGATTGAAATTTCGAACAGAACCCTTTATTTCGTCCATCGGGGTAGATTGTTCTAGTTCCACGTGCCATGCCTTCAATATCTGTTTATATCTCTGAGATGAGGTATTATTATTACTTACATTATTTACATTATTCGGGCTGTTATGCACATTTTCATTGCCATGCTCACAACGTTTCGGCCGTTGTTCGCTCCGACCTTCTTCAAGTGACTTGCATTATTTACATTATTCGGACTAATATCCTCACCTTCAGTGTCATGTTCACAACGTTTCGGCTCTTGTACGCCCCGGCTTTCTTCGGGTGTTTGGAATTTCGAACCGAACATTTTAATTCGTCCACAGAGGTTGATTGTTCTAGTTTCAAGATTTTCTCTTTTGTTATTGGCAGCATTTTAGAATAATTTGGCTGCAATGCTAAGTTTCCTAAGTTGAACAAACTGGAGCTATTTCAGTATCTGTCTATATTTCTGAGATGAGGTATTATGTATACTATTTACATTACTCGGACTATTGTCCTCATCTTTGTCGCTATATTTATTACAACGTTTCGGCCGTTGTACGTTCCGGCCTTCTTCAGGTGGTTGGAATGTCGAACTGAACCCTTTATTTCACTCACCGGCGTAGACTATTCTAGTTCCACGTGCCATGTTTAATGGATGTTTCATTGCCATGCTCACAACGTTTCGGCCGATTTATAAACCCTATGTCTTAGCATAATATTTTACTAGTGCTCATATTGCAATTTTCCGTTATTATTATTGCATATTTTTTTACCAAATATATCGTTGTGAACATGACACTGAAGGTGAGGATATCAGTCCGAATAATGTAAATAATGCAAGTCACCTGAAGAAGGTTGGAGCGTACAACGGCCGAAACGTTGTGAGCATGGCAATGAAACATCCATTTTATATTTAGATATTTATATGTACTTTCACCAGATGCTTATATTTTTTGCTTTTCAAAAAAATATAACTTGAATTTGGGCGGGTGTGTCATTGTTTGTATGAAAAAGTCAGTACGTGTGTGCGTGCGTTTTAGTTGTAACGGGGGATACAAGAGATAGAATTTAGTTCTTACTGCGAACTGTGTCGCAGGCGTTAGGGGCAGTCTCTTTGTAGTTTTCAGCGCGGTATCTTTTTAGCATATGGACGTGAATGAGGGTCTTGAGATATGTGCGTCTCGTCAATATTTTGTACACTGCCCTCAATTGTTAAACTTATATATATATATATATATATATATATATATATATATATATATATAAGTGAACATAGAAGCCAACACTTAGAGCAACAGTCTGTTTCATGCTAGATGCAATCGTCAGGCCACGATGCATCTAGCATGAAACAGACTGTCGCCTCTAAGTGTTGACTTCTATGTTCACTTTTATATTTACACACGCTCTATCTCTGATATTGAGCACGTTATCCCATAAATATAGCACATCTTAAGACTATATTTCTTCATACATATATATATATATATTAAAAAAACAAATGAAAACTACAGACAAAAGTTCATTTTCTCCATCAAGACATTCATTTCTGTAGTTCACAGCTACCAGCAAGCAGAAATATTTCTCTTCCCGATGATGGCCATTTCGGTCGAAACTAGTCGAGGAATCTAAATGGAATAATAATAAAAAAACGAAAGAATGTTAATCTACAACCCAGTGTGTCTAAAGATTTTAATTTTTTATTTTCTTATTGTTCAATTATATATATATATATATATATATATATATGTGTGTGTGTGTGTGTGTGTGTGTGTGTGTGTGTGTGTGTGTGTGTGTATATCAGAGATTGCACGTATGTAAATTTAAAAGCGAACATTAAAGTCATCACTCAGAGGCGACAGACTGTTTCATGCTAAGCACAAAGGTGGCCTCTGAGTGTTGACTTCTATGTTCACTTTTATATTTATATATTAGGTTGTCCCAAAAGTTCGTAAACACTTGCGAAAAATTGAATTTTTATGCAATTTTTAATTGTTTTGGGAAGCGCATTGTGACATCAGACGAGAAATGGATCTATCTGGTCCAGCACAATCGAGACAAGCGATGGGTTCAGAAAGGGCAAGAGACACCGTCGGTTCCAAAACAAGATCGATTCGGCAAGAAAGTCATGTTGTGCGTTTGGTGGAACTTTGAAGGAATCGTGCATTTTCAGTTGGTTCCGAATGGTCGTGCTATCAGTGCCGAACTGTCAGAAACTGGAGCGGGTCTACGAAAAGTTGAAGCAAAAGTACCCGGCTCTGATCAACCGAAAGCGCGCTTTGATGCAGCAGGATAATGCCAAGCCACACACCGCCAGGAAGACCAAAGACAAGTTTGAAGAGCTGGACGGCGTTGAGGTTCTGCCACATCCAGCCTACAGTCCTCACTGTGCTCCATCAGATTACGGACTTTTCCGCTCAATGCAACACTTTCTGAAGGGCCGCCGATTCGACTCGTTTGATGAAGTCGAAGAAGCGTGTCAAGAATTCTTTGATTCGAAGCCGGCTGAATGGTACTTTCACCAGATCCGAAAGCTTGCAGATCGATGGCAAAAAGTCTCGGAAAATAATGGTCTTTATTTTGAAGAATAATTTTTGTTGTTTTTGTTATTACTTGGCGAGCAACATTTCAATTTTTTTTTTTTCAATTTTTGCAAGTGTTTACGAACTTTTGGGACAACCTAATATATATATATATATATATATATATATATATATATATATATATATATATATATATATAAAAGAAATTTTATATTATAGGCCATGATAGACTTAAAATAAAAATAAAAACACACCAGTCGACCGGTTTCGTCTCCTCTCATCAGAACTGTTAACGGGGAACACAAATTCTGATTTATTTTCCTGAAACGAGCTACTGACCAATTTCAGGGGTGTAAATTCGTGAATAAATTCCTCATCGTGTTTTGCTAAAAATTATCTTCGTGTCTCCTCATCATTACCATCCTTCATTAATCTTCTTGGCGTGGGTAAATCAACTGTCCATTTTAATCCCAAAACCCCACACCACTTCTTAAACGAGAAAAAAACTTTTTAAACGCTCTGTAACCGGGTAGATCTAAGTAGGAAAGGTTTATTCTCGCATTTGTATTTCAGCCGATATTGCACAGATGGAATAGAATGGCTGAAAGGAAAAAGAATGCCTTGTTCTCAGAGAGACTTTTATATCACTAAGACAAACACATAAATATACGTAGATACATACACGTGTCCCACGCGGAGAATAATATATTACATAAACATATAATAATATATCACTTATCGCAACAAAAAAGAGGAGAAACAAAACGAAAGAGTTTTACATATAATATGGAGATTCTCCTGACATGGAGAAGCCATTTTTAGCACTCCAGGTTCTAACAGGCCGGATTCAGCTATGTCCCAGACGAGGACATATTCCACGAACGGGAAACGTCGAGTCTTGGGTTTACCCAAATTGAGGACTGCGAACTGGAATTTCATTCTATATCTGGGAAAGATATATTCCTAAAGGGATACGGCCCCATGGACTTTTAAACTGCTGAAGAGGCAGATTTAACCTCTGCCCGGGATTTGGAGAATAGTCGAGCTAAAGAAAGCAACATTACCGTTTGGTTGCTGTAAACGAACTGAAACTGACTACTGCTTTTCATCACTGTACGGATTGACATCTCGAATCAGATGTCATGTGACCCACGTGACGTATTTCCACCACAGGGAGATAAGCGCCTCTTGTATCCTTACACGATTATTATACTTATAGCCTCCAGAGAAATGCATGTTTAGGGGCGCGTGCAGATTGGGTATAAAATAGGTTTTATTTCACTGCTAGTTTTGAAAGAGCTTCCTCGATTCGTATCGTTTCAAAAATGTAAGAGTTCTATCATTTACACGACTCTTAAAGCGTGAAAATGACCTCTCTAGGTGAACAGAAAATCAGAAGGCCACAAAAGAAGGTAGCTTCTATGCTAACATGAACGCGACAGTGCGCAATTGCTGACTCCTTACCTAAAGCTTTGCGTATGAAACATTCACTGAATCATTTCGTTTCAACTGCTGACCTTGTACTTAAAATAGTGTACAAGCAGGGCTGGTACATAGTCAAACTGTCTTTCTCCGGAAGTGACTCGAGAGGGAATTTCCGCTTTAGCAAGTGCTGTGTATGAGAAGTGTGATGTCTTCACAGCTTTCATTCTTCTCACTTTATTTATTAATGTTTCAAATCACCAGTGCCTGAAAAGTAACGGGACGTCATTCCTTTGACACTTCTGTTACCGTATACCCTTGTTAAGGGAATAACCCTCCTTTTGACATATTGTTTTTTTTTTCTGTGAGCACGAACGATAAACATTGGCAAATTTTGAAAATATTTTTAATCCGACATTATTTATTAATTTAAACTTTAAATTTTGGTGCCTACATGCACCTTTCTTTAAATTTAATAACTCAAAAACGAAAGATTTTTGGACATATGTTTATATAGACTTTTGTCCTTGTTTTGGTGTGAGGAAACTGCCCGCAAAGTTTGTAAAAGTAATTTCATACACCCTGTATATATATATATATATATATATATATATATATATATATATATATATATATATATATAGGGGGGCAGGTGTGTAGAAAAATAGGAAAGAACACGTTAGGTAAATAATCCGGCGTTCTTTAGCAGTTTTGTTTTTATTTAAAAAAAAAAAACAGTGCTCCATACAGAAGTAAAGCTTAGATTATAATTATTTTTTTAAAAAATATGATTCCTTCGCTACATAAGAGTTCTCATGTTTCAAAAGCGAGAGCCGAAGCCATCAATATAATTATTAAAATTAAATTGAATTAAAGTAGCAAGCCCTGTTTCATCCTCAAATAACGATACGTAAATTTAAAAATTGGTTAATTCCTAAATTTTCGCTTGAGGATGAAACAGGGCTTGCTACTTTAGGTCAATTTAATTTTAATAATTATATTAATGGCTTCGGCACTTGTTTTTTGAAACATGAGAACTCTTATGTATGAAGGAATCATAGTTTTTTTAAATAATTATAATATATATATATATATATATATATATATATATATATATATATATATATATATATATGTACATTTCATTGAATACAACAGACAAGGTGCTTTTATTTAGTTTTTTATACAATTTCTCTTGCGATCTAGTATTTTGTTTTCCTTTTCGGATGAGAAATTATATAAAAACTGTCCGAATGTTCTTTTTATCCGAGCGCTTTCGTGTAGACATTTAACTGTTTTCAAGGATTAAATATTTTAAGAAATAGCTTGTTGTATGTAAGTTTTATAAAATGTTTTCATTTTTCAAAACACGGTCAAGATATTGTTTCCATGTTCAGAGTTGATATTATTAAGTGTTGTTTTTTTGTTTTTATGAATAATGCTTCCATTATTTTTAGCCTTTTTTTGCATGTAGATGATGCTATTATATTAGTTTTGTCAACAAGTATGTTACGAATAGTGTCCGGTAGGTCTCCATGAATATTTAAATGAGATCTAATTGAGCTAGGTCATATATATATATATATATATATATATATATATATATATATATATATATATATATATATATATATGGGGGAGGAGGAGGAGTGGCACAATCTTGCGCCAGTTTGAAATAGACTATACTCACATGAGGTAATTTTGGATTTTTGGTTATATAATATATATGCTCTTTGATAATAAATACATTGAGCTCTCTCTGTGGATCAGTATTAATATCAATCTGCGTTGGATCAGAAGAATATGTTGCGCCAAAATGCCAATGGAAAATGAAAAACAGTCCCATGTAACAAATAGAGCTAATAATTTTCTTATATGTGTTATATATTCTTAATATTTACTACGTTTAGCTTAATACGGTAGAAGGGTTGATGGTGATGGCTTATGCTGGAAGAATGTGCTGCGCCAATTTTTAAGTTTATGTTTATTTACTATGAATCCCAGTACTTAGCAGCCTGGCTGTTTACCTGATGGGAAAAAAACGCATTCATAAATTAGTCCCTCACTTCTGGTCAACAGATACGAAACAGGAGGGAAACGTTAAAAAATTTGCGAATAGCAAATACAGTTGTCAAAAAAATCTTAAAGGAAACAGACTTCTTAGAAAAAATGTAAAAAAAAAAACATCGTTCTTAGAAAGGATTAATCTCTCACATCGTAATCTAAATGGCTGAGGAGAAGTTTTAGGGAAAAGACAGATAAAAAAATAAAACAGAAATTGAGGAGAAGAAATATTGGGCAAAGTAGTAAAAGGAAAGCAAGAAGAAGGGACTAACTCTTATCGACCCAAAGACAGAAAGCACGGTTGTCCGCAAAAGAGATAATCCAAAGTATGAGTCATATATTCGCCATCATTTTTGTGACGTGTTCTTTCAGAGCGTGGGGAGGGATCATAGCCCTTCACAATTTCCTATCCTTTTCAGAGCTAAGCAATGTTTGCCTCCGTATTCTCCCTGACAGTCCCTGTTCTGACATCCATTTATAGAAGCTGCTTAGGTATATGCAGTTTCTCTGTCACTCTTGCCTTGTGAGTGTCAAGTTCTCGAAGCCTTTCTTTCCGCATTTTATTCTTTTGGTACAGAGTCTAAGTGTCATTTGTCTCCCATTTTCCGTAAAACTTCCTTGTTGCTGAAATGCTACGACCATGGAATCACTACCATCCTTCTCTCGAACAGAATCGCTGTTCTACTGTGATAAAGAAAATCATGTATTTTTTTTTTGTCTTCTTCATCTGTGAAGAAATTGTCCAGCATTCCATATAGGAGGATTGATATTACATTTCAGCACTCTTTCTTTGTTTCTCATGTTTTCATCTTTTTCTTTTGTTTCTTTTTTTGAAAGGAAATTGTCCAGCATTCACTGTCATATAGGGGAGGATTTTGTTTTCTTTGTTTCTCTTGTTTCAAGTGTCTTCTTCATCTGTGAAGAAATTGTCCAGCATTCACTGCCATATAGGAGGGTCGATATTACATAGCAGTTCAGCACTCTTTTCTTTGTTTCTCTTGCTTCAAGTCTCCTTTTCATCTGTGAGGAAATTGTCCAGCATTCACTGACATATAGAAGGATTGATATTGCATAGAAGTTCAGCACTCTTTTCTTTGTTTCTCTTGCTTCAAGTCTCCTCTTCATCTGTGAGGAAATTGTCCAGCATTCACTGCCATATAGGAGGATTGATATTACATAGAAGTTCAGCACTCTTTTCTTTGTTTCTCTTGCTTCAAGTCTCCTCTTCATCTGTAAGGAAATTGTCCAGCATTCACTGCCATATAGGAGGATTGATATTACATAGCAGTTCAATACTCTTTTCTTTGTTTCTCTTGCTGCAGGTCTCTTCTCCATCTGAGCGTCTTTCTGTAGAACCACCTTTCGTTGCTTCAAGTCTCTTGGAAAGAAAATACAATGTGAGTAAAAGCCAAATTTTGTCCAAGTGAAGAGAAAGAAAATTTCCGGCAACTTTGAGACCTCGATAGATCATTCCCTCGAGCCGTACCGTTCTTTTGACTGTAAGCATATATCCAGGTGTCATTTCACAGAATAAAGACACGCCGTACATTATTCGTGTTTAATACGCACTTCTGAAAAAGAATCTTTCGTGTGTAATGCGTTCTAACATTTAAAAAAAATTTAGCGGATAAATTTAACCGAAATTCAGCATCTTATCCGGTTCGTCTTGTTCTAATTCCATATATATATATATATATATATATATATATATATATATATATATATATATACCCTGATGATCCACGTAGGTGAAACCTAGGTAGGTTTGCCTGGCTCTTTAGGTTCATAATTAGATTTGCTCTACTCAGTGTATTGAGCACTTTACATAGTTACTTTTGCTTTACTGGTTTTGGAGGTTTTTTTCTTTGGACTCAGCTTGGATTCTGAACGATTGTTTTCACCTCAATTCCATGGTCTTAGTTCTTTCTTCTTTTATTCCTTGTTTCTCCTTGGTCATTGGTTTGTTCATTTACAATCCATAACACCTAAGGTTTTTCCAGACGAGTATAACTATATACATATATATATATATAATATTTTGCTGCTACAAACATTTAAGAAATTTGTTGCTATAATCGATTTATTTATTTTTGGCTGCAATTCTCTTATATGAAAGGGTTCCAGAGTTTTATATTTCTGCTTATTATTACCTTGATGATCTATTTTTGACTAATATCTGTCTAAACTGTGTATTTGGACATAAGTGTTCCTTTAAATATTCTGAGATTGAACTATGATCATTCTGGTGAAACGTAAGCCGTCTCGTCATTGTCGTTCCTAATCAATTTTCTACAACCACCAAGAAATTAATTCGTGAACTTGAAAGGATTAAAACTAAAATAGACATAATACGTCTAAATTATTTAACCAAACATGCTTGAATATACATAGAAGAAGAAAAAGACAGGACATAAATTCGGGGTGATTTTTTTTATTGTTATCAACTAATAAAGTATTCCCTCTCCCAATCACTAAATATTAGCTCAAACTTGACAAAAATATTTAAAGTTTCACGTGTAAAAATCTTATAAAAAGGATAAAGATTTAAAAAAAAAAAAAAAAACACGCTGTCGCATTTTACGAAATCGGGTAAACTTGTATTAGATTCTGGTGGCTATAAATTGGGTGACCAATTTTCTTTTCTTTTTTTTTTTTTTTTTTTTACTGTGATGTTCATCTTGTACAAGTCCGAACAGCCGCTCGAAGTAGAGGGTCCTGAATTAAGAGGTATAGTTTATGTGGATATGTGAGGAAAATAACAGTTAATCCAAGACATGAACAGGTTAATATTATAGTCGGGAAAACACCCTCTTGGGAATCGGTTCTACAGAACGGCAGATTGCGACAACAAGTTGCCCGAGTGAGATACGAAGAAATGGAGTTGATTCGCTACAATGCGCGTAGCATGGCGGGTCCTAGACGTGAAGGTTAGAACTGGTGGAATTAAGGAATGTAGCTCGTCTGAGCACTTTCCATGGACATTACGATAGAGCAGTGACAGGCTTGCGACTTTTCGTCTGTGAGAAAGGGGTTGTAGAATGCGTTATAATTTGTCACCCACAGGGAAGCGAACGCGCTTTTGTACTCTAGCGAGTCTGGAAAATGTAGGCTGGGTAGTTCCTGCCCATGTATTGCAGCAGTACTCCATTTGAAGCCTGGTTTTGACTCTTGGTAGAGGATAGCACGAGGAACCTGGTACTTACTTGAGCGGTAGAGGGAACCAAGCATTTTTCCAGCATCTTTAAGGACGGGTCGTATGTACGAGTTCCACTAGAGTTCTGGGTTAAGTTTAAGACCCGATAGGCGCTCAAGGCACGGGTTCTCATCGTGATTGGTGATTGTTCATGGTCCGACCGGCGATGATGAAATGTAACTAGTTTGGATTTCGAGGCTTGAATGTAACCAGCGTTTCCTCCTCATTGAGCTGTTTGAGCTCGATCAGAGAAGAGATCAGCTTCCAGTCTCTGATCATCTCGATTTTTGGAAGAAGCACCCATATACCATTGTATCATCACTATAGATATTCACGAATCATCGGAGTATACTCTTAGGTAGATCATGTAATGTAAAAAGAGGGTTAGTCGGAGAATCCACCCCTGCGTTGATGGCTAGAACAAGCCGTTAACAATTAACTTCAGGACATACCCGCTAGGAAGGACTTTATAATTGAAAAGACTCTTCCAGTGATTCCATAGCTAAAGAGCTCTTGTAGCACTCCTTTATGTCACACCTTTGTAATATCTAAGGCAGTGGTTCCCAAACGGTGCAGCGCGCCTCATAGGTGCAGTCGAAGAGGATAGCAGGTGAGGCGGAATGATTGAATGACAATAGAGATTTAGAAACAGTTTAAAAAATTCATCTTCCATAAATAAAAATAATTTGAAATATTGTCATTCATTACTTGTAATTACATGCATGAATCCTAGTGTAAATAGTTATAAATAATTATTTATATTATTCGGACTATTGTCCTCATCTTTGTCGCCATATTTATTACAACGTTTCGGCCGTTCAGGGGGTTGAAATGTCGAACTGAACCCTTTATTTCGCTCACTCGGGTAGACGGTTCTAGTTCCACGTGCCATATTATAATGGATGTCAGTTATTTCCTGTTCCCTCTGAACGTTCTCCACTGCCTTAACTGGATATTGAACTCGCACCCTTTGGGTCCTGTCACTGGATCTAACTAACGTCTTTATCCAGTGTGCCATGTGTCCTTGAGGACATCTGTGTATGAATTTCTGGGTATTATAAACCTAATGTCTTCAGCAATCATTTTTTACCAGTGCTCATATTGCAATTTTTTGCTGTTATCATATTATGTTTTTACCAGAGCTCATATTGCATTTTTTGTTGTTATTATCGCTTTTGTCTGGCACTCGTTATTACTGGTTCCCATATTATATTCATTTCTATGCTTGGTCGGCTCAGGAGATTTTTGTGGCCTAGCATATGTGCTGATTCCTTAAGTTTACGAAATTTTCAATGGTGTTCTTTGTCTATGATCTCACCCTGATCATACAGAGGTCGGTGACAAAGATGAGGACAATAGTATGAATAATGTAAATAATGTACATAATACCTCATCTCAGAAATATAGACAGATTATAAATAATTATTGACCGATTTTATCACTGGGATATTTTATCAAGTATTAAGCATTATATCAAGCATTAAGAATATAGTAACTAGAGTCCGCAAATTGGAAGTTATCAATGATAATGTTCTGATTTTGAATCCGCGGTTATCTTCCTTTAACCATTTCTTTGTTTTGTTTTGTGTTTTTTTAATGTACTTTTTATCATATACAATTTGGTAAGGTGCGAGCAAATTTTCCTTCCAAAAATGCAGCCTAGGGAAAAAAGTTTGGGAAACCTGATCGTAAGATGTATCTGTTGTCTAGTGCCTCATTGATTCTGTGTGTAATGGTAGTTGGGACATCAGCAGTGGAACAAGCCGATCGAAACCAGTACTGCTTGTCTCCCAAGAGGTTATTCCTACTTAGGTAATCAACAACTTTTTTGTTGATTTTAGCCTGCTAAAAACACTGAGAACACTGATGGATCTATACTGAGAGGAGTGGGGTGAGCGTTCACATCCCACAAATTACACCTTATTAATATAACAATTTCAAAAAAATATATTTAAAGTGCTATAAAGAAAAAAACTTATAATAAGGTAATATTAAGGATCTGAAATTTGCTGTTTCATTTGACAGCGTGGTTAAATTTGTATTAATATATTATTCTGGGCATAAAGTAGGGGATCAGATTTCTATTATAATTAAGTAATGTACTTACCCCTGCCATCAAACCCTATAACAATTATCAATGTGTATTTATTTATATGTTTCCTTTATTTGACAGTATGGTTAGGCTAGTTAAAAAGAGAAAATTTCAAGTAAAAAGATTTTTTTTTTTTTACTAATTCTTTCGTTATTCTAAGGAAGACATTTTTTTCAAGGAACACGTATTTACGCGTCGATATGGTTTCATTTACGTGGCATCTGTTTCGCTTCTTCTTTTCGTTGTTAAACTGTTTCTAGAATTTTTTTTTCGCTTGCTTCCACCCCCAAAAAGCAACATTTGCAGCCTAGCCTCCTTCCAATTTGATGTGGGTTGGTAAAAATTGGCTGCTCTTACTGTGGCCTGTTTTCGTTCTGTCAGAGAAAGCCATTCCGTCTGTGTTCTTACCAGTTTTATTTACTTTCGTACCAACCCATTTTTTATTCTTCCTTCTTTCTTTCTTACTTTCCTTCTTTCTTTCTTTATATCTCTCCTAGTTTCTTATTTATCTATTTAAATCTATTCATATCTATTCTTTTTAGTATTAAATGCTATAACTGTCTATCTCTCTGTTTATATCTATCTATCTATCTATCTATCTATCTATCTATCTATCTATCTATCTATCTCACTCTCTTCATATCAATGTATCTATCTATCTCAGCCTGTTTATATCTATCTATCTATTTATCTATCTATATCATTCTCTTCATATCTATGTATCTATCTGTCTCAGCCTGTTTATATCTATCTATTTATCTATCTATATCATTCTCTTCATATCTATGTATCTATCTGTCTCAGCCTGTTTATATCTATATATCTATCTATCTATTTATCTATCTATATCTATCTATCTATCTATCTATCTATCTATCTATCTATCTATCTAGTTTCTTATTTATCTATTTAAATCTATTCATATCCACCCTTCTTATTATAAACGTTATATCTATCTATCTATCTATCTATCTATCTATCTATCTATCTATCTATCTATCTATCTCATCTTGTTCATATCTATCTAGTTTCGTATTTGCCTATTTAAATCTCTATTCATATCAATTCTTCTTATTATAAACGTTATATTTATCTATCGATATATCTATCTATATCACTCTGTTCATATCTATCTATCTATCTATCTATCTATCTATCTCAGCCTGTTCATATCTATTCATCTATCTATCTATCTATCTATCTATCTATCTATCTATATATCTATCTGGCTATCTGTTTATCTATCTATCTTGTTTCTTATTTATCTATTTAAGTCTATTCATATCTATTCTTCTTAGTATTATTAGAAACGTTCTATCTATCTATCGCACTCTGTTCATATCTATCTATCCCATTCTTGTTGTGAAGAAATGATACACACACACACGCACGCACACACACACACACACATACAGTAGCGGCCATAATATAAGAAACGGAAACAACAAACACATAAATATATGTTTTACTTAAAAAGTAATGCATGATTAGCAATTAAATTTTTACCGAATAAAGATTAGGTTGTAATGCATAAATATTATACAAAGTTACAAAAATTTACATAATAGTTTTTTTTTAAAACAAGAAGGACCCCAGACGAGGCTATGTCGAAGGGCAGAGTCTCGTCTCGGGAAACAGCTACGCGACCCCGGGATCTACAGGGAATTTTTGACCGAGCCAACGGACTGGGATACCCCACATTAAATCCAGACTTGTACCACATCTGACCGCTGGGAGCGGTTGGTAGATATCCTGCAGCTGGAGATTCATTGTGTAATTCACTTGACTCACTTCTAGCCGTTGACTAATTCTACGCGCCGCTGGCGAATCTTATATGTGTTGTTCTTGTCCTAAGTATTATCGATCATTACCAACCTTCGTCTGATTATTCTATTCAGTAACTTTTCCTACGTTAAAACAAATATACAGGATACAAGGGTTAATTGAGGGCATTTTATATTTTTATTTTCGCGCATGCGCGTTGTTTGTCCTTTATTTTGTCGACTGCAAAGTACAGTCCGGTCAGTTGGGCACCGTTCGCGAGAAAAATGTACCATGACGCAATTCACTCCACCAAACATTTGGAAACGGCATGCTGTATTGCTTAGCATTCGCGCTGGAAGCCCCAGTAGAAATATTTCAAAGTGTATCGGTGTCAATCTGAGGACAGTGCAGAGGATTCGGAAAGAGTTATATATATATATATATATATATATATATATATATATATATATATATACTTAAAGGTATTGGAAAAGATCTATGTCAGGTCCAGGCAGCCCTCCCTCTGTAAACAGAGGGAATGCCTGCTAGGGCTTGACATGATTCCCATCTGATCTTTCGACCTTTATTTTATCACATGCTTCTTATGTTTTTATATTTTATATTGTAATATTTAGTCTTCCCTCGATTTCAACTCTGTTCAGTGGGGGCGAAACCGGTCGGCTGGTCATTTTTTTCTTCCTATTTTCCTTTTAATCATGAATGGTAAATCACGTCTTGCAATTTTTATTTTATTTCCATAAAATTTTGTACCCCAAGAAAATAATGATATATATATATATATATATATATATATCTTGTGGCAATAAAAGTTATATATAGTGAGTACTCGTTTTTGAGCTGATATTCATGTTTATTAAGTACACATCTTAAAAATCTTTTATAGGTGTGTTTTAGAAGACATAGATATCTATTCAAACGCGTATACCCACTATACAATGTGCAATGGGTAAATTGTCGCCATTTTGTATTTTTAATTTCGCGCATGCGCGTTGTTTGTTCTTGATTTTATCGACTGCACAATATACTAGGGTCAGTTGAACACCATCTGTGAGAAAAAGAGCACCATGACGCAATTCACTCCGACAGAATTTTATAAACGATATGCCTGACTGATATGCATTCGTCCCAGGAGCTTCAGTAGGAACATTTCAAAGTGTGTCTGTGTCAATCTGAGGACAGTGCAGAGGATGCCGAAAGAGTTGGATGTCCAGTCAACATCTTCGTGTTTGGAGTGATCACTAATGATGGCGATGTTACACCTCCATTCATCATCCGACACGGGCACAGACTCAACGCGGACACCTATATCAAGTGCCTTGAGGAGGTAGTGCTGCCCTTGGTCAAGAATGTTGCTTCTGGAAGACCCTAAGTCTGGCAACAGGTCTCTGAACCAAGCCATACAAGTAGGAGAACCCAGTCATGGCTGTCAGGCAATTTCTGCGAGCACATCATCCCTTACATCTGGCCACCTAACTCCCCAGACTGTAACCCCCTTGAGTATTATGTGCGGGGCACACTTGAACAAACAAAACTCCTTGTTTCACCAAAGATGAACTGAAGGAAAGGATTATGGCAGCATTCACCAGCTTAAACAAGGAGATCGTCCAGTAGAGATGCAGGAGAATCCAAAATCGTTTGGAGGCCGTTGTTGAAGCCAATGGTGATTTTATGGAATAAATTTACTCTCTTTTATTTCAAGATATTTTTATGCAATTTTGGTAAATATATCTGTTACAATGAGACGTCAGTGCTATTTTCATTTTTTGCGCAACTTATACGACAATTTATCCATTGCACCTTGTGCGTGTGTGCGCGCGTGCGCGCGCGCGTGTGTGTGTGTGTGTGTGTACATGCGTGATAAGGTCCGCTTTAATTCTCTGTCTACAAATTCAGCTATTGTAAACTTAATTACATTGAAAGCAAAACCCATTACTACTGTTCTGAGAAAGATGTTTCAGACATGAAGATTTGTGTTGTCGTCTCGTGAGCGTATTATGCGATGTCTAGATTGAATACAAGACTACATTTTTTTTGCATAATGCGCAAAAAAGTAAAAAATAGGTTGGAGACGGTCTTTTTTTTTTTGCGAGAAAAGAAATTGTTTTTGTCTTTCCTTTATCTTTCAGCCACTTTGTTAATTGTCTTCTTTCTTTTAGAAAGTGTAAAAGTCTTTTGAAGATTGGTAATAGCAGAGAAAATAATAATAATAATAACAATAATAACAATAATAATATTACAACAACAACAATAATAATAATAACAATGTTAACCCAAAATGCTGATTCTGTGATAAATATCCAGAAACGATTGATCATCTTGTATCAGGTTGCACGATATTGGCACCCACTGAGTATAAAACCCGACATGACAGAGTGGGCCAATATCTGCACTGGAAAATTTGCAACTTCTACGGGAAGGAAACTGAAAGAAACTGGTATGAACACCACCCAAACCCGGTTACGGAGATAGGATCTGTTATAATTCTATGGGACTACACAATACACACTGACAGAACAATCAAAGCCAACCGCCCAGATATTGTTATTAAAGACCACAAACAAAAAAGTGACTCCTTACCGATATGGCAGTCCCTGCAGGGTGCAATGTGTCTTTGAAGATATTCAAAAAGCTGTCAAAATACAAGGACCATGAAATAGAAATCTCGAAAATGTGGCATATGGGAACATCAACAGCCCCTGTTGTAGTTGGAGCCCTGGGATTGGTTGAAAAAGATTCCAGTAGACTAATTGAAGGGATTCCTGGAAGTCCATGCCTCAAAGAGATCTAAAAAATTGTTCTCACAAGTACAGCCCACACTTTACAAAGGGCTTTATCTATGTAATGTTTTTCTCTTTTTGTCAATGGAAAGTGTCATGACGCCATTTCTAACCTTAGGTCCCTGGGCGGGCCCCGGTGAGGAGGAGGATGTGGAGGAGGAGGAGGAGGAGGAGAAGAAGAAGAAGAAGAAGAAGAAGAAGAAGAAGAAGAAGAAGAAGAAGAAGAAGAAGAAGGAGGAGGAGGAGGAGGATTAGGATTGGGTTTCCGGTTCATTCTAAAGTTTATCTCAACTCTGTACATCTAACGTCACCGCCTAAACTATGAAATTTTATATACTAATTATTTTCTTTTTCATTTGTTTTCTCCTCAATGGGAGTAGATAGATTCGTCTGTTGTTCGGTTCATAGCACTCTCCAGTCTTTTTTAACAGGAGGTTTATTCCTTATTTCCAGTTTAGGATTGGGTTTCCGGTTCCTTCTAACCTTCATTTCAACAGTATGCATCTAACGTCACCGCCTAAATTTTATTATCTAATTAAATCTTGACCGCTTCTTCGTCACCCAGGCACTCCGCAGTCGGGAGGTCAAAGCCTGACTCATCTAGCAACGGTTTAAGCAACTTACGGGATTTGATTATCGCCTATATATATGCTGTTTCTCTTTTGCCTCTTTACCCAGATTTCCCCGACGATCCGCTTAGGTGAAACCTGGGTAGGTTTGTCTGGCTCACTAGGTTTATATATATATATATATATATATATATATATATATATATATATATATATATAAAAAAAGACAACCTTAAGGTTCCATGACTATAATTTATTTTTCCAGAAAATATATTTTTCCTATTTCATCAGGTCACATCTCTAGTTACAAAGGAATTTGGTTTACAAATTTATATGTCTGTATTTTATTTTTAATACACGTTTTTGAGGGATAGTTTTAAATTGATGTAAGGTGACAGAGAGAGTGGGAGGACCATAGAATGATCTAAATTAGAAATGGAAGGGAGGGGTAGGGTTGTGTCCATAAGTTACGTAGGTTCAAGTGTACTCAATTAAGAGTATGTATATATAACCGAATATTGGGCACGTGACCGAGTGGTTAGAACTTTTGCATTCTATGAGACCCGGGTTCGAATCTTACCAAGGCGACTTTCTGATGTTATCGGACTGGCGCGATCGATCCCAGTGTACGCCACCTTTGGAAAGTGCCTGAAAACCATACCACGTGTTGACCCAAGCCTTGTGAGTGAAATTGGGTAGACGGGACATTTTGGGTGACGTCGACAGCTGTGCTAGCAGGAAGTTACAAGATATCGTGGCCGTGCTGACCTTTTTCTAATTGTTTATCACGCTAGATAACACGCTCTCTCCCAGAAATTATAATTAAGGTCTGCTCAGCAGAGTTGCAGTATAAGCCACAGGTTGGCTCTGTGGGTGTTGAATAAAAAACAAATGCTACTGAGCAAGCGTCTGCAATAGGGATTTACTATCCGCCCTAGTAGACTGGTATCCTCGAATACCAGTGGCCAGCATACTTATAACCGAATGGGAAAATATTGGTAGTTATGCGATGTATTTATTTATAGGTTCCTCTATAAGGCTCTTAGTTCATTTTACTTTATTTTTTCTTATTTTATTTTATTTTAAATCATTTTTTTCCATTGATATTTATTATTAGTTATTATTATTGTTAGTACTTTATTTTATTTTGTCTTATTATATATTCTTTTATTTTATTTTATAACGGCATATGTTGTTCTTGATATCATTAGTTTTATTTAGTTTAGTAAATAAATGAAATTACTATTTTGATTTTTGAAAAACAGAGTTGGCCCCTTGATTTTCCAATGCCCCCCTTTTATTTCTTTACTACCGTTTTCAGAACCAGCGTCTCTCCAATTTAGAATTTATATTTTTATTTCCAAACTTATTTTCAATCTTAAATGTTAATTTGGACTTAAATTCAAATTTAATATTAAATTACAATTCATTTAAATATTATAATCCCAATAATATTTCACCCCAACAATAATATATCTCACAAGAATCAGAAAATTAAAAAAAAAACAAAACAAAAAAAAACGGTGTAAACCCAAAATATAAATAAAAATAAATATAATAATTCCAGTACTTGAAAATTGCTTCGGCATGAAACTCAGAGTTTTGCAATAAATGTAAGATATTATGTATGTTTCTTTAAAGAAATATACAAAACGCTGAGTTTATATATATATATATATATATATATATATATATATATATATATATATATATTGCAAATTATTTGAATTGAGCACTGTTGAATGACAAGCTAATTCTGCAAACAAAAGCCACCTGCGTTAGTGCGAAGCTCTTCGGAAAATGAATGGAGCACTCCGGCCGATTGACATTTTTTTAAATTTGTAAAAACAATACGCTAGACTTGGCTGCCTCATTCTGTTGAATGAAGATAGCTCAGTGGTAAAAAATCTGACTGACAATCCTCGCACTGAGGAGCTGTGATACAGCGAAACAGTAGTCTGCGAATGATACACACACACACACACACACACACACATATATATATATATATATATATATATATATATATATATATATATATATATAAATATCTCACATTGATGTTTGATGTATCATAACAGTGCTAAAATTTATATTGGGTTTACGGTTCCTTCTGAAGTCTACATCAACTCTCTGTGTAAATTTTATTTGCAAATATCATTTTTCTTCTAAATAGGAGTAGATAGATTCACTTATCCCCCGGTTCACACTCCTCATCTGTCTTTTGAACAGGATAGAGTCTTATGCCTTGTTCCCTGTTTGTGATTGGGTTCCCAGTTCATTGTATAGTCTTTTCATTCTCTCCCAGTAGTCCCTTGCATCTTCGTGGCATTATCGCCTTGCTTGAGGGTGACTTGATTAGAAAAGTAAATGCTACTTTGGCACAAGAAATGTAATACCGCTGCAATTTCGGGGCTGGAGCTACAAAATCCTTACTTTTTAACCATCTCGTAGGAGATGACTTGCCATTCTTTCTCGCAGACCTAATCTCATCGCTACTCTTTGGCTATTTCCATAGCAAATTTTCAGATGAACTCCATTCTTCTATTCATACCTTTGCAGATAGAACACGTCTTGCTATGTGCACGAAATTGATCATGGCCGTACGCTCAAATACTTGATCAAAAGTGTGTATATATATATATTTATATATATATATATATATATATATATATATATATATATATATATATATTTATATATATATATATATATATATATATATATATATATATATATATATATATATATATATAGTTAAGTTATGAAGAAATTTAAACCCGTATGGGTAATCCCAAGGAGGATGAAATCCTGAGAGCTCAATGTAAATCCAGATCTAATATTTAAAGAAAAAACAACCATTATAAGGTACCATTATAATAATTTATTTCACCAGAGCCCTTTTGATCCGGCGTCCTTTAAAAGGACTCTGGTGAAATAAATTATTATAATGGTACCTTAAAGTGGTCTGTTTTTCTTATATATATATATATATAAATGCCCATTAATGAATTATATTCCTGATCAATCAAAATTCGTAAATAATTATGTAGGCTACACTACAACATATTTTACACGCAGACTCACTCTACACCTTTCTGACCATAGCTCAATTAGATCTCATTTAAATATTCATGGAGACCTACCGGACACTATTCGTAACATACTTGTTGACAAAACTGATATAATAACGTCACCTACATGCAAAAAACGGCTAAAAATAATGGAAGCCTTATTAATATAAACAAAAAAAACAACACTTAATATTAACTTTGAACATGGACACAATATATTGACCGTGTTTTGAAAAATGAAAGCATTTTATAAAACATAGATACAACAAACTATTTCTTATTTAACAGTTAAAATTTTTAATCCTTCAAAATGGCTAAATGGATAGCTGAAAGCGCTCGGATAAAAAGAACATTCGGACAGTTTTTATATAATTTATCATCCAAAAAGAAAAAAAAATTATTAAATCGCATGAGAAATTGTATAAAAAACTAATTAAAAGCACCTTGTCTGTCGTATTCAATGAAATGTGCATGAAAGAATGCATGCTGCCTAAATACACAAATATATATATATATATATATATATATATATATATATATATATATATATATATATATATATATATATGTTTCATTGAATATTACAGGCATAATGTGTCTACTTATTTTTAAACTAAACCTTTCCAGTTGTCTCATCAGTTCTTTGATGCTAAGATGAAATTCATCAAGGAAGGCGTTGTCGTCTTTTTTTTAATCCAAGTACTTTCGACCGTTTCTATGATTTTCTTCAGGAGTATATTACAAAAACAAACTTATTTTAACTGCCATAAAATCTGCATTCTGTTGTGATAGTGATTTTTTAAAACATGCACAAACGCGCTCTGATATAGATTTTAGAATTTTTAAATTTATCAGTTGTAGCTATGAAACTTTTTACAAAAGAAGCGTTTCAATGTAAACGGGCTGACCGGGAATTGGTAGAAATGTAAAATGGCTTTTAGTATGTTATATGCACTTTAATATGTTGCTGCTATATTCGTGATAAATTTTGTTGAGTGTCGGTTGGTCGGTTTTGCTATAGAGGGCCTGGAGAATTTCAAGTTTTTGTTTATCATTTTCGTAGTGCAGATGTTGGCAACAAGTATTTACCTGTATTGTGAAGGTGAACCGGAATGTGTTTTTAATTGAAGACAAAATTATTAAATTTCAAATCTAATTTAATTTGTCCATCTACGTTTATTAGAAAATATATTCACTTTAAATACATTGATTCATTTTTTACGGTTTATCAACCCTTTGCAATGTACAAATGCATTTATTTAGCTCTGAATTGTATTAGAAGAAAGATTTTTGAGGGTTTTTTTTTGTGCAAATGAATGACAAGGCCAGGTGAAAGAAACGTTAAAACGTGTATCAATGTAAATTGCAGATTATTTCATTCGTCAAAAGTTTATAGAAAAGTTTTACCCCTAGCTTAAATACGAAAGAGAGCTTGGAGAATCTGATATTCACAAGACATACTAAAGAGAAGAGGGAAAAAGGAAAGATTTGATTTGGTTTGATTTGTTTTACGGCATATCAACACCTCAATGGGTTATTTAATGCCGACATTTTTTATTTATTGCTGCTAATATTTTTTTCCAAAAATATTTTGTTGGTAATATATGTTTTCTTAAAAAATCTATTGCTGATAACATTTTTATCAAAATATGTATAGCTGATAATTTTTTTTTTCCAAAAATGTATTGCTGGTAATTTTTTTTTCCAAAAACCTATTGCTGGTAATATATTTTTTTCTTCAAAAATCTATTACTGCTAACATTTTATTTTTCAAAAAATGTATAGCTGGTAATTTTTTTTTTTTTCCAAAAATATATTGCTTGTAATTTTCTTTCCAAGAATCTATTGCTGGAAATGTTTTTTGTTTTTTTTTTAATCTATTGCTGCCAAGAACTTTTTTCAAAAAATGTATAGCTGGTAATTTTTTTTTTTTTTTAAAAATGTATTGATGGTAATTTTTTTTTTCCAAGAATCTATTGCTGGCAATATATTTTTTTTCTTCAAAAATCTATTGCTGCTAACAATTTTTTTCAAAAAATGTATAGCTGGTAATAATGTATTTCTGGTTATAATTTTTTACAAAAAAGTATTTCTAGTATTAAAACCTAATTTTACATTTTCATGGTGTTTTGACCCCAGTTTAGGGGTTAACTTTGCAGGTCATTTGTAAGAATTTCTTTTAGTGTGGTGGAGATAATAATGGTTTAGTGGTACTATCTATGTCTATATTTCTGAGATGAGGTACTATTTACATTTTTCGGACTATTGTCCTCATCTTTGTTGCCATATTAATCCGATCCTTCAGTATCTGTCTATATTTCTGAGATGAGGTATTATGTACACTAGATACATTATTCGGATTATGTTCTCATCTTTGTTGCCATATTAATCCGACCCTTCAATATCTGTTTATATTTCTGAGATGAGGTATTATGTACACTATTTACATTATTCGGATTATGTTCTCATCTTTGTTGCCATATTAATCCGACCCTTCAATATCTGTTTATATTTCTGAGATGAGGTATTATGCACACTATTTACATTATTCGGATTATGTTCTCATCTTTGTTGCCATATTAATCCGATCCTTCAATATCTGTCTATATTTCTGAGATGAGGTATTATGTAAACTATTTACATTGATCGGACTATTTTCCTCATCTTTGTTGCCATATTTATCTCGACGTTTCGGCCGTTATACGCTCTTCAGGTGGTTGGAATGTCGAACAGAACCCTTTATTTTACTCGCAGGGGTAAGCTGTTCTAGTTCCACGTACCATGTTTAATGGATATCAGTTATCAGTTATCTCCTGTTAATTTCCCTTTCCAAGTTCTTCACAGCCTTAACCAGGTACTGAACTCACATTCTTTGGGTACTGTCACTGGATCTAACGCCTTTATCCACTGTGCTATGTGTCCTTAAGGACCTGTCTATATTTCTTAGAAGAGGTAATTTGTACACTATTTACATTGTTCGGATTATCATCCTCATCTTTGTTGCCATATTTATCACAACTCTTCAGCCGTTGTACGCTCCGGCCTTCTTCAGGAGGTTGAAATGTCGAACTGAACCCTTTATTTCGCTCGCTGGAGTAGCCATGTTTAATGGATGTCAGTTGTCAGTTATCTCCTGTTAATTTCCCTCTCCAACTTCTCCACCTCCTTAACCAGGTATTGAACACATACTCTTTGGGTCCTGTCACTGGATCTAACTAACGCCTTTATCCACTGTGCCATGTGATCAAGGACAGGACCCAAACAAAAACTCTTGAAAAATTTAAATGTGATGCCAATCGTTATCTGCTGTCGTCTTGATTTCTCTTCTTTTATTTTTGCTATCTTCTTAATAGTATTTTTCTCATGCTCTCTAACACTTTCTAACGGATCTCTGTGTCGCATTTTCAGTCCTCTGTTAAAACGCTTCCCAGATATTTGAACTTCTGCACCTGCTTGATGTAGTCCGCATTTTGGGCTTTTTTCTCTCGCTGATGACTAGACTTTTATTTATTTTATTTTATTTTATTTTTATTTATTTATTTATTTATTTTTTTGCATTTGATGATTAGTCCTTTTTTCTCTCTTTCTTCTAACACTCTGTTTAAGAGGTCCCGTAATTTCCCTTGCGAGTTCAATCCGTATTTGGATCTTGTTCTCACATTTTCCATCCCCTGTTAAAACGCTTCCCAGATACGTGAGGTTCTGCACTTGCTTGATGCAGTCCGCATTTTGGGCTTTTTCTCTCGCTGATGACCAGACTTTTATTTTATTTTATTCTATTTATTTATTTTTATTTTTTTATTTTTATTTTTTGCCTTTGGTGATTAGTACTTTTTTTTAACTTTCTTCTAACACTGCTTAGGAGGTCCCGTAATTTCCCTTGCGAGATAGTTCAATCCGTATTTGGATCTTGTTCTCACATTTTATATTCCCTGTTTAAACGCTTCCTAGATACGTGGACTTCTGCACCTGGTTGATGCAGTCATCATTTTGGGCTTTTTCTCGCGCTGATGACCAGACTTTTATTTTATTTTATTTCATTTATTTATTTTTTTTATTTTTTTGCATTTGGTGAATGGTCCTTTTTTCTCTCTTTCTTCTAGCACTCTCTCTAAGAGGTCCTGCAGTTTCCCTTTTGAGATAGTTCAATGCGTATTTAGATTTCAGTGTCGCAATTTCCACCTTCTGTTAAAACGCTTCCCAGATATTTGAACTTCTGCACCTGCTTGATGTTGACATCTTCAATTCGTAACCCGTATATTGGGCTTTTTCTCTCGCTCATGACCAGACCTTCTGTTTTTGTATACTTTATACATAGCCTTTATAAAATCAAGCTCAATACTAGATTAGCGACAAGGTCTCGGCATTTTACAGTTGAAATGACTAGATGAAGTCCTATCCTCACGGATTCTTCACTTCCACTTCTCGCTAATGGAACTCTCTGCCGGCTTCTTGCTTCCCAGTCAACTTTGATCTTCAAAAACGTAAATGCAATGTCACTCATTATCGTCTGTCTTCTTAATTTCTGTTCTTTTATTGTTCTCTCTCCTCAGTAATGTTTTGTTTTATCCTCATATTCTTTTACAGTCAGTAACCATTTGCGTCTTAATGAATTTATTGCCTTGTTTGGGGTGGAATGATTAAAAAAAACGTTTGCAGGAATCCAGTTTTCGAATATTGGTTATTGATCTTCAAAAATTTAAATGCAATGTCAATCGTAAACTTCTGTCTTCTTAATCCTTGTTCTTTTATTGTCCTCTCTGCTTAATAATGTTTCCGGCTTCTTGCTTTCCAGTCAAGTTTGTCTGTCTTCTTAATTCTTGTTCTTCTTAATAATTCTCATATTCTCTCATACTCAGTAATACTTTGCGTCTTAGTGGCTTTGTTGCCTTGCTTGGGATTGAAATGACTAAAAAAAATTAATTTGAAATATACGATAATAAACGTTTTTATCGAATAAGAAAATTTAAAAATAAAAGAATTTATTTAAAATTTAAGAAGAATTCATTTACATAGAGAGAATTTCGTGAAAATGAAAAAATTTTCATTAGAGAAGATAATTGAATTAGAAAAAGCTTAATGACCACACGTCCTTATGTTTACCAAAGCCCCCATTCTTATCAGCACACACTTTTAGGCAAATAACTAAAGAAAAACTAAAAGTAAATTTGGATAATGTAAGAAAAACACTCCCAACTACCAGAAAAAAAAATATGGCAATCAAGTTCTTGTGACGTGGCATGAAAACATTCTTCATGGCGAAGCAAAGATGACGTGTCATTAAGTAGTTTCTCGCCTGCTGGTCGGCTTGACTCCCAGGGATTTTCAACAGTCAGTCAGACTGCTTCCTCCCTTACTTCGTTTTTAATTCAATACAACGAGTCGTTTCTTACGAGTCGCTAAAACCCGCATCAGTCAGCGAAATCTAAAAAGAGGCTGGAATGCATCTTTTCGAGGAAATACGTTGGCGATGCCGGAAGTCACCGAAGATTATCGAGGTCTGCCGTAGAAGAGCAGCCGGTTTTGGTAAAGATGGGAGTTTCATTTTTCTTCATCTATCTTGCTTTGCTGAACAGAATACTGATACTCTACTGTAATTGGTACACAAATACGTAGTTAGTTTAATTGTGATGTGGCAAACTATAAGTAAGAATGATATAAAGAACTAATATTTTACTTTTTTTATTTGAAAATTTCAATTTTCTATTTGAATTTTCTAATAAATCGTAAGTCTTATGTTAATGATAGAATAATCTTGCGAGTTCAACGACTATAAAATACCCGTAGAAATTCCCCTATTGAATCGTTAAATACTTGAGTTTAACAACTTTGACAAAATACAGAGTGTCCATAAAGTTTGTGTGCACTTTAAAAATTTATAACTTTAATTGTATATGCGATAGAAAAAATTTGTAAAAAGGATTAGAAAGAAGTAAATCTTTTTTAAGGTTTTATTGAGATTTTATTTAAGATTCCACATGTCCTCCATCATTAACAATACAAAGGGTAATAAGATTTTGCAGTTCACGGAAAATATTTGCCAACTGATTTACAGTAATGCCTGAAATCACATTAGTTATTTTAGCTATACTTAAAACTAGGTATATTAAACTTTATAACGTTTTTTACAGATTATTTCTATCGCAAATATAAATAAAGTTATAAATTTTTAAAGTGCGAACTTTATGGACATCCTGTATTGCAATAACCAGGACCTGTGAAAAGGTCTTGTTCCCACCCCCAGAATATACTACATCACAATTTTCATAACGTAATATTCATATAAGGAGACACGGTGGAGTAATGGATAGCGGCCCGGATTGAGGAATCGGAGGGCCGAGTTCGAATTCCAGTCGAATCCGTTATATTCACTAACGTGTTAATATGTATGAATCCTCTTCTCCTTCCCCCAGCTGTGGGTAAATAGCACGGCGTACCGGGTTTTATAGATGGATGGCAACTGGTTCAGAAAGAAATGGCAACATACTGCGGGAAAAAATCTGCCCCGTCAGTCATTTATCGAAAGATACATGATCACCTAGGCGTGTATCACGCAGGGCACAAAACTGAATATTCATATACAATACAAATTTTATTCTAAGATAATTACGTAAAATAATGGATCCTAGTGAACGATTCAACTAGAAAAAAATGAAAATAAATACAATGTATCTAAAATACAAATTAGAGACCTGTCATAATAGATCATACCATTTTTAAATAGACTTTAATTAAATACTCAATATTAATCAATTTTTAATACTTTAATTTTTAATAATAATTAATATTAATTAATTTTTCCCATATCATTACCGTTCAGTTGACCGATTAAATAGGTCAATTAGAAACAACTACCATTCTTGTATTTAAACCATGTGTAAACCACTAAAAAGCCTTAGAAATTCTCCAAAACTAGCCAACCATGTGTGAAAATTAAAGAAGAAAAATAAAAATGATCTGATTGTAAACTAGAAAAATTTTTAAAAAGCTAATACTTACAACAATCTGCACTTTCTTTCCATCGCGAAATTCTATTTGGTTGTTCGATAAATATCGTCCGCTTTTACAATCAACTCCCATTACTGGATTTAAACAGTGATTAAACCGGTCAAAATAGGAACCCTGAACATCTATATATTGCTCCCACAGTGTTACAAGATTATTTTGGCCTTTAAAGGTCTAGACACCAAGATATTTTTGAATGCAGATGCTACACCTTCTTTGCGAAGGAATGTCTTTGTGGCTTAATAAGATACAAGAATAGTTACCCAGCAATCAAAGAAAAAATGTAATTGTGCTCATTGGATGGAGAGAAATCTACGCAAGATATGAGCAGTACGCGCAGGAGTATAATTTTTTACAATTCCCATATTTTATGGCTAACGGGAATTTGATCCACATATTTGTTTGTTCCTTTTGTTATTCCCCCAAAAGCAATAACAACAGGTATTGTTGTTTGTCTATATTTCTGAGATGAGGTATTATGTACAGTATCTACATTAGTCGGACTATTGTCCTCATCTTTGTCGCCATATTTGTCACAACGTTTCGGCCGTTGTACGCTCCGGCCTTCTTCAGGTGGTAGGAATTTCGAACTGAACCCTTTATTTCGATCACTGGGTTAGACTGTTCTAGTTTCACGTGCCATGAAATAAATACAATATGGGAACCAGTAATAAGGAGTGCCAGAGAAAAGCAATGATAACAAAGTTGCAATATGAACTCTGGTAAAGACATGCAATGATAACAACAAAAATTGCGATATGAGCACTGGTAAAAATGATGCTGAAAAACATTAGGTTTATAATACTCAGAAGTTCATACCCAGATGCCCTCAAGGACACAGTGGATAAAGGCGTTGGTTAGATCCAGTGACAGACCCAAAGAAGGTGAGTTCAATACCTGGTTAAGGCAGTGGAGAACTTTCAGAGGGAAAATTAGCAGGAGATAACTGATAACTGACATCCATCAAACATGGCACGTGGAACAAGGACAGTCTACCCCAGTGATCGAAATAAAGGGTTCAGTTCGAAATTCCTACCACCTGAAGAAGGCCGGAGCGTACAACGGCCGAAACGTTGTGACAAATATGGCGACAAAGATGAGGACAATAGTCCGACTAATGTAGATACTGTAGGTATTGTTGTTGTCTTGAGATGTTGCATTCTACTGGTTTCATTTTTGAGGTCATAAAGGTTGTTCGGAAAATAATGTCCGATGTTAGAATTAACTTTCATTTCTGAATAATGTAATTAAACCGGTAGAAATATGAACCCTGAACATATTTCTGCCACATGGTTACAAGTTTATTTATGCCTTTATGATATAACTCTAAAGATTTGGACACCGACAAATCTTTGAATGCTTTTTCTACACCTTCTTTGCAACGGAATATCTTTCGGTTTAAAAAATTTAAAGGCTTGAAAAAGTTGTCGTCTGTGAACGTAAGATAAAGCGAATTATAGTGGGTGCGGCAAAGTTTCGTATCCACATTGGGTGAATTTATATTAGGTTGTTTGGCAAATAATGTCCGCTTTTAGAATCAACTCCCATTACTGGATTTAAACAATGTTTAAACCGCTAAGAAGCCTTAGAAATTCTACAACACTAGCCAACCATCTGTGACAATTAAAAAATAAAAATAAAAATGATCCGCTTGTAAACTAGAATATTTTCTAAAAAACTAATCTTTACAACCATCAGCACCTTCTTTCCATCATGAGATTCTATTTGGTTGTTCGGCAAATAATGTCCGCTTTTAGAAACAACTGCCATTACTGGATTTAAACAATGTTTAAACCGCTAAGAAGCCTTAGCAATTCTACAAAACTAACCAACCTGTGTGAAAATTCAAGAAGAAAAGTAAAAAAGATCAGTAAACTAGGAAATTTTTTAAAAAGCATATCTTTACAACAATCTGCACATTCCTTTCCATCGTGAGATTCTATTAGGTTTTTCAGCAAATAATGTCCGCTTTTAGAATCAACTCCCATTCCTGTATTTAAACAGTGTTTAAATCAGTCAAAATAGGAACCTTGAGCAACTATTCATTCCTGCTACTGAGTTACAAGGTTATTTTGGCCCTTAAAGGTTTGGACATCAAAAAATCTTTGGATGCAGTTTCTGCTGTCTTTTAGAAATGGAATGTCTTTCGGCTTAAAAATTGTAATGCTTGTAAAATTGGTCGTCTCTGAGCGTGTGATAAAGGGATTTATGATGGATGCAGCAAAGTCTCGTATACACATTGGGTGGGATTTTATTATGTTGTTTGACAAATGTTGTCCGCTTTTAGAATCAACTTCTATTCCTGTATTTAAACAGTATTTAAACTGGTCAAAATAGGAACCCTGATCATCTATATATTTCTACCGTAGGGTTCTTCGGCAAATAATGTCCTCTTTTAGAATGAACTCTCTTCCTGTATTTAAACAGTGTTTAAACTGGTCAAAATAGGAACCCTGATCATCTATATATTTCTACCGTAGGGTTCTTCGGCAAATAATGTCCTCTTTTAGAATGAACTCTCTTCCTGTATTTAAACAGTGTTTAAACTGGTCAAAATAGGAACCCTGATTATCTATATATTTCTACCGTAGGGTTCTTCGGCAAATAATGTCCTCTTTTAGAATGAACTCTCTTCCTGTATTTAAACAGTGTTTAAACTGGTCAAAATAGGAACCCTGATCATCTATATATTTCTACCGTAGGGTTCTTCGGCAAATAATGTCCTCTTTAGAATGAACTCTCTTCCTGTATTTAAACAGTGTTTAAACTGGTCAAAATAGGAACCCTGATTATCTATATATTTCTACCGTAGGGTTCTTCGGCAAATAATGTCCTCTTTAGAATGAACTCTCTTCCTGTATTTAAACAGTGTTTAAACTGGTCAAAATAGGAACCCTGATCATCTATATATTTCTACCGTAGGGTTCTTCGGCAAATAATGTCCTCTTTAGAATGAACTCTCTTCCTGTATTTAAACAGTGTTTAAACTGGTCAAAATAGGAACCCTGATTATCTATATATTTCTACCGTAGGGTTCTTCGGCAAGTAATGACCTCTTTTAGAATGAACTCTCTTCCTGTATTTAAACAGTGTTTAAACTGGTCAAAATAGGAACCCTGATTATCTATATATTTCTACCGTAGGGTTCTTCGGCAAATAATGTCCTCTTTTAGAATGAACTCACTCACCCTGATCATCTATATATTTCTGCCATCTGGTTATGCTTTTACGACGAAAATCTGAAGCTTTTGACGTCAAAATGTCTTCAAATGCACCTTCTTTGCAATGGAATGTCTTCCGGCTTAAAAAATTGTCAAGATGCTTGAACAAGTTGTCGTCAGTGGGCGATAGATCAAGGAATATGTTGGGTGTGGCAAAGTTTCGTATCCCAATTTTCATCCAGTTAATGGCAGTAAACTTTGACAGTGATATTCCGATTAGATTCCCGAAAGCCACAATGAATAAACGCCAATGGCAGACTTCCAGACAGTCACCATAATGCTCTGTTGGTGCAATTTCGGTTTTAGAAAATGTTTGGGTCATTCGTCGTGATCATGCCATTGAGCCAATCATTTACTATTGTCACAAACGATCCATTTCCCATCGCAAGTCATTATTCGATTAAGAAATCGATGATTCAAATTTCGCAGATGCAGCATCTGACTCACTTAAAAAAGTCGAACTTTTTGAATTTCACTGAGTTCTCGGGGAACCTAATTTATCGAGTTTCTTCACCTCGACAATTTTCTTGTGATGGTCCGATATTGTTGAAATGCTGGCAACCATTATCATTTCGCAGACACTTTGACGCGGTCTTTGTTCGACTAACGTTTTCAGATTTTGATTGTCAATTGCAGATGGACGTCCACTAACACCTTGATCTTCAAGACCAGGCCGTTTAAACGGATATCTATCTATCTATCTATCTATCTATCTATCTATCTATCTATCTATCTCAGTCTGTTCATTACCTATGTATGTATGTATGTATGTATCTCAGTCTGTATTCGTATGTATGTATTGGTAGTTCTATCTATCTCTATTCATCATCTCAATCTGTTCATTATCTATCATCTATCTATCTATCTATCTATCTATCCCAGTCTGTTCATTATCTATCTATTCATTATGTATGTATGTATGTATGTATGTATGTATGTATCTATCTATCTATCTATCTATCTATCTATCTATCTATCTCAATCTGTTCATTATCTGTGCATGTATGCATGTATCTATCTTTCTATCTATCTATCTATCTATCTATCTATCCCAGTCTGTTCATTATCTATCTATCTATCTATCTATCTATCTATCTATCTATCTATCTATCTATCTATCTATCTATCTCAGTCTGTTCATTATCTGCCTATCTCTCTCTGTCTCTATCTATCTATCTCAGCCTGTTCATATCTATCTATCTATCTATCTATCTATCTATCTATCTATCTCAGTCTGTTCATTATATATCTATGTATGTATCTATCTATCTCAATCTGATTATTATCTGTGTATGTATGTATGTATGTATGTATGTATATATATATATATATATCTCAGTCTGTCCATTATCTATGTATGTATGTATGTATTCATATCTGTCTCAATCTATTCCAGTCAATCTATTCCATCTATCATATCATTATCTATCTATCTATCTATCTATCTATCTATCTATCTATCTATCTATCTCAGTCTGTTCATTATCTATCTATCTATCTATCTATCTATCTCAATCTGTTTATTATTTGTGTATGTATGTATGTATGTATGTATGTATATATATATATATATATATATATATATATCTCAGTCTGTCCATTATCTATGTATGTATGTATGTATCTATCTATCTGTCTATCAATCTATTCCAGTCAGTTCATTATATCTATCTATCTATCTATCTATCTATCTATCTATCTATCTATCTATCTATCTATCTCAGTCTGTTCATTATCTATCTATCTATCTATCTATCTATCTATCTATCTATCTATCTATCTATCTCAATCTGTTTATTATTTGTGTATGTATGTATGTATGTATGTATGTATATATATATATATATATCTCAGTCTGTCCATTATCTATGTATGTATGTATGTATCTATCTATCTGTCTATCAATCTATTCCAGTCAGTTCATTATCTATCTATCTATCTATCTATCTATCTATCTATCTATCTATCTATCTGTTGATTAGTGCCTTATAAGTGCGAATCTTTCTCAGACTCCCGATTTTTCTGGTCAGATAATGTGTCAGGGATCGAAATTTATCGGAGGCTTTTTGACACAATACGGCAACAGTGCCCTACCGAGTAGAAGCGTGTATGGTAATTTTCTAACTGTAGCTCAGAGGTGGCACAAGGCCGAAAGTATGGACCACTACTCACTATTCAGTCGTAATTGTCCTAGCGAGACAAGCTTGCTAACCATTACACCACGTCGAGGTGCCCTCGTAGAAGTGCGTATGAGCGCATCGAGAAGTTTAAAATGGCCTGACAAGGGTGACGCACAAAGAAGGAGCAGGACGTCAGTCAATCTCCACCACTGACGGGTAGATTCTCGAGAAATGGTAACGCCGAACCGGCGAGTTATCAGAAATGAGGTAGCATGTTCTCTGCAGATACGGATCACTACTCTTTGTTTTTCCTTGTTGCACACTGCTAGCGGAGCGGCCGTGTTTACACTGTAACAGCAGAAAAAAACTGGCGTGGTCACAGAAGACTATGTGACAAATCCAAAAATAAGTTATGGCGAAAGTATGGATAATTTTTGACTTACACTCGTATATCTATCTATAGGGATGGGGGGTTGTTTTTTATTTCCGAACACGGTGAGCACAGTCTGGCCGTGTACATAGCTGATATTATTGAAAGTTGGCTTTTTTTATTATTATAAAAGTTTACATTATTTTGAACCGTTTTTATTATTATTATTATTATTATTATTTGGGGGAAGCTATTAGGTCGTATTTTCCATACGTATGTCGAGGACATAGGTTGATAGAAGGCTATATACAGTAGAATCCCTCATATCCGGAATCTCTCATATCCGGAGTGCCTCATATTCGGAATCACGCATATCCGGATATGATTTTGATGTGTATATTTGAACTATTTAGGCGATATGTAACTGAATTCAAATTTCTCTTTTTCAGGAAATTTATTTTGGATAATTGCTTCTGCTTATTTCACCCTAATTTTGATGGGCATAAGAGGAAAAGGACAAACTTTGATGTTATCGCAAAAAATGGAAATTTTAAACAGACTAGACGCTGACGAAAGTTCATTGTAACTAATGGCTGAGTTCAACATAGGAAAGTCGACATTGGATGATATAAAATCTTCCAAAGAAACTATTCTCTAGCGTTCACACTGTCACAATGAACAAGGAAATAAAAAACATGATTGTGATGAAACCTGGACTGAAATTGAAAAAAGCTGTTGAAAAGGTTGTCAGTTTTATGGAAAGAAAGCCAGCATTCAGCTATGACGATTGGAATAACGCACGTAGAGTTAAAAAATGCATTTCGTCTAAAAAAAATTCAAGAACAAAATCAAAACGAAATGTGGAAAAGTTGAGAATGACATTAGAAGAGAAAGAATCATCATGCAACAGCGATTAAAAAATCCTCGTTGCATTATTTCTTTTGCATACGTGGCAGACTTAATTCAATGAATTTTCGTTAACATTACATAATTTATTTCTTTTTCCTTGAAATTAATTCTGTTATATTTCACTTACCATGAGCTTACTGTTATTTTCTTTTACTATAGTACATTGAAGATAAATGTTAAACCTGATTTCAGTTCTTTTATTTTAATCTAAATATAACCCCACATATTCGGACTTTGTAACTAATTCCTCATATCCGGAAGGCTTTCTTAGTCCGGTTGTCAGGGATTCTACTGTATTTTCTTTCACTTTTACTCCTTGCATAATAGTAGTAGTAGTATTCCCGCCTTGCAACATGCAACAGCGATTAAAAAATCCTCGTTACATTATTTCTTTTGCTATTGAAAATGTTGTCAGTTTTATGGAAAGAAAGCCAGCATTCAGCTATGACGATTGCATTAACGCACGCAGAGTTAAAAAGTATCTTTCGTTTAAAATATTTCAAGAACAAAAGCCAAACGAAATGCGGAAAAGTTGAGAATGACATTAGAAGAGAAAGAATCATCATGCAACAGCGATTAAAAAATCCTCGTTACATTATTTCTTTTGCATACGTGGCATAATTAATTTAATGAGTTTTCATTAACATTACATAAT
Organism: Acanthosepion pharaonis; assembly: GCA_903632075.3. Classification (NCBI taxonomy): domain Eukaryota; kingdom Metazoa; phylum Mollusca; class Cephalopoda; order Sepiida; family Sepiidae; genus Acanthosepion; species Acanthosepion pharaonis. The sequence continues at coordinate 824,549 of CAHIKZ030000210.1, read as the reverse complement.
TTATTTCTTTTTCCTTAAAATCAATTCCGTTTCACTCATCATTAGCTTATTTTGTTTACTATAATACATTGAAAATAAATCTTAAATCTGATTTCAGTTCTTTTATTTTAATCTAAATATAACCCCTCATATCCGGACTTTGTAACCAATTCCTCATATCCGGAAGGGTTTCTTAGTCCGGTTGTCAGGGATTCTACTGTATATGAATAAGGTATATTTAGGCAGCAAATATTCATCCGAAGAAGCTTGATTAAAAACCGAGACGTTATGTCTTTTTAATTTTTTATTATATATTTCCAATTATCGGATATACCTGTGTATGCATGTATATACAGACAAACCACTCATCAACGTACTAAGAGGGTGGGGGATTCATTAAAGCCGATTATCCGGAGACGGGAATGGATTATTTTTTGTTATAAAACCACTATAGTAACTACCAGTGGTTATGAGCATAATGAAAATGCTATAAACATGTATATATGGCATAAATAAATAAATATATACTTTTAATATAGCTATATTAATCAAAATAACAAAAATAATAGATTTCTCAGTGCTACTTTTTCACGCACGCGCTAATGTATCGTACTTTCCGTCTTTGTTTTCAATTGAAAGGCCCGCCATCGCCATCAAGCGGTCACTTTGAGAACTAATACGGCTCGTTCCGCTAAGCGCGCAAAATTTGAATCGCTGACAATTTGGAAGTTTTTGGGGGGTGGTTTTCTGCAGATTTGTTTTTATTTTGCCTGCAGATTTTGTCCGTTGCATCCGAAGTCCGTTGATTGGGGGGGGTCTGTAGATGAGAGGTTTGTCTGTATATTTAAACAACAATAAACAGAATACAGTTATACATCTAAGCTTCCATAATTCACACCCTAATAGCACAACACCAAGCCAGGTAAAAAGAAAAATATTACCAAATAAGAAAAACGAAAAAATGGCCAAGCGAAGACATATTAACATATATTTGCTTTATCATTTAAGCACCAAGTAAAAACATTATTATTATTTTGACAAGAAATAAATTTAAAAATTAATTATTTAAACGAGAAATAAATTAAAAAAAAAAAGCGGAATGGATCTACATTTTAAAAATCTTTAGAAATGCGCAAAATATTCAGGAATATTGGCCTAACTACAACTCGTCTTTGTCGTGTTTCTTACACTAAACCGGATGTTGACTGCTCGACGACCCAAGGCAGAATGCAAAAACGCGCCTCTGCGCATCATGGCTCGACACATATTTTTCGGTATTAAATGATAAAATGAACTTCATATAATGACGAGTAGAAATAACTCCTGCAAAAAGACACAGACTGTGATTTGGAGCGGATACGACGGATATAAAATCAACGCCGCAGAAGACAGAGAGAGAGAGACAGAGACCGGCTGAGATGTCGACACGCAGAGGTTGGTCAAGAACGCCGCAGGCAGACTGAGACTGAACCCCATACTTTTCAACTTTCATCCTTCGCCGCCGCCGTCTTCACAAAACATCAACCGACAGCCATGACCAATATTCTTTCTCTTTCTTTCTTTCTTCCTTCCCCACTCTGTCGCCTTTTACAGCAGCAACGACTAGTATGCTGGCTGTGGATATATGTAAATAAATTCTACATTTATTTACCCAAAATACGACGTATTCCTTTTTCCTCGAATTTACGTTTGCTGAGGTGAAAAAGAAATTAACCTCTTCAACAAAAACAACAACAGCAGCAAGTTCTGCCTTCCAGGTTACTCATTCTTCGTTTCCGCAACATCTTTGACCAGGGAAGTAATAACATTATCTTTTGACGGTCAAACTCGAAAGATAAACAAAAGAGAGAAAAGAAATAACGAGTGAGTATGAGAAGACAATAAAATTGTGGTTTGGTTTGTTTTGTTTTAAGGCATATCAAAACTTCAATGGGTTATTTAATGCTGACAAGATTATTAGGATAGGTTCGTATGAATAGAATATATATTCTATATAAGAAATCAGTTTGTAGATCAAGGTTTATTTTGTTTTACGGCATATCAACACTTCAATGGGTTATTTAATGCCGGCAAGATTTTTAGGATAGTTTTGTATGAATAGAATATGTATTCTTTGTAATAAATCAGTTTGTAGATCAGGGTTTGGATTTATTTTGTTTTACAGCATATCAACCTCAATGGGCTATTTAATGCCGACAAGATTTTTATTACTGATAAAAATTTTTTCAAAAATATATTGCTGGCAATATACTTTTTCAAAAATGTATGGTTGGTAATATTTTTTTTTCAAAACAAATCTATTGCTAGTAATTTTTTTTTTTTTTTTTAAAATATATTGCTGGTAAAAAATTTTCGAAAAAAGTATTGCTGGTATTTAAACCTATTTTTATACTTTCATAGTGTTTTGACTTCTTTTAAAGGCTAACTATTTGCCTATGATTGGGACCCTGACAGGTGCTACCACCCCGAGTCAGGTCAGACCTGGGAACACCAAGAATTCAGAGGTGGATCCACGCTCCTCAAAACCTCCTGATCAGAGACCTTGCTGTCGGATATAGTTTACCGTCTTACGCAGGACGCGGAGGTAGTTTATCGTCATACCAAGGACGAGTATAACCACAGCATCCTAGACATGTGCACATACGCACACACGTACAGGTACATACACGCACCTGCACTGTTACACACGCCCGCGCGCGGGCACAAAATCGAAAAATCAACGTAACATCAATAAAAAAGCGCATGAATTATTTTATAATTTAATATAAAATAATGAAAACGAGAAAATCCGCAGATAATTGCAGATACCTCCCGACAAGTGAACCGAACGATTATACAAAGTTTCGTCTACGAAACTCTAGAATATAGGTGCTGAATATAACATCAATCAGCTGACAAAATTTATATGTGTATTAATCCTATATATATATATATATATATATATATAAAAGGCCAGATGTGTGTGTGTGTGTGTGTGTGTGTGTGTGTGTGTGTGTGTGGCCGTGTGTGTGTAACGAATGCACGGCCGCAATTTTCGACGGATTTGCACCAAAATTTACATGCACATGCTCCAAGTTAGAGGGAAGGCCAAAACCGACTTTGCATTTCCCAACTCCCATCGATAGTGGAAATAATCAATTTTTTCATGCTTCTACGGCAATTTTCATGTAGTTTGCGGCCATTTTCTACTGGCCAGAGTGAAAGTCTATAGCTGGCTGCCACGAATAGGCAGGAAGATTCAATTGGCCAGCGTGAGAGCCAACAACTGACTGACGCGAATGTTAACTAGCATGGTAGCATGCAAAAAAATCGATAGCTGCATTCGTCACAAGTGGGAAAAATTTAAATCTGCGTGGCACTTTACTCCAATTGGCTCATTCACTTACTTAAACTCAACGTTGATTCTGATTCCGCAGAACTAGGTTGGGTGTGAAAAAGTACTTGTTGTTAACATTCTTTTTTCATTCGGTTTTTCCAGTTACGAGTCCTTTTTTAAAGCTGATCGTTTTGTGTTCATTTTGTTTAGTTCTTTTTTCGTAACAGATTTAATGTTTAGTATAGAGCTTAGAAAAAATCCGCAGTGTGAGATAGGCAAGAAGTATGGCATGTAGCAACATCAGCACGGCAAAGGGCACTCCTTTAAAGGCAAGGAAGGGCAAAAATATTTTGAGTCAAGTGATAGCGATTGCTGTATGAGTCGTACGATTTTTGAATCAAGCACGGCCAACGCCGAGCCATGCTGCTAGTATATATATATATATATATATATATATATATATATATATATATATATATATATATATATATATCCACGTAAAGATATGAACAAATAGCGTATAATTCCACTGTTTGTAGCATTTAATTTTAAAAAAGGGCTCAATACAGAGTAGAGCTTTATATTATGTATTATACATGTGTTTTCTTATCTTCTCTTCTCTTTCGAAAAAAGAGGGGGGTATTTTGTTTTTGAAATTAAAAATAATCTCTTAATCACCAGTTATTTGCCATCGTCTGAAGAGGAACAACATAGTGAATAAACACGAAAGCTATTGTGTAGCGATTTTTCACATGTTTTAATCTCCTATAATAAAAAATATATATATATATATATATATATATATATATATATATATATATATATATATATATATATATGCAGGTATGTAGAAAAAATAGGAGAGGACATGTTAGGTAAATAATCCAGGGTTCTTTAGTATTTTTGTCTTTATTTTTAAAAAACAGTGCTCCATACAGAAGTAGAGCTTAGATTATAATTATTATAAGCGAAGGAATCATTTTTTTTTTTAAATAATTATTATTATTTACCTAACGTGTTCTTTCTTATATTTCTACATATCTGCACACACACAAGCACACGCACACACATACACACACACACATATATATATATATATATACAGACAGACAGACAGACAGAGAAGAGAAGAGGCGAGGCGAGGCGAGGCGAGGCGAGGCGAGGCGAGGCGAGGCGAGGCGAGGCGAGGCGGAGTAATGGATAGCGGCTTGGATTGAGGAATCGGAGAACAGAGTTCGAATTCCAGTCGAATCCGTTACATTCACTTACATGATAATACCCTTGGGATAGGTGTGAATCTTCTTCTTCTCCCTCCAGCTATGGGCAAGTAGCAGGACTGACTGGGTTCTATAGCCTTGGATGGCAACTGGTCTAGGAGAAGGACAACTCTGAATTCAAAACCTGTGGAGGGTCGTTTGGGGACCTTGTGGCACTGTATTCGGCCTTTCAAAAAGTGTGGATGGTCCTGCACGAAACCTTCACCACTATAATCAAATCTCATGTGCCGGTGTCGGGCTGTCGGTTTCCTAGGAACTGATCTGCTTGACCCTCATACGTCGAATTCGACGGGAGAGTCGAGTATATATATATTTATTTATTTTACACGAGAACAAACGTTGATAATTATTACATTATCCTTTTTTCTTCTTCAAGCTCTAAGTTGATATAAATAGAGACAAAAAAAATCTCTCTCGTAGCATTTCCTCTGTTTGCCTTCAATGTTTAGACATCGGCTGTCCTCGTCACAAATCGTTATTTTATTGATCCCATTGTTTAACTTAAAAAAAAAAACACTTTGCCTTGCATGGTGGCCAGTGTATCTGTCTCGTCAAGACACTTGTCAAATATTGCCGAATAAAAAAAAAAACTATAACAATTTCGCAACTCTCTCTAGGGCGCTTGTCGTCGAGCAGTAGTTACGAATCATATCTTTTCGGGAGTATAGCGAGTTCGATCCATATTGGATATTCAACTACTCTGGTTTTTTCCAGCATAAGCTAAGCTGTGGGCATCGCCATGGAGAAATGATTCCCAGGAGTAGTTTTATGGACATTAACTGCTTCTAATAAGCTTCATCCCAATATTTATTTGTCCTGGGTATGATGATAAACTACATCCGGCAGCAAGGCCTCTGATCGGAAGGTTTGAAGATCTTGGAACCACCACTTAACTGCTGTTGTTTCCAGGTGCAACCTGACCCGGGGTGGTAGCGTCTGTTAGGGTCCCCGCTCTGGGCAAATAGTTAACCTCCAAACTGGACTCAAGGCACTATGAAAGTATAAAAATAGATTTTTATAGTAAAAATACCAGCAATACAATTTTGGAAAAGAAAATATTACCAACAATACATTTGACTCCTTACAAAACTGTTTTTTACTAAAATGTGTCAATGAAACCTGATCTGGAAAAACTAATATCTTACAAAGCATATATATTCTTTTCATACGAACCTATCTTTAAAATCTTGTCGGCATTAAATAACCAATTGAGGTGCTGATAGGCCGTAAAACAAAATAAACCCAAACCCTGATCTACAAACTAATATTTTACAACGAATATATATTCTGTTCATACGAACCTATCCTAAAACTCTTGCCGGCATTAAATAACCCATTGAGGTGTTGACATGCCGTAAAACAAAATAAAAACCCTGAAACCCTCTCTTCATCTACAAAAAAAATCGGATTTCTTTGAGGTGTTGATGCCGTAAGAAAATATATTCTCTTTCATACGAACCTATTCTAAAAAACCTATCCTAAAAATCTTGTCGGCATTAAATAACCCATTGAGGTGTTGATATGCCGTAAAACAAAATAAACCGAAACCCTGATCTACAAAGTGATTTCTTACAAAGAATACATATTCTATTCATACGAACCTATCCTAAACATCTTGTGGGCATTAAATAACCCATTGAGGTGTTGATATGCTGTAAAACAAAATAAACCGAAACCCTGATCTACAAAGTGATTTCTTACAAAGAATACATATTCTATTCATACGAACCTATCCTAAAAATCTTGTCGGCATTAAATAAACCATTGATGTGTTGATATGCCGTAAAACAAATAAACCAATCGAAACCAAACTAAGGCGGGATGTGATAGAATATCTTTTTTAACGTGGGGTAGCCATACACATGCATATGCATATGGACCCTTGGATAAAAAACCTCTTTATGAAAATAAGTCGATGAAACCTGATCTATGAGGTGTTGATATGCCGTAAAAATAAACCAAATAAAACCTCAGATTTGTAGCCTTATTCCAGATTAACCGAAGTTTAGCAAATATTAATGTTTTCAACATCGTGGATCACTAAATGACAAATGAACAAAACTGAACATTACTTATCTGCAAGGTTTTATCCTCATTGGGGTTTCAACGCGTCAGTGGTTCAGTTTCGGTAAGCGAAGTATATCGTATTTGATCGTATGTTAGATCTACAGGCATATAAGACGCCCCTCTGTTTTTTTCTGATGGGTGTGTGGTTGGTGTAATTGATAGCAGGTCAGCTATTAATGTGTTTGGGGTACACAATGTGTTTGGGGTATATAATATGTTTGGGTATACACTTACACACACCATGCTCACTCACTCCCTAATGAGCCAAATGATAACACACACCCACAGCAATATACACGCTTACATATATTATACTAAGAACCAAATAACACACACACACAAACACTAAACAGAGACATATCCCCTCTCCAGGACTAATAAAACTGTCAAACTGACCATGGGAATTCAGAGAAGCATAGATCCATCCAGCTCTTATCTCAAATAACAACTTAAAAGAGACTGTTTGACCAACACAAGGAATGTTAAAAGATTCATGTTAAAAAGATGAAAAAGATTAAAAAAAAAACAAATGAAAACTACAGACAAAAGTTCATTTTCTCCATCAAGACATTCATTTCTGTAGTTTACTGCTACCAGCAAGCAGAAATATTTCTTCTCCCGATGATGGCCATTTTGGACGAAACTTGTCGAGGAATCTAAATGAAATAATAATAAAAAAAACCGAAAGAATATTAAGCTACAACCCAGTGTGTCTGAAGATTTTAATTTTTTAATATTTTTTTATTGTTGAAAATATATATATATATATATATATATATATATATATATATATATATATAGGGTGGTCCAAAAGTCTTGTTACTCCTACATAATATAATTTTCTATTTCAGAAGGCTGACACGAAAATGATGTTGTTCATACAGACCTTCTCGATGTGTGACAGCGTCAATAAAAATGAATAAACTGAATCCAGTAAATGTGCTTTATATTACTGTATTACTTGTTGTTCTATTGTTCTCATTACTTTTTGGTAGGGGGGTGACAAGACTTTCGAAACACCCAGTGTATTTCCATTCTGTTAGCCGGCACGGCATACAAAAGACCAGCTGTTTAAGGTAAACGGCGCTGCGTTGCCATGTAGACTACAGGGTGGGCCGAAAGTCTTGTCGCTTCTATATAATATAATTTTCTATTTCAGATGGTTGGCAGAAGCACCTACAGTTTGGAAAAGAGGCTGCTTGCCAGTGTATTGAAATCCTTTAGGCCACCATTTGTCAATGAACTAAGCGATAACAACATGGACAAAAGATATGTGGCATGTGGACGGTTATTTGCCAAGACATCAGTAGGAAAACGGTCTTAGGAGCTAGGAATTCCCAAAACCACAATGTTATCACACATGACAAAGGTTTTTTTGTTTTTTTTTTTCACTATTATGGCTGAATAAGTCCGGCGAGAAGATAGTCCCTTGTCTTACGCCCCTTTCTATATCCGTGTATTTACTGAATTCATTTTCTATCCTCGTGCTCCCAGTAAAAATTCTGGAGTATTCTAATATATTTCCCAAATACATTAAGCTTGCCTAGAAAAACTAGTGATAAAAAACTGACGCGCTTATTTTCACCCTGCTGCCTCGAATACATGAATTTAAGCATGCTACTAGATTGGCATTTAGGTCCCACCCGTTTACTGTCGAAACAGCTAAATGCAACTGCCACTTCTACTCCAACAGTTTCTTTCTCTGCACTCCCGACCGGTGGAATTACCTTCCATATATTTGCTTCCCTGATAATTACAACCTTCAAAAATTTAAATGCAACATCAATCGCCATCATCTATCTTCTTCAATCCCATTCATTTTTTGTCCTTTCTTCAATCCCCCTATTCTCAATAAAGTAGAATTCCTCATATCCGGAGTGCCTCATATCCGGAGTGTCTCATATCCGGAATCCCGCATATCCGGACATGATTTTGATGTGTATATTTGAACTATTTAGGCGATATGTAACTGATTTCAAATTTCTCTTTTTCAGGAAATTTATTTTGCATAATTGCTTATGCTTATTTCACCCTGAAGGCTTGTATTGGTACAAAAGATGATGGGAATAAGAGGAAAAAAAAAACTTTGCTTTTATCGCAAAGTGGAAATTTTAAACAGACTAGACGCTGATGAAAGTTCATTGTAACTAATGGCTGAGTTCAACATGGGAAAGTCAACATTGGATGATATAAAATCTTCCAAAGAAACTATTCTCCAGCATTCACACTGTCACAATGAACAAGGAAATAAAAAACATTATTAGGACGAAACCTGGACTGAAATTGAAAAAAGCTGTTGAAAAGGTTGTCAGTTTTATGGAAAGAAAGCCAGCATTCAGCTATGACGATTGGAATAACGCACGTCGAGTTAAAAAATGCATTTCGTCTAAAATAAATTCAAGAACAAAATCAAAACGAAATGTGGAAAAGTTGAGAATGACATTAGAAGAGAAAGAATCATCATGCAACAGCGATTAAAAAAATCCTCGTTGCATTATTTCTTTGCATACGTGGCAGACTTAATTCAATGAATTTTCGTTAACATTACATAATTTATTTCTTTTTCCTTGAAATTAATTCTGTTATATTTCACTTACCATGAGCTTACTGTTATTTTCTTTTACTATAGTACATTGAAGATAAATGTTAAACCTGATTTCAGTTCTTTTATTTTAATCTAAATATAACCCCACATATTCGGACTTTGTAACTAATTCCTCATATCCGGAAGGCTTTCTTAGTCCGGTTGTCAGGGATTCTACTGTATTTTCTTTCACTTTTACTCCTTGCATAATAGTAGTAGTAGTATTCCCGCCTTGCTTGGGGTCAGACGATAAAATAAATAAATAAATGTCATTCCAAGCATATTTGAAAATGATGCAATAAGTAAACGTTAGTTTAGGATATGCTTTGTAGTTTTATTGTTTTAAAACATGTAAATAATAGCTACAGTCACTTTCTTCACTCATTAAGCATGGTAAACAAACTCGCTTCTGCTGCTAAATAATTTTTTCATGAAGATTTTTTTCGTAAAAATCGGCTTCTATTATAATATTATAAAAAAAAAGAAAAAAAAAGAATTTACGAAGTCTTCTTTTTTAAATTGCTCCTCCTATTAAAAAAAAATTGCAGCTTTAAAAAAAAATGACCTACTGTTACAAAATGGCTTTTTATGAAATGAAAAAAGTCCGACAATTATTTTAAGACATTTTTTCATGTTTGAATGTCCGAGAATGTCGGAGAACGCATATTTTCTATGAAAATTTTTCGGGCATTCAAGCCGGTAAATGTCGTTAATACTGTTTATTATCAACAGAGCATTTCTTTAAATATTTGTATCTATAAAAAGAACGTATAAACATAAAAATGTCTTAAAATGGCTCTTCGGTTTGAAAAGAAATTGCCCTTATCTGTCTATATCTCTGATATGCGGTATCATGATTACTTGCATTATTTATATTACTCGGACTGTTATCCTCATCTTCATTGCTATATTCACAACGTTTCGGCCGTTGTACGCTACAGCCTTCTTCAAGGACACAAAGCCCGGTGACTAGATCCAAATAGTTGTAAGTTCAATACCAGGCTACAGCAGTGGTAAACCGAAACTTGGAAAGTTGAGTTAAAGGGAAATAACTGAGACATCCGGAAGAGGCATGGCAAGTGGAACTAGGACAAACTACCCCTACTGTATTAAAAATATCCCTGCTGTACTATTAAAAAATACCGCTGCTCTTCTGTTAAAAAATACTCTTACTGTACTGTTAAAAAAATACCCCTGCTGCACTATTAAAATAATACCCCTGTTGTAGTGTTAAAAAATACCACCGGTGTAATGTTAAAAACCACCCCTGCTGCACCGTTAAAAAAAATTCCACTCAGTAACCCTTTTGTTAATTTGAGGTAGCTCCACTCAGACGGCTTCTTTCCAAGAACTGCTTTATTTCGTGGAACAGACTCCCAAAGGGATACTTCCCAGATAATTACGATCTTAACTTCTTCTGGGTCAATCGTTATCTATCCGACATATTCTCTTCATTTGAACATACTTCTTCCTTTTACCAGGGCCGGTACAAGGGTCATGTGACCCCTACCCCCATCTAATGCACGATACGTCTCAATTATCCTAACGTAGTATTCATATACAATACAAATATTATTGTAACCTGATTTATGCACAATAATGAATCATATGCAATATAGGTGAACCATTCAATTAGAAAAATTAAAAATAAATACAATGTAAGTACAAATTAAAGACATGTCATTATAGATCATTCCATCTTGAATAAATCAACAAGGTTTTGTGGCAATTTTTAACATCAACTTGAGGTTTTTTTTTATGTTAAAATGTTGAATAATTTTAACGCATTCAACAAAAAAAAAATAGTAAATTTTATATACTGTTTTTTCGAGACTTAGTATGAACAAAACAAATTCAAGGATTTGGACAATAAAACACCCCAGAATGACATCAAAATCCATGAAAATCTTTCCTCCTTTAATCGTCAGCTGTGCTTGGTTTAATTTGTAAAATATATAAATGTAGGTAGAAAAAGGCAAATGTTGATAAAGGCTACAAAGCACTGTCCGGGGTACCCAATCATCCTTCTCCCTCCCACCTTGGTCAGGGGAGTCGGAGTTAATACGCGCCTGCCTTGCATATATATAACCTGTCACATTTTGTCCCACACAAAGAACTTATAACGCATATGAATACAACAAGCAGTGTGAAAAGGGAGAAATCATGAAGGTCTTACTTATTTCCAGAAGGGAAAGTGACTCGGATGGTGTTGCCTTCTATATTCCTGGCGGGACCATATGGTTTCCTCTGTTCGCCCTACTGTTGCGAGATTGTGATTACGGCTATCGTCATTGTGCTCCTCGTCGCAACTAGGGTTCGACACCCCCACGAACTTATAGTCACTCAGCGGACGTCACGTGATCCCTCGTGAATTCATCTTACCCAAAAGGCAAATAACTGGCCTTTACATTCGTATAAGGTTAGTGGATGCACGTATTTGACTAGACGGTCTGTTTTTCGTGCCCACGCGCGAATGAGGGGTTGCTTAAAAGTTCTCGAGTTAACCCACTTTCAAAAATCACAAACATCAGAATTTCATTTTAATCCTTCATCAGACTGAAAACTTTTAATCCCCACCACCATCACCCCAACACACACGCACTTCGTTGTGGGTATGAATCAGTGGTGCTGTGATATGTGCTTCTTGTTGGATTAAAAGCAATGGCAAACTAAATTCTAAGGTTGAATAAATTTCAACAAGGCGCAGATATTTTCATGAGTTTTACTTATGACTAATAAGTCATTAACAACAAATAAAAAAAAAACAATTTTATCCAAGCAAAATCAAACAAAAAAAAACTGCAAAGAAAGAAAACATTAAAATCTAATTATTATACACTCTGTGTGTGCGTATATGTGTATGCGTTTATGTTTTCTTTTACTTTTTCTTTTTTTTTTTTTTTTTTTTTGAGCGTTTCACCCCAAGCAAGGCGAGAAGCCACTAGCACGCAAGGGGTTACAGAGAGTTGGAGCGAGAGCAAAGAGGAGTGATAGAGAAAAGGATGAAGAGAAAGAGAGGGGATATGTCTGTGTGTGTGTGTGTGTGTGTGTGTGTGTGTGTGTGTGTGTGTGTGCATGTGTATGTATGTGTACGTGTGTACGTATATGTGTATGCGTGTATGTGTGTGTATACGTGTGAAATTAAGTGAGGATAATCCTACATTTGCATTCACTGTCCCTCTGATTCCTACTCCAGTGTTTCTCAACCTTTTTAAGCAACGGCACACCTAGGATCAAATAAAAATATCACGACACACTTAGCATAATTTTTAAAGCGCATACATTTAAATATTATGAAATAAAATCATAGAATTAAAAACAAATACACACATAAATATTAACTTACTTTATTTCAATGTTTCTATTCAAATATTTGTACAGCTTACATAGTCTGAAACCTGTACCTGTTTTTTTTTTGGAGGGGGGGGTCGAGATTTCTTCACTGTTTGGTGTAATGTGTAATAAGCAGACCTTTTCTTCTTCAGTTGAGCGTAGATTTCTTCACTGTTTGGTGTAATGTGTAATAAGCAGACCTTTTCTTCTTCAGTTGAGCGTAGTCTTTCTCGCTTCTTATTTTTTATGTTATTTAGGGTTGATAAGCGTAATTCACATAAATAAGAATTAGAAAATTGCAATATAAACTGATAAAGCCTTTTTACCTAATGTGGGATATTCCTTTTGTATTGAAATCCAAAATGTATCAATGGATGATAAGCAGACCCTCATTTCTTCTTCAGTTGAGTGTAGTCTTTCTCACTTCTTATTTTTTATGTTATTTAAATAAGAATTAGAAAATTGATAAACGTAATTTTACCACATAAATAAGAATTAGAAAATTTCTTCTTCAGTTGAGTGTAGTCTTTCTCACTTCTTATTTTTATGTTAATATAAACTGATAAAGCCTTTTTTACCTAATGTATCAATGGATATTCCTTTTTCAGTTGAGTATTGAAATCCAAAAAGTGTATCAAAATGGATGATAAGCAGACCCTCATTTATATCTTCTTCAAAATGTTGGATGATAAGTAGTCTTTCTCACTTCTTCTTTTTTATGTTATTTAGGGTTGATAAGCGTAATTCACATAAATAAGAAGTAGAAAATTGCAATATAACTGATAAAGCCTTTTTAGCTAATATGGGTATTCCTTTTGTATTGAAATCCAAGACACGGTAGATAGCGACTCGGATTGAGGATTGAGAGCCGAGTTCGAATTCCAGTCCAATCCATTTCATTCACTTACGTGCTTGGTATGAATCCTCTTCTTCACACACACCCCAGCTATGGGTAAATAGCAGGACAGACCGGGTTCTATAGCCTTGGATGACAAGGGTTCTACCGCAGAAAGAAATGGTGGGGAAAAATCTGCCACGTCAGTCATGTATCGAAAGATACATGATCGCCTAAGCGTGTATCACGCATGGCACATAACTGACTGATTGAAATCCAAAATGTATCAATGGTTATCGTCGAATGTTTTTATTTTGAGTCCTTAAAAAATAAAAATACATAAAAAAAATGAATGTTAAAACAAAGTATTTAAAATAACATAATCGAAGAGTACTGAAAAGAATTATTTGAAAAAAACGTTTAATACTTATTCATTTATTCAAATACTAATGCTATACCATTACTACTTCCAAACACACACACACACACACACACACACACATATATATATATATATATATATATATATATATATATATATATATATATATATATATATATATGTGGGGCACCTCAGCGCCGTCCTGGGTATGACGATAAACTACGTCCGACAGCAAGGCCTCTGATCAGGAGGTTTTGAGGAGCAAGGAACCACTTCTTAATTGCTGGTGTTCCTATGCCCACCCTGACCCGGGGTTGTAGCACCTGTTAGGGTCCCAGCTATGGGCAAATAGTTAACCCCAAAACTGGTGTCAAAGCATTATGAAAGTATAAATATAGGTTTTAATACCAGAAATACTTTGAAAAAAAAAAAAATTACCAGCAATACATTTTTTAAATATTACCAGCTACATATTTTCGAAAAACAAATATTACCAGCGAAGGAAAATTATTACGAGAAATAGATTTTTGATGGAAAAAATATTACCAGAAATAGATTTTTGGAAAAAAAAAATATTAACAACATTGAAAATTTTGACGGTATTAAATAACCCATTGTGGTTGATATGCCGTAAAACAAAACAAATCAAGCCAAAACAAACCTCAGCATGGTGTAATGGTTAGCAAGCTTGTCTTGCTAAAACAGTTACGATTGAATAGTGAGTTCGATCTTCACTGAGTGGCCCATAGTTTCGGCTTTGTACCACATATAAGCTTCGCTTAGAAAACCAATATATGTATTCGTGACATTATTTCGCGGCATGCTTAAGAGGTTTGCGCGCCACACTAGTGTGCCGCAGTATAGCAGTTAAGAATCACTTATCCAATTAAGATGTTTTATACCTGTTAATTGTGTCTTCGGGTTAAGTATCTCCTTAGTTAATATTCAAAATTAATAAAAAATATTTTCCTTTTTTTAGTCTTTTCTTCTTTTTTTAATTTAGTCTATGGATGCATTTATCTGGTGCCTTGAGAGTTTTGCTGATAAAGAAAAACCTAGCTGCTGATATTTAATCACCAAGACACTCAAGACGATATCCTTCAAAAAAAGGTAACCGATATTAACCATGCAGATATCACTGCAGATACCATTACCCATGCCACAGTTCTCCTACATCATCTATAAAATGCTGCTAACAATACTGAACTCAATGTCAATGCCTCTAAAACTGAATTCATTTAACTTCAACCAGCAAGGCTCAATACAAACTGTCTCAGGTGATTCAATAAAATATGTCGAATCTTAGGAAGCGAGATAAATTCTACTGAAATGGATGTGAAAATTCGCTTAGCTAAAGCCTGGGCCGCATTGAAAGAAATGGATGTAATCTGGAAATCTGATCTACCAGACAATCTCAAACGATTCTATCGAGTCACTATAGAGGCGGTGTTAATGTATCGTGACACTTCCTGTCCATTAACTAAAACCCTAGAGTCTAAGCTTGATGGAACATACACTAGAATACTGAGAGGTATACATGCTTGCATCTCTTGGAAACAACATCCAATAAAATCACAGCTCTATGAAGCCAGCCCGGATATTTCTACAATCTTACGCGAAAGCAGAATGCGCTTTGCAGGACACTGCTGGCGAGCAAAACCAGAACTCGAGAATGATCTACTACTCTGGACACCTAGCAATGGAGCAACACGGGTTGGTCACCAGACAACCACCAAAATTGACCAACGATGTTATGACACAGAATGCCACCCTAATGACCTTCCGACTTTGATGCAGGACTGTGTTGGTTGGTGTGATAGATTCATGAATGTCTGAGATATCTCGACTGAATAAAAAATAATATCTGATCCCATTGTCATATCTATAAGATGACATTTTTGGGTGTTGTCTTTTTGCGTATCCGCTCGTAGTTGGACTATAAACAGTGGTAAATATAATTTACATCAGTAAACGACGAGTCGCCATTACTTGTAGGAGGACACTGCTGGCAAGCAAAACAAAAAATCGAGAATGATCTACTACTCTGGATACCTAGCCATGGAGCAAGACGGGTTGGTCAACCGACAACCACCAAAATTAACCAACGATGTTATGGCACAGAATGCCACCCTAATGACCTTCCGACTGACGCAGGACCGGATTGGTTGGTGTGATAGACCCATGAAAGTTCAGGGTTTAACTCGACTGAATAAAAAATAACATCTGATGCTATCGTCATATCTATGAGAAGATATTTTTGGCTGTAGTCTTGTTGCGTATCTGCTCCTAGTTATACTAAAAACAGTGGTAAATATAATTTGCATCAGTAAACGACGAATCGCCATTACTTGTAGGAGTGAAAAGAAATGGAATAAATTTCAAAAGGCGATATTTTCTAAGCACAGATGTAGTACAGAAAATATGGGGCAACCTTTGAGGATCGAACTTACTTTTCAACCGGAATTGATCTATCGAGACAATCCTGCTAACCATTACACCACATTAAGATGCTCGAAATCACAGTTCTATGGACCCATCCCTGATATTTCTACAATCGTACGCGAAACCAGAATGCGCTTTCAAGAACTCGAGAGTGATCTACTCTTCTGGACATCTTCCCATGGTACAAGACGTGTTGTCGCCCAGAAACCACCTACATTGACCAGCTATGTTATGACACAGAATGCCACCCTAATGATCTTTGATGTGGGACCTTGATGGTTGGCGTGACAGACTCATGAATATCCGAGATAACTCGACTGAATAAAAAAACAATATCTCATACCATTGTCATATCTATGAGATGACATTTTTGGTTGTAGTCTTTTTGCGTATCTGCTCCTAATTGGACTAAAAACAGTTGTAAACATACACCCTTTTGCAAATTAATTGAAACATAATTATTCCATAATTATTTACTTTTTTTCGTATTTTTCCAAGGAAACATGACCCAGTGCATATGTTAGTACTTCATATGTCCATTCCATTCGTTCCTTGCAGATTGACCACAGATTCTCGATTGGATTTAAATCAGAAGAGTTTCCGGGCCAGTCTATATTACTTTGATTTTCTCACTGGTAAGGTTTGCCAATGTGTTCGCGCAGCGTTACAATTGTCGTGCGCTTCCTTGGAGTAACGTCCATCGCAGACAATGACCGTAAGACAACTAATCGACAGTCGAGACAATAGTGTCTGGGCGTGATAAAAATCTGATGCAATTACAGATGACTCAATATTTTTGAAGGCCAAATTTCATTATACACACCGAAAATAGATTCATATTACTTCACACCACTGTAAATGACCCAATCTGAGGAAGAATAGAAATCGATTACACCCTGTCACTCTAGTGGGTCTAAAACTGGCCGTATGGTGAAAGAAAGTAAACTAAAGCGGTTATTAATTCGCACTAGGGTGTAATTTACGCCAGTAAACGACGAGTCGAGTCGCCATTACTTGTAAGAGTGAAAGGAAATGGAATAAATTTCAAGAGGTGATATTTTTCATTTGTTTTATATATGGCTACTTAATGATAAATGAGAAATAAAATAGGCTTGTGTGCGTGAGAAATTAGCGGAAAAGAAAGAAGACATCAAAATTGTCGATAAAATCTCTCCCCCCCCCCAAAAAAAAACCACTAGCGACTGGTCGGATAGAGGAAATGTAGTAATAACACTTACCTTAAATTGCGAAATAAAATTCCTCTGTCCTGAGTATGACAATAAACCACATCTGCGTCCTGAATAAGACGATAAACTACGCCCAGCAGCAAGGCCTCTGATCAGGAGGTTTTGAGGAGCGTGGAACCCCATCTTAATTGCTGGTGTTCCCAGGCCCACACTGACCCGTGGTGATAGCACCTGTCAGGGTTCCAGCCATGTGCAAATAGTTACCCCGCTCCCCAAAAAAGGGGTCAAAACACTATGAAAGTATAAAAATAGATTTTAATACCAACAATACTTTTTTGGAAAAATTATTACCAGCAAAAAAAAAAAAAAAATATTACCAGCAATACATTTTTTGGGGAAAAAATTATTACCAGCAATAAAAAATCTTGTCGACATTAAATAACCCATTACTGTTGGTATGCCGTAAAACAAAACAAACCAAACCAAACTAAAATTCCTTTCGTGACGTAATGTGAACAACTGATAACTTGCATGAAGGGAATGTAAATGTAAATGGGGCGATACATTTCCTCTCCTTCAGGGATCGCGTGCTACCAAAGTCACGTGACCCCTATAACTATAAAAAAAATAAAGTTAGTAAAAAATAACAACTTTGAATTAGTACGAATCATACAACCCAGTGTATGTACACTGCGCTTCTCTTGCCTGAACAGTCAAATTCTCCACAAAATCTAGCAATTAGAAATTGTGTGTGTGCGAGAGAGAGAGGGAAAGATATATATATATATATATATATATATGAAGAAATATAGTCTTAAGGTGTGCTATATTTATGGGATAAAGTGCTCAATATCAGAGATAGAGCGTGTGTAAATATAAATATAAATGACTGACGATTGCATATAGCATGAAACAGACTGTCGCCTGTAAGTGTTGATTTCTATGTTCACTTTTTATATATATATATATATATATATATATATATATATATATATATATATATATATATATATGTGTGTGTGTGAGGATGTGAAAGAGTTCAATTACCTGAGAAAAGAAATCCCCCAAACCGGTGTTGCTACCGCAATGCTGACAGTAAAAAAGAAAAAGGAGGAAGAAACAGGAAGTGTCCTGCTTTTATAGTAGTTTAACAGTGCCACCTAACAGCGTCTTAGCAAAATCTAGCCAAACCAAGTGGAGGTAATCCACAGTGACCTTAATAAAGTTAACTTGAAGTGCCAGAATTTTAGAATGGAACACTCAGTCATAGCCATTCTCTTTCTCTATCTTGATTCCCTGCCACCTACAATCTTCAAAAATTTAAATGCAACGTCAGTCGCCATCGCCTGTCTTCTTGAACCGTTATGCTATTGTCACTTCTCCTCACTAAGATCTTCTCGTTCTTTTTTACTCTCTGTAACACTCTAAGGGCATTATCGAAAGGATTTTTTTAAAGTGGTACCCGGGATGCGTGTTCTCTTTCATTATGTTTTCTACTCATAGTCACAGTAGCGAAGAAAGTATAATGAAGCACAGAACGTATCCCGGGTACAGTTTGCTCGAACTGGTACCCTCAGGCAACGTTTTAGTTCTATTCATTCTAGGAGAAGGCACTTGGGGGACAGCTTTTATCCTTAGATCCCGCGTAAAATGAACGATGCCGCACGCTGGAAATTGTCAACCTATTTTCAACGTTATTACTTTTTCTTCATTCGATGCTGTCCGTCTGTTTTCATCTTACACCCGCTTCCAAAAAATTGGAAGCGGGTGTAAGACAAGGATGTGTCTTCTCACCGGGCATATTCAACCTATACAGTGAGGCGATTCTGAGAGAACCTGGATTCATTATTGGCGGCCATAATCTTAAGATATGCAAATGACATATTGTTGATAGCAGTCAAAGAAAGGAAAGTACAATATTTCTTACAGAATGTAATGAAGGAAAGCGCGAAGAAAGGACTAAACATTAACAGCTAGAATATAGAATTCATGGTTGTTAGCTAAAGGGACAGTCCAACATACAAATTACAAAAACGGAGATACCAAAATCAAGGAACTAGAGAAATTTAAATATCTTGGAAGAAGGCGGAAAGAGCGATACTGAAATCTGAAGGCACAGTGGGATAGCGAAAGTTGCCTTCCAAAAGCTAAGCAAAGTATTAAGAAACAGAAAGATTTCGTTAGAAAAAAAGTAAGGAGTACTGAACTGCTATGTGATATATGGCAGTGAATGCTAGATAATCTCACAAATGAAGAAGAGACTTGGAGCAACAGAAATTTAGTTCTAAAAAGGATACTGAAAATAACATGGATAAAACATGTGAGCAACGGCGAAGTTTCAAAATAATGAAAACAAAAAATACACTTATACTTCAAGAAGAGACAGATTAAATTTCTAGGGCACATAATGAGGAAAGAGTGCTTAGAAAATTTGATACTCACAGGACAAAAAGGCAAGAGGGACAGATAAAAACGACACGTAACCTACCTAGCGAGTTTGAGTAATGGATGACGGAGCAACGTTTAAAAGAGAGTTTTAAAAAAAATGACAAAATTTATTAGCGCTATAAAGGACATAGAATTGTGGGGACCCATGATCGCGAAAGTGAGACACGTCACGTAGAAGTGTGGGTGATTTTGTTTTTGATTTTTTACGCATAGGAACTTCTTTTCAATTTCATTTACGTATTACACAGTGAAAAGTAAAATAAGTAAATAAATAACGTCTCTTTGTAAATTAAATAATTTCCATTTAATTTCTGTGTTACTTTAATTTTCTAAAAAATTGCTATTTCTACGCAAAGACTTTTGTATTTTTTTTTTCTTACCAGAATTAAATAAAGTAAAGATATACTTGAAAAAAAACTTTAAGTACATCAGTGGACTGAAGAAAGAAAGAGTGATGTAACAGTAACACTAACAAACGTAACAAAAAAAAGTTATAATACATGATGAATTCCGATTTTGGGCACCTCGGCGTGTTGTCATGGTTAGCAAGTGTGTTTTGCTAGATCAGTTACGACTGAAAGGTGAGTTCGATCCTCACTAAGTACCCCATACTTTCGGCTTGGTGCTACGTTTAATAACCATGATAAATTCTACTATTTCTTTCTTTTGCATCGTTCTAGTTGGCAAATCTGAAAAAGTTGAAAAACAAAACAAACCCAAAACTCGTTCACAAAAATAAATTCTCTGCCATTTTTCTAACTTTTGTATTCGTTATTATTTAACTTTTTTTTTTCTTTTTTTTTTGACTGTTTCTGTGTCTTTTTTTTTTTTTTTTTTTGTATGTGTGTGTTTTTTTTTACCCGGTTCAAATTTCCACCGGGTAACTTCCGTCGATGCATACCGCTTAGCCACGTTGACAGAAGACAATTGGTTGATCGGCACCACGTGACCAATCTACGCCGGCTGCTGATTGGTTGATTCGTCTAGGCGGCCGGGTTGAAGGAGGGGAACCCAGGAGGCCATTGACAGAGAAGTGAGCTGTTTTAAAGCTTGGGTAAGTCCGAACCCGAGGGTCAGTTTGTAATTGGACATTTAATCGCTAAGCACTTCTCCGGTGCCGTCTTTTTACCTTCCATCTTCATCTTTGTCGGGGAAGAGAGAAATCTGTTTTTATTTTGGTTGTAGTCCGTGTTATTTTTTTTTTTTCTGCAGTGTTTTTTTTGTGTTTTCTTCGTTGGTGGTGTTTATTTTCATTAAAAAAAAAAAGTGTTCTGTGGACCTGTCAGTGCCCCCTGAAAAATCATTCACAGTAAGTATTTATTTATTGATTATTTAAAACATATTCATCTGTTTCTTTTTTTTCTTTTTCTTTCTTTTTACAGTCGTCTACATAACTTTTAGTTAACAAACTTACCTCCTAGATTTGACGGATAAATTTAAAGATCTCGACTGTCCCCAAATTTTCTTCCCTAGAGAGACAATCCTTGTGAAATATCTTTTTGCTATTATGTTGAGATACTTGATCTTTTAATTATTTCTAAAACTTTAATTATATTCACTATAATTATCACCGTTTCCTACACTTTCTTTCGCTCTCTCTCTCAATTATCTGGCATCATTTTAAATAAATAAATAAATAAAAATAAAAGTTCTAATCTAATTTAAAAGCCTTGACGATACATTTTTAAAAAAATAAAAAAAAATAACTTTTAAACTTTTTTTTGAATTGTTTTTATCTTAGAACTATAACAAGTGCTTGCTAAATTTAAATTGTCTCAGATCTTGTCATAATTAGTTTACTTACCATTCTCTCAGTACACACATTTTGGGACATTGAAAGCACTGAAAATTGATTCTTTTTACAAAAATACGTTCTGATCTGTTTGTGCACCGACATATTTTAAGTTTTTTAACCGAAAATTATTAGTAAATAAATTCTTTTAAATTGATTTTTACCAAATAAATTTTAAAATAAAATGATCTTCCCAAGAATCGTTCGTTTCTTACTTTAAAAAGACTTGATTTAAAATAAATAAAATACATTCTTTCTTTCACTATGAAGTTTCAAAAACTATATTTTGACAACCTTCGCATTTGACCTTAAATGTATCGAAATAAATCTCAACATTGCCAAAACAAATCTTTATTCATCATTTGTTTTCGGTTTTCCTTATTTCACTGATTTTTAAGATGCCGCCAACAAGGTTGACCTTTTCCTTATTTCTTTCATAATACGGAATGCCTTCAAGTTCAACTGTATAGATTCTAGAACGCAACTTTTACCAACACTTTTTTCTCTTCCCTAAGATATGAGGAAAAAAAACTCTTCTATAGTTTTTTTTTTTTGTGTGTGTATGTATGTATATATATATATATATATACACACACGTTTTACATATTTCTTTAACGTACGTGCCTAGTAGTATTGAATTGTCAAATTTACACTTCAGCTGAATCCGTTTCAGTGAGAGACGTGACTGAGAAACGACAGGTGCTTCTTTTGAGCACCCGTACTTTGAAAGTTGGATTCTTAAAAGGGCTTCCCACCCCCGCCTAGCTTTTTTGGTCTTTAACGTAGACTAGACATTTAAACACTTGACTGACTGTTGCGAAGGAAGTATCTAGAACGTTTTGTTTGATATTTGCGTTAAGTAATTTTGTTTCCTACTGGGTTTCATCAGTACGCTCACAAACAAATGATTGGTTTATTAAATTTTTAATAAGAATGACACCGGAATGCAACTTTTTATAGTAAAACAAAAAAAGCTAGTTATCAAAATATTGATATAAATTTTATTCTACTTTTATATGGTGTTTGTTTAGTCTCTAAATTTTTAAACATCTTTTTCATGATTAATTCTCAGTTTGTCAAAGGCAAAACTAAAGTAATTATTTACTCTAAGTTTTCCTAAAATCTTTTCTATAAATTCATAACTTGCGCAATTTTATTAAAGTTTCCTTGTCTTCAGATAGTTTTTTTTTCTTTTTTTTTTTTTTTTTGTTAGTTAAACTAACTAAAGTATTTTTGTTATTCGTCTAAAATCTAAATTGCATGTCCTAAAATTGATTACAGAAAAAGTTTACAACAGATTTACAATGACTTGCAACTTAAACTCTTTATGGTCAGAATATTTGTGATAAAAAAAAAAGTTGTCTTCATCTTTTCTTTTTTTTTTTTTTTTTTTTGTTTTTTTAAAAAAGGTACGTTTTCCTTGATCTAACTATAGACTCGGAAAAAAAGGTGACTTCCCCCAACTTCGTAAGGAAATAGCTGAACCGTTTCCTTAGCGATAAGAAGTAACAAAGAAACGTACTGAGAATAAATCGGCTAACGTTCCTTAAAAAGTTATATATATATATATATATATATATATATATATATATATATATATATATATATATATATATGAGCCGGTATAGGCTTAAAACTTCTCCGTTTCCATCACATTTTCATTTCTATTAAAAAAAAAAAAAAATGCTGACTTAATCATAAAATTAATTTCGGAAGAAACATTTTCGCGCTGTGGCAAAGTAATGAGAATTCTTTTACACGTGTCTAGTGGCTGACTGTAGTCTGGTATGAGGCATCCGCCCACTTTCCTCTCCGTTTTTCCTTTTTTTTTTTTTTTTTTTTTTTTTCTTAAAAAAAAGAAAGCAATATCCTCATCAGTTGGTCTACGCCCATTGAAAAATGGAGGGAGAGGGGCTAATGATACACGTCTATAAGAAAGAATAGTTGACTTTTTTTTTTTTTTTTTTTTTTTTAAATTACCTATTTTATTTAATTTGTTTTCAAATTTATTAGATTTTCTTTTTTTTTTTTTTTTTTTTTTTTTTAACGTAAGCCTTTCTCATCAGGCAGCACCTTCCCTGGCATTTCTCAGTAGTACGCGTAGCTTTGTTTTGATTTTAAAACTTAAATATTTTTTCTCCCCCCCCCCCTATTCTAGATAGTAATAATTTCAAATTTTTCGTCTGGCGCAAAAACACAGCTAATTATTGCAGTAGCTTTTTGGTCTGTAATTTTTGTTTCACCTTTTGTGTTCTGGAAGCCACGACACAGTTTTCGGTCGTTAATTTTTGTTAATTTTGAACACTTTTCTCTAGCTATGATCTTTCTTTGTAATATTTGAGAGAGTACAACAGAGATATGACAATATTCCACATTTGAATTCCTAACAAAAAACTTAAAAAAAATACCTCGCAATCTTTTTCTTTTGACCTGAAGATTAAAAAATTGCAAAAATGCCGCTTTTAAAGTTTTTGATCAATTTAGAGAACAAAAAAGGGGATTGAGACCAGTTTTAAAACTTTTTTAAGGAACAAATTTCTTTTCTATTTATTTTTAACTTTTTAAAACTTTAATCTCAAAGATAGTTTAACATTATCGCACGGAGGATGCTGCTAAGTTATTAAAAGAAAAAAAAAAAAGACTTCTAACGTTTGACCAGATTTTAGGAATTTGTCCACACTAGAAACTGACGCCCCCTTGTGTATGTGTGTATTATATATTATAACGCTTCTCGTGGGGTGGACATTTTTTTTTTTTTTTTTTTTTTTTTTTTTTTTTTGTGACGTTGTGCAATGCTAGATTGTCTGTTATTACATGGGGGGGGCGTTAACAAAACTTTTTTTTTTATTCATAATTATGTAAATATTATTTTTTAAATAAACTTCATTAAGTTATTAATTAACTCTATGTAAAAATTACAATCTTTTGAATGCTGACCAAAAGCAACAGCTCTCTGGACTAAAATTACGGACGGAAAACTGGCATTCCGTTAGCGTACAAACTACTTTGTTGTTGTAACAATGACATTTTGTATTTCTTTGTGTGACTCACATTGACAATCTTTATTCTCCTTGACCCTTGTCAGGACAGACTGGACCAGTTTGTTATTTGAGATATGTCAACTCCTGAAAGCAACGGGTAATATTTTTAGCCTAGGTATCTTTACTCCCACCCCATTTTCTTATATATTCGCCCTGATATCAAGTGTAATGGGGGGGGCTGCTAAGAAATCACGCGAGTCTGTAATAGGCAAAATGAAAGTGTTTTTTTTTTTTCCCTCCTCTCCCTCTGCAATAGCGAGAGGGGTCTGGATTTATTCTCTGGCGCTTGAGGGAGGCGTCCAAAGGGGGAAGTGCTGAGTCTTCTTGGGCAATTTTTCCACTGTATTGCCGGTTAAAAAAAAAAAAAACAAACTCACTAACTTCAGCCTTGTCACATTCGGTAGCGACATAGTCGCATTAAAAAAAAAAAACAATCGCTTCTCTGGTTTACAATGTGAACTTTTTTTTTTTTCAATGCGACATTAGGTACAAAATTAAAATCTTTTGAAATTTATGCAATCTGTCAATTGTCTGTCCGCGTGTCTGCTTTGAGAAGTTCAGAGAAATAGTTCTACATGAGACAACACTAGTCCCGTAAACCATTGGTGCACTACATATATTGCAGCTGTATATCTAGGGCAAGATATCCTGACGGATTCATCTCCCTTCAGGCTGGTTTTAAATTATCATTCTCTTAGACTGTTTGCCATCCAAGGCTAGAGAAGCAAGTCTTTTTTTACTATAACCCATACTTGAGGAAAGACGGTATTTTTTTGCAGTGAGATTCGCCCTGTACAAGGCCCGGGATCCACTCAAGTCTAAGGTTACAGAGTAAGAGGCTGATAGGAGGGGAAGATAAGGGTTAAATCTATACTTAGAGATTTCGATTGTAGTGATCGAGGGGAAACACTCTCTTGGGAGTCGGTTCGATAGAGCACTGGTTTGCATGAACAAGCTGTTAGAATGGAAGTTACTTCTCACAAATGGTTTGCTACAGTGTAAATGGCATAGCCGGTGGTCCTAGCCATGAAGGTTAAAACTGACAGAACCATGGAATGCAGTTCGTCCGAGCACCTTCCGTGGAAGTAGCAATAGAGCAGCGAAAGGCTTATCGCATCCCCCACCCGTGAGAGAGGGGTGGCAAGGTTGGAAAATAATTCGTCACCCACAAGGACTCTCAGACGCTTTTGGGTTCTATTGAAGCTGGGAAGTGATTGGCAACAGCAGTACTCCGTTTTAGGCCTGATCTGCGTCTTGTAGAGATTGGCATGAAGAGCCGGGTACTTACTGGGGCGATTGGACTAAAAGCAGTGGCAATAAAAGAAAAAAATCATATGTAAATGACAGGTCGTCATTGTTGGAAGTGAAAGAAAATTATATAAATTTCAACAAGGAGTTTTATATATGTCTAAATAAATGATTAACAAGAAATAAAATATACTTGTCTGCATTTAAAAGAAAGACATTTTAAAAATCTTTCCATTAGTATGTGTATGAAAGACTGGTTTATTTTTGGATTCCAAAATAAAACTACTGACAGAAAAGATTCGATTAGTGTGCTGGACGTGTAACGGTGATCGGCGTTTGGTTTACTTTACTTTTACCCAAATGCTCTTTGAAAAGTCACGAATCCATTTCACACCTCCCCCCCCCCAACAACTGATAAACTACAGGATAGACTGGTCTCTGTCTGTCTATCTATCTATCTACCTACAGGAAAACTCTGAATTCCAGACAGTGAAGAAGGCAACGTAGTTAACTACACAATCTCTCCTTAAAAACAAGCATGGTAATTTACAGATAAGGACAACGAATCTACACCTAGTCGCCTACGTTCTAAAGAGTCATAGCATGTTAGAAAGTATATACATTTCGGGACAAACGGCGGTCGTCTGCCTCTTTCCATTCGAAAAGAACGAGTCAGCAGATGAATTTCATGCGATTAGGCAGACTAATTAAACTAGTGCTCGCAGGTGGCGCGTTGGGTTACGCACAATTGAAAAGCCGTTGATCCTGTAGATATATATAATTAATGTGCGGGAGGTGTGTTCTTGAATTATTTGATTTCCGTAATATGATAATCAGCCACGGTTCTAGAATCACTTCAATATTTGTATAAATGTAAAAAAACACAAAAATATGCTTAGTCTCGTAAATTTGAAATATTACCATAGTTATCTCCCTTGAGCATAAAAAGTAAAGATGAATTTTTAAGATCTCTCTTAGCTAGAGATTATTAGCAGGGTAGACTAGGTTCTCTAGCCTTGGATGGTAACCAATCTAAGAACAATTCTGAATTCCAAACTAGAGAAGGTATTGCGGAGTTGAACACTATTGATATGAGTATTTTGATGTTCCTGCAACATTTGCCCTGCAAAACAATATTACCAAATTCATGTGAGTCCGGGTAAAAATAATTAATCCCAAAACAATAGATTTAAATCAAACTGTAATTACTCGCGTATCATGCGACTATAGAAGAAATAATTATGAAGATAATTTTAAGAGGGTCGCATCATACACATGATACAAAATTAGCGTAAGTACTGCTGGCCTTGGCTACGCCGTTGACCATCCTATGTATCCATTTACTGTAGTCAAATTAGATTCAAAATTAGGTCTTCAATTGTCACATGATACGCGATATGCATTAACAAAGTAATTGCTTGTGTACACAATTGAAAGGAAAAGACGTTGAAACTAGGTACGAGAAAGTGTGCGCGCTCGAGTTCAGTTATGAAAGGACCATGAAAAGAATGTGCCCTAGTAGGCGACACCTTACCTACATCTGGAAGCAAGGGCGGCGGGAAAATGAGACCGACCTGGGTAAGATGACAAACTACATCCAACAGCAAGGCCTCTGATCAAGAGGTTTTTAGGAGCGTGGAAGAACCACGTCTTAATTGCTGTTGTTCCCAGGTCCACCCTGACCCGTGCTGGTAGCACCTGTTAGGACTCCAGCTATGGGCAAATAGTTAGCCCCAACAACAACTGTGGGCAAAACACTATGAAAGTGTAAAAATAACTGTTAATGCTATCAATACATTTTTGAAAAAGATATTACCAGCAATAAAAATCTTGTCGGTATTAAATAACCCATTGAGGTGTTGATATGCCGTAAATCATACCAAACCAAAAAAAATGAGAATATGCTTAGCTTTTTATAGATTTAAATAGCACCTCGTCTTTGACGAAGCCAAATGGGGTAACCGACATCGACAACAGGAAACTACTCCACGAAGTCCTGGTAATAAGCACATAATAGAAAAGAGGGGGTGGACAGCCATGATCACCGTCATCCAGTTATTATGATTTGGAATTTATTCATTAAGGCAAGCCCTAAAGCCACAATAGCCTTCCATTTTGAACATGAAGCTTCTGTAGAACAGTCGTATACTTGGCATAATTTCTCTTAAAGCGTATATTCAATCACCTTTATAAAATCTTGGGGTGAATAGGCCTGTAAACCTCTACAATGAAAGGGAAGAGAAAAAAAATCGAATTAGCAAAGTTTTGATGAGGCCAAAAAAATCTTCCATTGCTGGGAAGATACAAGAGTCTTTCCAATTTCCCTGTAGCCGTCTCTCCTGAACGTCTGTCAGAAGTACAAATTTCTGGGATGGGACGTCATCATTTACGTTCGTGCTTGTGTCCTCGCTTTGTCACAACGTTTCAGTTCTTGCACCCTCCGGCCTTCTTCAGGAGTCGTTCTGGGTAACCTTCAAACTAAAACTATTGGGTGCGGGGGCTAGATTTTCGTTCCCCTTGCCATGTCTGCAGATATCTCGTCGTCTTTTTTTATTTATTACTACAGCTATCGCTCGCTAAGTTTTCACTCGCCCCGTGTCATTCCGTTAGTAAAAACTAAAGTGTTTATTGTACAGTGATATTTTGTATTTCATCGTGTGATTCACGTTGACAATCTTCATTCTCCCTGACTCTTATCAAAACGAACTCACCCATGCTAGTCACTAGGCTATTGTCCTGTCGGATACTCCTGAAACATGAACTTGCGGTTTTACGCCTAATGATCTATCTTGCTCACTGATGACACTTTCCTCTGTTTTGACTGTATTCACCGTAGCCTTTTCTTTCTGTTGCTGTTGAAGCCTCGCAATAGCTCGCATATGGTATTTATTTCTATATCTACTGAGCTCTCAGTCTAGCATGGCTTTTCTGAACCGGTACGACCAGGCACATTAATACGTCCTGAAAGTTAGCCGGGTGCGCCCCAAGTTAAAAGACGAGTAATTCATGAATTATTTTTTATTTACATTGTTCGGGCTGTTGTCCTATCTTTGTCATATTCACGACATTTGGCTCTGGCTTTTTTCATACTTCGAAATTTCGAACCAAAACGTTTAGTTCAGCGGGGTAGATAGTTCTAGTTCCACGTGCCATGCCCCTTTTTTTTTCTTTTTTTTTTTTGATCTCCGTATCAGTTAATTTTCTTTAGTCATTCAACTCTCCAGGTTTTTGTTCATCTCTACTGTGGTCAGGTATTGAACTTGCATCTCTTTGGGTCAAGTCACTGGATTACTTCAACCAACGTCTATCACCTGAAGAAGGCCGGAGCGAACGACGGCCGAAGCGTTGTGAATATGACAATAAAGATCAGGACAACAGTCCAAACAGTGTAAATAGTTACAATATCTAAAAAATATATCGACACCTAAAAAATATAGACATAAATTATTTTTATATTTAAAAATATTTTTTTTTTTTTAAGAATATGGCTTCCATGTCTTTGTAATGTCTGCTGGTTGTGGCTTTCAAATCACGCACGAAGATGCATCCATTGATCAATTTTTAATCTTCATTCAGGAAGAATATCCTTCAAGAGCGAGTAAAGCATTGGATACTTTATTGCAATTCCTTCCTCTACGAATTCCGGTTTTCTGCCTTTACCAACATTAAATTTAAAAATAGATCAAATATTACATGCATTGAAGAAATGAGTTTGTATATCACGTATAAGGCTAAACATTCAAAAAATTACCAAAGCAAATCAAGCACGGTTTTCACACTATCATATTTTAAATATGCAATGTAATGTATTAAAAATCCTTATTTCAGATTTCTTTATTTTCCTATTTTATCCACTGGGCCATGTGTCCTTGTGGAAAAGTAAAGCATTGGATATTTTATTGTTTTCTGTACTTGATATTAAATACAAAAAGAGATCAAATATTAAATGCATTGATGAGGAAATGAGAATGTTTATCCCATATGAGGCCTAATGAAAAAATTGCAAACCAAGCACGGCTTTCACACGAGCATATTTATATATGCAATGTAATGTACAAAACATACTTATTTCAGGAGACTTCTTTGTCTTATTTTCAAATTTCATGACTAATATTTCATTATTAAAATTTGAAGTGTTCCCAACACTTTTAGCTATTCTACAAGTGCGCCCTGATGTTAAAAAAAAAAAAAAAAAAAAAGGTTTAGAAACCTTAGTCTATCGTATGTATTGATTCCTTCAGGCGTCTGGTTCCAAAAGAAGGTCCGAGGACAGAACATCCAAAACAAAGATGACATTTAGTCCGAATGTAAAGAAGACATTTAAGTACATTTGCTTGTTTACACTTGCCACTCCTAAACGACCGGTTTTGTGTTTATAAACTCCTTCACCCACTTCCAAATTTCTTTTAATGTCAAAGGTCATGGTAAATATTTAAACGGCTGATCCTAAGAGCAGGCAGCTGCATTACGTAATCCTTACTTTTGTATATTTTGAATTTTTTTGTATACTTGTAAAACCTCCGATCGCCAAAGTAAACGGACGCCCATATGGCAATTAATTGGCATATCGCATTACCAAAAGCATGTGACTGGGAACTGGGACCTGCAAGTGATTCGAATTTCAGATGACACTGTTTCGGATTTGTTTGCTTTTTTATGTTAATGCCTAATTTGGCCACGGTGTAGTAATGGAGAGCCGAGTTCGAATTCCAGTCAGATCCTTTGCATTCATTTATATGCTAATACCCTTGTAAAGGCATGAATTCTCTTTTCTTCCAGCTATGGGAAAATAGCAGGACAGACTGGGTTCTATAGCCTTGGGTGGCAACCGGTCTAGGAGAAGAAAAAACTCTGAATGCAAAACCGTCATGGAGAGGGTTAGGCTCCGTCAGGCTATCTGTCCCAAGAAACATCACTTCCACTACGTTTCTCTGTATTTTGTTTTATTGCCAAATATCTCGTTATTACACCATACTTAATGCTGGGAAAGTGACTTTTGCGCATTGCAGACTTTTACAGTTGTTGTATACTCAGGAAGTGACATAAAGAAAACTGTCATTGTCAACCTTGACAGGCCAATCAATCATTTATTTTATACACTTAGCTTAGTAATAGATAAGTAGGTAGGAAAAGACAGATCAGAGCATTGAATGTTTCTGTCACATCTGGTCTGGTACTTCTATGTATATAGAAATTCTTGATAAAATCCAAAGAATGATCTGCAATGTTAGTGGTCCTTCCCTGGCATCTCGGCTTAAGTAACTTTTTCTACCGCCGTAACATAGCTTCGCGGTGCCTTTTTTTTTTTTTTCAATAATTGTACTAATAAACTTTCTTTATTTGAATTTTTGTTATTACTAACACTATTTCGTTTCGTGTGTGTTGTATATATATATATATATATATATATATATATATATATATATATACATGTGTGGTGCATAATTATAAAGCCAGCTGAATTTTATCTTTAAACTTTAGCAATTGAGCTATTTTTAATATTTTGTAAATTATATAGTATTAATAATCTGAAAGTTTCAAATAATTACTATGAGTAGAAAATAAGTTTTTGTAAAAATTATTCAAAAATGATTGGTGCATAATTACAAGACCACTAAAAAATTTTTTATTAACAATGTGACAAGCACAACATTTTATAGAAATTATTATTTAGCTTGTTTTCCGTGATTGGCTATTGCTTCAAACAGTCTATTTTTCATAAACTAGATTAACTTCTGAGCGTCGTTTTGGTTAATTGAATCCCGGGTTTTCAAAATTTTACTTTTGAGCTCTTCCTTGTTATTTAATTGATGCCCATTCTTGTATACTCGTCTAACCAATATTTCCCAAAGGTTCTCAATAGGATTGAAACATATCCAATCAATAACATTGATTCAATTAACTTGAAACCACTTTATAATGAACTTTGCTTTGTGAACAGGAGCGTTGTTTTGCTGAAAGGCCTAATTTCGACCACCAATTTTTTTCCATACGGCAAAAGAGCAGTAGACAACAAATTCTGATTATCCAAAGCATCAAGTCTTGTGTCAATGAAAACAATTGGAGTTTTTCCTTTGAATCTGAATGCCGCCCAAATCATAACACTTCCTCCTCTTTGCACACGCTTGATAAAGACCAATTTTTCCCTTCTAAAAATCATACCAATAATAAGATAACCCATCCGGACCGTTCAAATTAAATTTCTTTTCATCGGAAAATGCCACGCCTTCCCATTGCTTGTCCTAAGTCATATGAACTTTGGCCCAATTGAAGCACTCTGACATATGGTGCTCAGTCAAACATGGAACGTTCAATGAGCTTACCATAACTGAACTCGGACGATCTGTTAAGTTCTCTCCAAACCGTCCAGCGTGAAACACACAATTTCAGAGTTGCCTGGATCTTGAAACATGATGTGACGCCATTGCTTGCTTTGTTTTTGATCGCTCCGATATCCCTGTCATTTAATTTCTTTCTTTCTTCAGGCTTTTTTTTCTTGGCTCCGTATTCTTCCGTGTTTGATAAAAAGTTGTTAATAACCGTTTTTTTTTTTTTGTTTGTTTTTTTTTGTTTTTTTTTTTTTTTTCCACCTAACGGCAATTTCTCGACTGCTTAAATTTTCATTTTTGAGTGCGATTATTTGACCTTTTTCAAATTCACTTAATTTTGTACCCAAAGCCATAGTTTGTCAATTTTGTTATGTGCAAATGCTGGTGAGTTAGTTATTTAATTTATAAAATTTTAAACGATTGTTGATTTAAATTATTTTAACTTGCACTGCTTTTTTTTTTCTTTTCTTTTTTTTTTAACCTTATGCCCCAATCGTTTTTTTTTTTTTTTGTTTTTTTTTTTTTATAGAGTTTTTTGAATAATTTTACAATAAGTGATTTTCTAACAACTATTTGAAACTTTCAGATT
This sequence comes from Acanthosepion pharaonis, assembly GCA_903632075.3. Classification (NCBI taxonomy): domain Eukaryota; kingdom Metazoa; phylum Mollusca; class Cephalopoda; order Sepiida; family Sepiidae; genus Acanthosepion; species Acanthosepion pharaonis. The sequence goes on along the minus strand of CAHIKZ030000210.1, from coordinate 791,700 downwards.
ATACAAAATATTTAAAAAAAAATCTTACTAAAGTTTAAAGATAAAATTCAGCTGGCCTTGTAATTATGCACCGCACTGTTATATATAATCATTACAAATACACATTGGGTTAGATTTTTAAATCGTTTTATTCCACTTATCCCATTGTTGTGACCAAGTAAATGGTTAAGTAACAAAACCAGGGTTACAGATATATCATATATTAAACAGTACAACGGAAGAGTATTACACGATTAGTTAGTGTGTATCGGATGACCAGCGTTCAATCTATTCGACTGTTAATATTTAACAGACCGATGAGAAGTGTATGTGGCACCAGGCCGAGTTTACCGCGGGTTCTCCGAGCCCATAGGCTCCGCCAAAAATATTCCCTTGGAACTCGCCTAAATGGGTTCAGGGCCTGCCTACTTCCCCGGACGAAAACTTTGCCTTTCCACAAAGCCTCGTCTGGGTTCCTCTCTGTTCAAGGCAGAATTCGACGGTTGAACTGCCCCCCCCTCAACGCCTTCTCTCTTATTAATCTTATAGTAGGCGGAAGAGTCCAACAAAGTTCACTTTAGAGGGAGGACACCACAACACCCACAGACAAAAATTTACACATGGTGGGGGTGGCTAGTTAGGACTTCATAGAGATTTTGAGGTATTGTGGTGGATGTAGTAAGAATGTTTTGGTGTAAGGGATATTGTGGTATGTTTGGGTCAGTGATTGTAGCTAGCTAAGTTTAATCGTAAGACAGAAAAAGATAACCCCCTCACCCTTTTGGCCTTGTGCCACATTTTTACCAAATAAGTATTGCTTTCTTCTTTGGTAAGGAGAGACTTCATAAATTTAAGTGCAGTACTAGATTGGCAGTAAGGTCTCATTTTACAACTGAAATGACTATATGTAACCGGAGGTTCTATGCCAACATCATTTTCTTTTGTACTTTTATCTTGTGGAAACTCTGAGCAGTATTAATAATATATAATACCAATCGGTAATTGGTAGGGATAATCCCAAGGAGGACATTAATACAAAGAGAGCTCAATGTAAATAACAGATCAATACAATAATAAGTAAAAACAATACTTAAGAATCCATTTGGTTAGAATTTATTTCATGAATATATTTAAATATTCGTCTCTTCAGATCGAAAGTGTTTTTCTCTTCCCCTCTCCCTTTTCTTTTGTCTGGACAAATTGATTTCATTTCTTAAAACTTCGGTCTAAAGAGATGAATATTTAAATATATTCATGAAATAAATTATAACCGAAATGAATTTTTAAGGATTGTCTTTACTTGTCTATTCGTCTACTGGCCTGAATAGAGAAAAATATACGATCTGTCGGATTAATAAATAAATAAAAATCCATCCCTTTATTTACAAATTGCTTTGTTCAGCTTATGATAAGAAACTGAGAAGATATGTCTATATTTCAAGTCAAAGAAACATCTGTTTAAAGATACTATTCAACTTTGTGTGGTCATCGACGCACTCTGTAGCTAAAAGGTCAAAGCCTGTCAAAGTTAATGACAGTTTTCCTCTAAGAGAATGCAGGTTCGATTTCTGTCAGAAAGTGTACATTTTTCTCTAATAAGATTTCACGGATATTTAGACCGGTAGACGAAAATAAATAAATATAGTGTTTAATAAATAAATGGAACTTCTACTCAAATAAGAGTATCTACTAAAAATAATGTTTGTTTATATAACACTTTGTGGATGTCGGATCTAATGAGTTAATTTATTGCTCCTCTTACCTTCAAAAATTCCAACGTATTTTCCTGGCATAGTTTTCTTTCATTCTGACCTGAAGAAGCAGAGACCAACAGACGTCGGTGAAACGCGCCGTTTATAAGCTTTTCCTCTTCGCCTCATCTGCCACTTTTTTTTTTTTTTTTTTTTTTTTTTTTGCATACAATTATACCCCACCACCACACACGCATATCTGTCTCTCATATACACACACATTGCACTAATCTTGTTACATTAACAAACCGTAGTGTTTCTATCTACAGAAGTGACTTAAACGGCTGGTTCAACTAGTAGATTGTACTTATAATTAGTTCTCCAAGGTTAAATATTAAACTCTTATAATGATCGTTCTCATTCTTGTCGTCGTTGTCGTCTCATTATTAGAAAATCTAATCGTCAATCATTTCAAGTTGTCCCCCACTTGAGGTTTTTACTTATTTAAACTTTTTTTTTTTTTTGGTCACAAAGCCGCGGTTGTCTAGTAGCCATAAGGATCAAACTCCGACTTTAGCTACTTAAATTACTTCAACACATATAACAGTAACACTGAATATAAAATACATCCACTATTATTTTTTTTTTTTAAAGAATCAGTTACATGGGATTTGCATATATATATATATATATATATATATATATATATATATATATATATATATATATTTTTTTTTAATGATGGTCCAATTGTCCCAAAACGTGGTGTTCAAATTTGCGATGGTCTATGAAGGTGCACGATCAATTTTAAATATGATGGGTTGCAACTTCGTCTAAACACTAAGGGGAGATAAATATGACAGTTAAACCCAAAAATCTTTTCTTTTTAGATTCAGAATTGATTTGCATTTGTAAGGTTCGATTTTAAACTTTTTATAAGGCAATGCATTCACTTTATTTTCTATTAAATCTCTCTGTGAGAGAGAGAGAGATATGAAAGTTTACAAACTATTATATTTTCTTAAAAAATATCTCTCTCAACCACGCCATTCGTGGAAAATATTCCTTCACTACAAGGGAGACAACTCGTGTTTTCTAATCGCCATTTAAAAAAAAAAAAAATTGTGACTTATCAGTTTTATACAACGTCAAACAATACTATTGCAATTACAAATTTATGATTTGTTTTACTTTGATCAGTTTCTTTAAGAAGTGAAAAACCTTAGATCATTACTAACCACACCTGGTTATTAAAAAAAAAAAAAATCTTTCAGTTTCAAAATTTCTAAGCAAGATTTTAAACATTTAATTATACTTGTTTCTTTCTTGGACCATTTGCAAGATATTGCTTGGAATGATACTTTTCATTCACATTTTTAAAAAATCCATTTTTTTAATTCCAAATTTTGTCTTCTAAAAGAAGGTAATAATCTAATAAATACTAATTCTTTATCTCTTGTCAGTTTTGAACTAAGAAGTTTGCATCTTAAATGTTTACCATCTGTAGATTACAATCTGTTTGAACATTTTTACTCAATTTCCTTTGATTTTCTTGAGATAAGATGGATGGTTTTTAATCAGGCATTGTTGATAATGTGTGTGTGTTTATGTATATATTTATATAATTTTTTTTTTTTTTTATGCTTAGTGTGTTTTCATTCATTTATTTATTTAATGATTTTAAAATACTTTATTTTGGTTTCCTTCCCCCAATTACTTTTCCAGGCACTTCAACTGTGGGCAAGTCTAAATTTTTCTTTATACTCTCTCATTTACTTATTGTGTGTTGAGCCTTACAATTTCCCTTTTTAAAACTAATATCCTAACCTTGTTTAAATTTTTTTTTAATCACTTATTAGTGATTTAAGATTTTTTTGTAGACTCTCAGATTTACAAGATAAAATCTGTGCCCCAAAAGGTTGCTGGTTAAAAAAAATAATAGTTTGGGTGGAAACACTGCTCTAGTATGGCTTTTAACATTATTCCAATCCATGAATACTTTGAAGCTAGAAAATATTATTCATAACAATACAGGCTTACTAAATATGAAGGAACTTTATATATATATATATATATATATATATATATATATATATATATATATATATATTTATTTATTTATTTATATATATATATATATATATATATATATATATTACTTGTGCCTGATACATGTAACGCTGGTCATGTGCTCAGTTGTTTAACCACCTGTGACACACTTACTAGAACTGAAAAAGGGACCACAATGTTTTATGTACTTTGTCTGCCATTTGTAAAAAGTGCATGCATGGACTGGTATGTCTGATAACTAGCAAGAGACTGCCATGTAAATTCTAAACATATATAAAGGCTACAAAATTTGTTGGTGGCCAGAACTTTTAACTGGGGCACTTCAATGTGGTGTAATGGTTAGCAAGATTAACTCATTAGGTTAATTATGACTGAGTAGAGTTTGACCCTCACTGGGTGCTCTATACTTGTGCCATGCCTAAGCTGCACTTAGTAAATCGCTACAGTCAATTAAAGTAGCGACTTCAAAGCAAGCAGATGACTATTACTGACTTAGAATTCATATTTTTAAGATAGCCATTACATGATGTTGAAGACCTAACAAGTTTCTCACAAATCAATTATGAATGCATAGTGAGTACTCCATACATTCTGCCTTATGTCACATCTAAGCTATGCTTAGTAAATCTCTGTATTTGAGGAATTTGGTATAGTGTAATGGTTAGCATGCTTCTCTTGTGAAATCTTGACTGAGTAGTGAGTTTGACCCTAACTTGGTACTCCATACTTACAGACTTGTCACATATGTGTTGCCTTTCATAAATCATGAAGGACTTTTGACTAGTATGGAGGTAAAGAATGGTGACTGAAGAATGATACTTATCATGTTTCAGTGTCTTGCCAGAGAAGAAATAACCTTCAATTTGCCATGAAAATGATTAATGGCACTAAAAGAAAAAAAAAATATCATATTCTAACTTTGCCATGGAAAGTTTGAATTAATATTAGCTCAAGTCCCAGGGGTACTCTAGTACCACTTTATTTCAGGAGGGTGCTGGGATCATTAATCAGCATCTGAGGCATCCCCAAAATAGGAAGTGCTGAGGTGGGTTTGAGCAATTTTTCCACTGTATTATTGGTAAACCTACTTTAAAATGACTGTCACATTTGGTTGCAACGTGGGTGTGCTGATAAATACCTACCTGTTCTGATTTCTCACTGTTTTGTTCTCTTTTTTTTTTTTTTTTTTTTTTTTTTTTTTTTTTTTTTTCCTTTTCCACTTGCACAGACCCCTGCAACACAAATAGGGTTGTGTTGCAACCACGCTCAGTTCTTATACCGAAGTTCAGGATGTCAAACAGCTCTATTGACAATCAGAAAATCGGTCAAAATAATTCCTATTATTGGTGGTTTATGTTGATAATTTACTTTCATGCCTGTAATAATTGTCTTTCCTTTTGCCAAACTAGAATTTTTTAGCAACACACTGACACCTGTTGAAATTCTCAATGTATTTAGTATTGTTGAAGTAATTGTTCTCATTTTTTGAGATTCACAGTTTCATTCAATTTCACAAACCAATCGATGAAATTTGAATAAGCTGATTTGTTTGGAAAAATACTTTGACAAAAACTCTATTTTGCATTTTAGTAATTTCTTTAATTAAATTTAATTTTATAGGACTTCATAGTGAACAATACTTAAGAATTTTTTTTTTTTTTTTTTTTTTTTTTTTTTTTTAGTGAAGAATAATTTAAGATTTCTTACTCTTGAGCATGCAACAGGCCATGTGTAAATATTCCTTTCTGGAGCTAAATTCACCCTTTTTGAAGTGTTTAGCTTTGATCTGCTTATAGTTCTCACGAATGCAAGGTGAACTGGATTCTTGTATATAAAAACTTAAAGAAAAATATGCAAAAATTATCACATTTTTATTAAATAAGTATTTTAATCATTTAAATTGTTTTTAAAATAGTGGAGTATTTTGTATGTTAAATAATAAAACTTGACTTTTCCAAAATAATAAATTTATTATACTAAGCTACACACCCTAATAAAATCAACTGTACTTTGTAAACCCTTACCTTTTTGCACTTCTTAAAAAAAAAAAAAAAAAAAAAAAAATTGTTTTCATCGGTCAATGTATGGCTATTTTAGAGAATGTGATGGAAGGACAAACAGAAGTCACAGAATTTTATATGTAGATTTCATCAGTCTGGTTTTGATTCAATGATAAAAGTTTTGTCACTAATGAAAGACAAGCAGTTATTTTTTTTTATTCACAAGTGCAATTTAATATAAAGCCTCACAGATGGTTGATTCACATAGACCTAACACTGACACCCCCGCAAAAAAAAAAAATGTGCAATCAGCAACTACGTGTCAAAACAAATATGGAGAACTGAGAGATCAATACAGCAAGTAGAAAACATTCTATATAGATGGATCAAAAATCCTGGACAGAACAGGTGCTTCAGTCACTAACAGACGAGTCCACAACCAAATTAGACTGCCAAACAAATGCATGCATACTGCTAAGCTACAAGCCATAAAAATATAATTTGAAATAATCAAAAATTCAGACAAATTTGTAACATTCTCAGACTCCCTAAAAAATCCAAAGTACCCTTACATGAAATATTAGAAATCTCACTGTATTATCCACAAAATAATAATCTTGGCCTGGTTTCCTTGGCATGAAGGAAAATCAAAAAGATGATATGACAAAGGAGACAACGAAAATGACAATAAAAAAAAAAAAAAAAAAAAAAAGCATTAGGCTCCCATATACAGATTACAAAAATAAGATCATGCAACATATTAAAAGAAAATGGCAAAAAGTTTGAGATATGTTTCCAAACAACAATCTGTCAAGTCAGACTGGGAAGCACAGAACCATTACCTGATCAGACAGGCATAGTGTTAAGCATCCTCTGAATTGGACATGCATATTTTACATACTCAAAGCAGAAACTGCACCGTGGTGCATTTCTTTTGCAATCAATTGCTCATTGTTAAGCACATCCTAATAAATTATATATATATATATATAAAAGAAACACTGTGACGTACAAAACCTGACAATGCTTATTATTCCCCTTACTCTGACCTGTTTTGCCCATTTACAGAAATATAGGTTTTAGCTGCTTATTTTCAGAATGGTCTGTTTGTAATTGATTCCATAAATCCTAATCTGTTTCCTCAAAAGGATTGGTTACAACTTGTCCCACGCATTACAAAAATGACTGCGGGTAGCCGTAAAAGCCTATCTCTATTTTGTTTGGTCAAAATACTTATGTACACTACCTGCAAGAATTTGTAACAATGGTTAATTAAGTAAAATTAAATATTAACATATCTGTTAATCAGGAATTCTTACTGGTGAATCAGGGGAGAGAACTTGGTTTCCAATCCAAGACAATTGGGATCCCACAGCAACAGGTTTTGCATGTTCTTCTCATTCTCAAACTCCTCAATTCTCCAGAATTTCAAGGTCAGAACAGTTGACAATGGCTGGCGTCTGAAAGATAATGTTAAGATTTTTAGATTGTGACAAAAGTTTGCAGCGCATTCTTTTGCACAGTGTTAAGGACATTTTAGCATCGTATTTGAAGTTTACTTGTCTCCTGATCAAAGATGGTGCATAGTGATATGCAGAGTCTGAATTTGTCATACACATCTTCTACACAAATACTTACTCAAAGCAGAAACTGCACATTGGTGCATCTCTTGTGATCAGTTGCTTACTGTTAGGAACATCCTAACAGACTGCAAAAAATACGCAACAAATACTGTGATGTAAAAAAAAAAAAAAAATTTTTAGTTTTAAGTCTTAAAGTTATGTACAAAATGTTTGAAATTCAGCATTGAGTGGCCCATAGAGGTTGTCATGTTTCTGAACAAAATCCAAACAACCATTTCAGCATTAATGACCCCTAATTGTTGATATGCTGATAAGATCACAGGCAGTTGGTAACGAAAATTAGTTTGAAGACCTAGCCACTGATCTCCCTGCTTTCATTTTGTGCAGTGTGGGGCTAGCCAAAGAGTTAGAATCTATAGCAATCAAGGTCTGTGCCTCTGGCATGGGGCCAAGAGAAAGAGACATAAGTTTCAAATAGATGACCTTGTACTCTAATTATAATGCTGTTAAAGAACCCTACCTGTATATCCTATGTGAAACTAGGGGTGAGGAATAAAAGCTTCCACACACCTTGCTTTCTGCCCTTTGCACCTTGAAAATCACATTTGGTCAAACATCACATTACACACACTGTTTTTATGCTATAATGGTATCATTCGGTGATGCATGTTTTGTGGCCTTGTGCCAGGCTTTGTCTTGTAAATAGCTAAACGGGAATCCCTGCTAGCTCAGAATAGTCTATAGTTGTAAAACACAGTGTTGAAACTTTGAGCTTCTGAATTTTTTTTTTTTTTTTTTTTTTTTTTAATCCATTTACTTCGAGCAAGGAGATAATGCCACTAAGATGCAAGGAGCTATCGGGAGTGAAACAGAATGAAAAAGACATTAGAAACATCTTGAAATGCAAGTGCAGACCTCTACTCCTATTCAAAAGACTGAGAAGTGTGAACTGAAAAATAGGTAGTCTTTTAAACAGGAGTAGTTTTGTCTCTTAGAGGTTAGCTACAAGCCTACTCTGGAGCAACGGTTAGCATAATTTTCATCGGCTAATTCACTAATGGTATTGGCTTTATTTTTCAAGTGTACATATTATTGTGACCTTGTGCCAGACTTGTATACTGAAAAACAAACCTTAAAGCTATAACTAAAGTTTCATCAGGAGTGATCAGGAGGCTTTGAGGAGGGTGGAACCACCTCTTAATTGCTAAGTCTAACCTGACCCTGAGTGATAGCACCTGTTAGGGTCCCAGCTATGGGTAAATAGTTAACCTCCAAACTAGGGTCAAAACACTATGAAAGTGAAATGTTTTTAATACCAGCAATACATATTTGTAAAAAAAATTATTACCAGCAATGAATTTTTGAAGAAAAATATTACCAGCAATAAAAAATCCTGTCGGCATTAAATAACCCATTGAAGTTGATATGCTGTAAAACAAACCAAACTCCAAAATTTAAACTCTAGCATTAGGTGAATGAAGTCGTTTTACAGTTCTGAAGGTTTTAGTAAAAGAAAAAGAAAATTGCATGTTGTAGTTTTTATTATTAAAGTGTTAAAAAATTTCATTCAGCATGAAGTATTGCTGATTATGGCTTTCATTGTTCTAGTTATTTTAGAATTTCTTTTTAAGTTATTTTTAACTACTGTATATATTCACATATCATGTTGCCTTTTGAAAACTTAATTTTGAGGTTAATTTAACTACAGTAAATGGATATGTATATAGTTTGGTCAATGGCGTAGACAGGGCCAGCAATGCATATGCTAATTTTATATCTCGTGTATAATGCAACCCCCTTAAAATTAGCTTCAAAATTAGGTCTTCAAAAGTCACATGATATGCGAATATATACGGTAATTAATATCTTAATTTGTTGTGATATTAAACGTTTTATTGCTTTATTTTATGCTTAATGTTTAACCTTTATCACTCTGCATTATTAATATTATTTCCTTTCACTATGAATTCTTTTTTTAAGCCCTCTCAATTGCAGTATCCTTGTTTATTTCACTTAGTTTTCTGTTGCCATAGCAGGATATGACAACACAACTGTGAAATTCAAACACACCATTATTTGAGGATCAGTCACCTTCAGTGGCAGGATAAACTTTTTGTACAGTAAATGAAGTCGCATACAGAGTGATAAAGGTTAAATTCTAAAACCTGTACTTCATTGGTTGTTACATGTCTTTGTAGTGAGTATTCTGTTTTTGTTTTAATGGGGACTGATAACATTTATAAGTCGAGCATGTGGGTCTGTGAGCTCCAAGTTGACATGTCTCCAAAAGCAAGACCCTCTCCCCAGCAATTTTTTTTTTTTTATTCTTGTTATCAATTGCCAGCTAAATATTTCATGCTCTCTTTTCAGATCTTCATATTCCTCTAACATTCTTGTTGGTTGAAATAAGGCTGCCAAGTCACATTTGCCCTTTAGCTATCTGCAATGCATTTTATTCTCTACATAAAAATGTTGTCTTACATTTTTTTTTTTTTTTTTCCACCATGTAATTTCTCTGATTGGCTTACTCAAAAGAATCCTTTATTTCTTTAACATCTCTAGCTTTTGATTCACTTAAATTCCAGTTTCAAACTTCCCATACAACTCTTAGGTACTTATATTATTTTGAACTATTCTCATTTTGGTTGCTGCAGATATTATAGACACATTGTGTATAGTTTGAAATAATACAAGTATATTAAATAATTAATCATCTCGAATATGAAATTATGAAAAGCAGTATAAATCCACTATCATAACCAAAGGTCAAAAAACAAAAATCTAGCATTGAATATAAAAGGCTCCAAAAAAAAACAAAAAACATACCACACTGTCTATTAGGACAGTGGCATAGAGGATATGGGAGTTGGCTATTTCTGTCATCAATGTTCAGGAGTTCAATCCTTGATCCTTATATGGGATATCAATAAACAAGATATCCCATATAAGCTGATCAATGGACACCTGATGATGACCAGAGGATACTTGGTCAAAACAATAACATCTACATCAACCAAGACTAGAACTGTTTGAAATAAGAATATTGACGATTACTCATCTTGGAAATGAAATACTAAAATCTCGGATACTTGTTACAATTTCAAAGTGTTTATTCACCATTTTATTTTATTTTCTTCCTCTCTTGATGGTTTCATTTTGAACCACGTATATAATCAGAGTGCATGGTTAGAACATTTACTTTCCAACCATGAGACCCAGGTTCAAATCTCACCATGATTTGTCAGGGAAGGGTGCTTCTTAATATTATCAGTCTGGGGAGCCAATCCCAGCAAGCGGCACTTTTGGAAAATGCCTAAAAACCATACCATAAGTTCACCCAAGCCTTGTAAGTGAAATTGGGTAGGTAGAATTGGCAGCTGTTGGATTGTACTATCACAAGTCACCATGACTGAGGATTTGAGTGTACTGGTGTTGTTCAAACAGCAGTACAACAAATTATGCAGTCCCGGAAACTGTAAATAAGGTCTGCTCAGCATAGTTGCACAGGTAGACTCTGTGAGTGAATGAATGAAAATGTGACTGGGGTGTCTGCAACAGGGATTGGCTAGCCTTTCAAGCAGATGGCTGTTCCCATAAAATGAGTAACCATCTGATATTTATAAGATACTAGTATTTAATATAGACATCATGAAAACCTTTTTTTTTCTTTATCAGTCATAAATTTTATTGCAGTCTTGGAATGATTGATATTTTAAGCCAGGTTGTTTTACTAATATTGAACAATTGGCACGACTGTGATTTTTATGGTGCCTACTTTTGATTCAAAATAAATTTTTTAAAGTATTTGATATTCTGAAATGATCAAATATTTAAAATAAAATCACTTTTGCTTGAACCTGTTGGGTGAAAGTCAGCTACTATGGGCCTATCTTAAGGATCAAAATTTTACTCCACTAACAAGTATTTTTATTATAAAAGCATGAGGTGGTTCCACACTCCTCAAAACCACCTTATCAGAGGTCTTGCTGATGGATGTAGTTTAGTCATACCCAGGACCCTGAAAGTATAAAAATACATTTTCATAGTAAAAAAAAAAAAAAAATTACCAGCAAGGCATTTTTTTTTTTTTTTTTCTTTTTTTTGACAAAAATATCGTCAAGGTTTGTATATCTAGTTCTTCAAATTTCTGAATAAATTTTTATATAATCGGTAAACTTTCCAATGTTTTGGATGTTGCTACATTCGCTGTAAAGGATTTCTTGTTTTGTTTGTTTATGAATCTGTTTTTTGGCATAAAAAGAAAAATGCCAGAATTAGCCAAAAAAAAAAGTTTCTTAATCAGAAAAACAATCTTTGACAATAAATGTAACATTGGACATTACTCAGTAAGGTGGGGAACAAAAATTAACTTTTGGAAAGTTAGTTTACTGATTGTATCAAACAACTTATTTGGAAATTTGAAAAACCTAATAAAAATGACTTTGAATTGAAGAAAATATAGTAGTAATAATGTGGGAGTGGCAAATATTAGAAGTTCCGAGAGGAATATAAAAGTAAACCATTTTTTTTTTTTCTTTATCGTTATAAAGAAAGTCAAATCACAGACCATTAAATCCTGATGTTTCTTGTTAAATTTTTAGATGCTGAACAGTTTTCGAGTCATGCAGCTCTACACCTTCCTTGTTGTGTTGGCCTTATGTGCCACAACCTGGTGTTCTGCTATTCCAAAACCTGATGACCATAAAAGCAGGGTCTATGACAAGGTAAGTGGCACTTTTTACCAATTTGTTTCCTCTCCTATATTTGAGTGTTCATTATAGTAACTGTGTAACCATTTGAGTTTAACTTGACACTACAACACTTTTCTCAGCATTTTTGCCATCTAGATTGTTCCAACTCTTAATTTCTAGTACCTTCAGACACTTAAAAACCATTCATAGTGTCCTGATGCTTACTGGCACTACTGTTGCATTTTTTGGTTCTCTAGCAAGTTATATTATTAGTCATCTTGTCCAAAAATGAAACTCTTCATGGTTGACTGAAAGTACCTTATCCAAGATTACTGTTTTACCAATGCCTTTATTTGCTGATATTTCTAAGCATAGCTTAGATGTGGCACAAGGCCAAAAGTATGGGACACTCAGTGAGGATCGAACTTGCTCCTCAATTGTAATTGTCCTAGTGAGACAAGTTTGCAAACCATTACACCACATTAAGGTGTCCAACTAATGGCTTTATTTGGAATGAGAGCTCTTTTCTTTGCTGATGTCTTTCCAAAATCAGTGCACTTGAAAGTGTGTGTGTGTGGTGGTTCTAAGAAAACCCTGTAGTACTCAAGTTGCTTAAATTTGTGCATAAATTGTTTGTTTGTTTGTGTCTATTAATAGGAAGGATATCTCCATTATAAGTAAAGTGGTAGAATTCTTGAATACATTATATAATAGTGTATTTACCTCTGTTGGTTAAATGACACTGATGTCAATAATGGAGGTACTTATAAATCAATTACTTACTTAAAAAAGAAAAATGTGTACCGTTTCATTTTTAACTCTATACTAAAATAAAATTTAGTTTTTATATTAGACTAGAATCCAGTAAATCTTTTTTAACTGTATGCTCCTTCATAAAGAAATTTACTTTTTGTTTGCTACATGAATCTGTTTTGTACTTTATAGAAATTAAGTGACCAGAAACATGAAAGCGATGGTATGCACAATGCAGATTATGATCACGAGGCCATTCTGGGTAAAGATGATGCCAAAGATTTTGACCAACTTTCGCCAGAAGAAAGCAAAGAAAGACTTGGGTAAGCATTTTTGAATCATTTCCTAAAGCGTTGATTTCAAAGTATCATCCTGTCTTCCTTTTGAATTCTTAAAAATTCAAACTTTAAATCCTCAAATTCTCTTCAAATGATGTTTGAGAAAAGTATATTTTATTTTTGAAAGATTTTTTTACTAAATCATTTTGTTGACAGATCTGTCAATATGGACAAATTTATAAATTTTACTGATAAGTTGAAATAAAAAATATTCCAATCAATTTGAATTTGGTTCCAAATTAATTAATTTAATATGTTTTTTGTTTTTTTGTTTTTTTTTATACATATAGTTTATATCGGATTTGCACAACATGAAAGATATACCATATATACTTGCTTATAATGTGACCTTTGAAGACCTAATTTGACTACAGTGAATGGTTATATATTTTGGTTAATGGTGTAGCCAGGGCCAGCAAGATTTATGCTAATTTTGTCTTGTGTATAATGCTACCCCCTTGAAACTAGCTTCAAAATTAGGTCTTCAACAGTTTCATGATATGAGAGTATATACGGTATGTACTTCAGCTGAAATATAAGAACCCTATATCACATTTAATTCACTATACTCATCACATGTCACAGACACTCTCATATCAATGGGACATATTCAGGAAAAGTTTTACCATATTTAACCCATATCCTCCTCCTAGAGATTTTGTTTACTGTGACTGTTTGCTTAAAGTTCATTGGTTATTTGTTTGGTTGTTTTTTTTTTTTTTTGGTGGGGTAATGAAAACCATTTCCAAACATTTTTTGAAATTCTACTCTAGATATGAACAATAGAAGGCATCCATTATTACCGAAAGCAAAAATGTATGGGTTAAGCATGTAATGTCTAAAGCAAACTATTAGTGCTTTGTACAACATTACAAAGCATTTTGGTTATAGTAGGAAGCGTCACTGTATATGAAAAGCAAGTTAGCAGTACAACTGAACAAAAAACAAAAAATCACAATGTAAACCCACCAACCCCTTCATCTGCCATTCTTCTGTCACCTTAGGCTTGTATTTCCCTAGTTAATGGTTGGAATGTGCTGTGGTACATTTAAATAGGATGTCTCAACTGGTACCAGTAACTATCGCATGCACACAATCTGCCAAAAAATGTATACACACTTCAGGAAAGGGAAAATTTGTCTAGATATTGTAATACTAAATTTATTCAGACTTCACAAGATTAATACAAGTGACCTTTTGAGTAACAGCTATCTGGGTAAAATATCGTACTACAGTAAACAATGTTATTGCAATTTGATAAAACTAGGAAAAACAATTTTTTTTTTTTTTTTTTTTTTTTTTTCCCCCGCCTTTACTGAATGCTGTATACATTTTGTTTTGCTCTCTGTGTGCATATATAATTTCATACATGTTTCATTAAATAATATAGACAAGTGTTGTCTATTTCATAATGTCTGATAAGCTTAATAACATAAAAATCACAGTACTGATCCATATGTGTGACATCATGAGCTGCAGTGCGATTTTCACTTCTAGCATCTTATATGCACGTGTTTATTGTTGCTTGGAAATCATCCTTGTAAACAATAACAGACTATCATCACTGTCTTGTCCGTAAATTTGCTTTTCGTATTGTACCGTAATTGACATCTTTGATAATGGATTATGTAAGCTGAAAGCTTAGATTGGATTAAAAAATATGGATCAATATTGTGATTTTCTTTCTTCATTTAATGATAACGTTATTAAGCTTATCAGACGTTATAAAAAGAATTTACATAAAATAAATAGACAACACTTGTCTATATTATTTAATGAAACATGTATGAATGAAAAAATGCTGCCTAAATACACACAAAATATATAAGTGAAATGAAGAAAGGCAAAAGAAATGCATCAAAAGCTGCCTCATCAGTTATGTATCAAAAGATACATGATCGCCTAATGTTTCACACATGGCACATAACTTACTGATATTCACTTACATGCTAATACCCTTGGGAAAGGTATGAATCCTCTTCTTCGCCCCCAAGCTATGGGTAAATAACAGGACAAACTGGGTTTTATAGCTTTGTATGGCAACTGGTCTACTGACCACAGAAAGAAATGGCAACCTACTGTGGGGAAAAAAATCTGCCTCGTCAGTCATGTATCGACAGATACATGATCGACAAAGCGTGTATCACACATGGCACATAATTGACTGACTGATTGAACTGATCTACATAATCTTTATCCCCCCACTAGAATTTTTTTTTTTTTTTTTTTTCTTTTCTTTCAGAAAAATTGTTGAAAAAATGGACAAAGACAACAATGGCTTAATCACTGAAACTGAATTAAAGGACTGGATCAAGTACGTCCAAGACCGATATGTGATTAAGGACACTGATGACCGCTGGAAAGAATATGAACTGAGTACTGACAAACTCGACTGGGAAAACTTCAAGAAAAGGACCTATGGCTTTACAGAAGAAGGTGAGATATTTTCTGTTTGTCTTGCAGAATAATTTGTTGAGGTAATAGCCAAACTTCTAACTGCATTTGAAGTGGAAGCAAGTTTACATGCCATATGGTTTTAATATTACAGTGATATGGCATTTGACTACATACAAGTACTTAATGAAATCCTCTAGATCGGGAGTCGGCAACATTTTAGAAAGAGCAGGCCAGAAAGCTCTGTGGTGTCTCTGAGAAGGACCATGATATAAAATGTATCATAATAAATTGTCCAGACCTCAGACCACTCCATTTAGAAGATTACCTTGATCTGAAGGTTTAAAGAAAAAATGGTGATGTTAATGTTATGTTATTTAAAAGAGGTTTATTAATTTACTGTTGGAATAACAGGATAACAACTAACACAATCAACGAAAAATACAAGTTCATTACTACAAACGAAATAGTTAGAAATGGCAAATTATTTCATGAGACACTTGCTTCTGCTTATATTTCGATAACCTCTCCACATCAGGTGAAATATTTCTTGATGCCAGGAGCAAAAAATTCTCCAGGTGGTCATCAGCAAACATTGTTGTTAAACGACTTTTAGCATATTTCATTTTCAAAAAAAAAAAAAGTTCATATGCATATGTACATCCGTCATTTTTCACATGTTTTCCACTTCGTGAAACATTTCTTGCAGAAGTCAGCAGTGGATTCAGAATAAAATTTTGGATTTCAAAAATTTGTCGCATTGTAAGTCAATTAACTCTGATATTTTTCTGCCACTTGCTCCACAAATCAGTTAGTGTCCAGGTGTCAGACAAAAATCCTTCACAGGCCAGATGTGGCTGTCCCCTAATCTAGATTTTAGTTTGTAATTGTTTTTTTACCTCCCTTTATGGGTTGGGGATAAGGCCCTCACCCACTCTACAAGCGATGCAGTCAATATGTTTTAGTTCCTGCCAGCAGGGTTCAACAGGTGTGTATAAATTCTTGATGGCAGAGGGACTGAGCATGCAGGAAAGTTCAATATTTTTCATTAATAACTTTCATCTGGGTGAACCTTACACTGTCACATAGCTTCCCTTTTCCATAAGTTGAATACATTACCTAAATTTGGCTTCTGTGTGTGTGTCTCATTGCAATGTACTTTCATATATTTTTTTTTTTTTTTTTTTGTCCAACCTCACTTAATGCACATTTTTTTGTCCTTTTCCAGAATTGGCTCCAACTGATGAACGTGCTGTCTACAAAGAAATGATTGTTCGTGACAAGAGGCGTTGGCAACAGGCTGACCTTAACAAAGACAGCTTCCTTTCAAAAGATGAATTCATCCATTTCCTCCATCCTGAAGAAGCTGAACATATGAGAGATATTGTTGTCATGGTAACTTCTATTTACTGAACAATTTGATTTTGGTGAAAGAGAAACTGTTATAGATAATCTGTTCATGTGATGATGGCTACAACTCATTCAAGTTGTCATCACTTGATTGATCCTCAAATGTAAACTGTGTGGACTTTTTCTTGCCTTTTTAAGTCCTGCTTTCACTCTCATGTGTCGATACAACATTGGTTGCCTCTTGCAGAAGGTGTTATAGTAATATTTTGCTGAGCTGAGTCGGTGGCCCAAGGACTCGGAGTTCCCACATTAAAAAGGCCTTGTGCCACATGACGCCCTCGTGGGAGGGTGGCCCGCTCTGAGGTTGAGTGAGTCGGTGGCCCGCTCTGAGGTTGAGTGAGTCGGTGGCCCGCTCTGAGGTTGAGTGAGTCGGTGGCCCGCTCTGAGGTTGAGTGAGTCGGTGGCCCGCTCTGAGGTTGAGTGAGTCGGTGGCCCGCTCTGAGGTCGGTGTTGAGTGGTCGGTGGTGGCCGCTCTGAGGTTGAAGTGGTCGGTGGCCCGCTCTGAGGTTGAGTGGTCAGTGGCCCGCTCTGAGGTTGAGTGAGTCAGTGGCCCGCTCTGAGGTTAGTGAGTCGGTGGCCCGCTCTGAGGTTGAGTGAGTCGGTGGCCCGCTCTGAGGTTGAGTGGTCGGTGGCCCGCTCTGAGGTTGAGTGGTCGGTGGCCCGCTCTGAGGTTACTTGAGGTGGTCGGTGGCCCGCTCTGAGGTTGAGTGAGTCGGTGGCCCGCTCTGAGGTTAGTGGTCGGTGGCCCGCTCTGAGGTTGAGTGGTCGGTGGCCGCTCTGAGGTTAGTGGTCGTGTGGCCCGCTCTGAGGTTAGTGGTCCGGTGGCCCGCTCTGAGGTTGAGTGGTCGGTGGCCCGCTCTGAGGTTGGGTGGTCAGTGGCCCGCTCTGAGGTTGGGTGGTCGGTGTGCCCGCTCTGAGGTTGTGGTCAGTGGCCCGCTCTGAGGTTGTCCACACTTACACAACTGGTTTTATAGTTTTTATGTCCCCATATACCACGCAGATCTCATAAATGTTTTATCTTATTTGTAATGTTTCATTTTTTTTCTCTTCCATCCAAATGGCAAGAAACCCCGCTACCACTTTCTTTTTTTTTTTTTATTATTATTATTTAAAGAGTAATTTTTTTTTTTTTATTTATTTCATCTAGGAAACAATGGAAGATATTGACAAAGACAAGGATGGCAAAGTTAGTCTTGAAGAATACATTGGTAAGTTTGAAATGTTTGAGTTCCTAACTGCAAATTTTCTGACTTAAAAGTTGCTTTTTTAATCCTGAAAACATGTTCAATATGTTCTCAGTTGGAATGTGTTCTGTTTCTTTCCCTAGGCTTGGCAATGTTGCTTAACTTAACGTAAGCTTTAAGCTTTTGAGGAATGCAAATTTACATCACAAATGATTCTTATTATAATTATTATGCAACACTTGAAGATTGTTTGAAACTTCAAAAAATGTTGGTATACAAAAAAAAAAAAATGAGTTAATTTCACAGTTTAAGTAATATATATTAGACTCTCGCCATTGTATTTGATATATGAGGGTCAAACAGCTCGGTTCCTAGGAACCGACAGCCCAGACACCAGCACATATGATTTGATTATAGTGGTGATGGCTTTGTGCAGCTACCAAAAACAGAGGCTTAATGCACTACGTGCCACAAGGTCCCCAAATGACCCTCCGCAGGTTTTGAATTCAGAGTTGTCCTTCTCGTGGACCAGTTGCCATCCAAGGTCTGTCCTGCTATTTACCTATAGCTGGAGGGAGAAGGGGATTCATACCTTTCCTAAGGGTATTAGTCCGTAAGTGAATATAATGGATTCAAATGGAATTCAAACTCTGCTCACTAATTCCTCAATCCAAGCTGCTATCCACTACTCCACTGTGCCTCCAAATTATATATGTATTATACTGTAGTCAAGAATTCTACCAATTTGTATTATTTATTAGACCCAAGCATAAAACTTAAGCAACTTAAGTATTAATTTGCACAAAAATTAAGTGACCCCAGGAACAAAAAAAAAAAAAATTCTTACTTTACAGTGATGTTCACTCTGTACATGGCCCAAAAGCCACTAGAGGTAGAGAGTTACAGAGTAAGAGACACCACTCCAGGCAAGGTGATAATGCCACCAAGACCAGATGGGCCACCAGAATTGAAAGAATAAAAATCCAGAAATTCAATCCAAAACAGGAAACAAGCAATAAGCCTCTCCTCCTGTATTTATTTATTTATTTTAATAATAATAATTCTGTCGTCTTTTCTGGCTCTGTGGATGTTGTGGGAGGGACGATATTCTATGAATTAATATGGCTGGTGAAAAGTTATGGCTGAATATAAAATACATATTCTTTACTTTCCCCTCTCAAGCGATACAGAAAGCAAATAACGTTTTATTTTCGGCCATGATTTCTCACCAGCCATATTAATGCACAGTGTATTCTTTTTGCCCTCCCTATAAACTCCAGAGCCGGAAGATCATACAAGATTTTTTTTTCTTAATCTTAGATTTAAATTGCATCACAAATTTTTATCAAGCCAAAAGTATAACCGTACATTCCTTGTTTTGTTTATTGTAGTAATTGGTAAATGCTGCTGTTAAAAAAAAAAAAAAATTTTTTTTTCTTTTTTTCATTTTAAATTTTGTTTGCATGTCTTAAATTTGTATTTTATCTCTTCTACCTCCCACCATCACAACATTTTCCATGTCATCGTTCCAATTGATCCATTCTCTTCACCTTGCATCACTGGTGATTATTGCAATGATTTTAAACCAATTGTCATTGCAATAATTCCTTTTTATTCTGTTACAGCAGTCATCATGGCTGAGAAAACGAGAAATTTGGGCACCTAGGCAGTAATTGTAGGCACCATGACACTTATTAGTTCAATATAGAATCGCAGTTTGGAAAATTGGTTCTTGATACCAAAGAATTATTGTACTGTCAGATAAAAACTAAATCTTTAAAATATTTGGTAATATATCTTATTTAGATACAGTTCACACAAAATAATATAACTTTTATCTTTATTCAGTCATAAACTAACCTTTTTTTTTTTTTTTTTTTCTTTTTCACTAATTGCTCAATTCTTCATTTAAGATGTTTAGTGGTCGTAAAAACCAAAAATACAACATAGTTAAAAAAAAAAAAATTCTCGTTTTTTACAAAAAATAACCCTTCCATTTCAATCAAAATAATATCTATCATGACTAACTGCATGATTTTTCTTTCTTTTTTCTTCCTTTTTTTTCTTCCTAAACATGGCTCTTGAAATTTTAAGAAAAGACAATTTAATTGTGTGTGTGTGTGCGCGCGCAAAAAAAGAATTTTACACCTCTCACAGGAGATGAGTTTACACTGATCAGAAATCATTTTTATATTAAATGTATTAATATAGTATTTCATAATACAGAGTAACCCGGATATAAGAGACCCGGATATAAGAGATTTTCTCTGGTCCCAAATTAGAGGCCATACTTACTTAAACAAAACAGACCAAACCCGGATATAAGAGACTTCTTCTCCGGTCCCGACAACTCTCTTATATCCGGGTTACACTGTAGTACAAATTTACATCACTTCTGCTTGAATTATCTGGAATAAGAACTTATTTTTCAGTCAGACTAATATCCCCATTTTTGTTGCTGTCACAACCTTTCAGCCATTGATCCATGTAACGTTCAAGTTATGTTGAAATGAAGCTTTTCTTTAATCCATGGAGATCTAGATCGTTCTATCTTGTCTTGGTTGCTTGTCCTGAGCAGGATGAGAAGTCCCTAGACATCGACAGTGAAATGCAAATAAAGCATTTAGTTTCAAATCCCACTGAAGGTTACCTTGAAAAGAAATAACAAATGAAGCCATTAGTGTTACTGTGAAGAAGCAGAATTTCTTTTACATGCCACATGTAAAATTTAATTTTATGTTCTAATTGTAAAAAAATTTAAATTTTAAAAATAAAAAGAACTGCTAATATTCTCTTCTATAAAACATTTTAATTAATAATTTAACTTAATTTTCTTAACATCATATATTCACTTGTTTTCAAACTAATTAAATGTAATACTCATTTTATATATATATATATATATATATATATAAATTTGTGTGTCTGTAATAATCTGCTGGCATATAATCCAAGTGAATCCTAAAAATATAAAATTGATCCAGAAAGAGAGCTCAATGTATTTATTATAACAGAGCATATAAATTACATAGAATAGAAATCCAAATTTACCACATTCAAATAGCTATTTCAACCAAGGCCCATGTTGACATTGTCTATTCAGAAGTGTGAAGGAAGCACAAGTGTGTGTGTGTGTGTGTGTGTGTGTGTATATATATATATATATATATATATATATTTTGTACAGCAATCCTCCTTTTTATAAGTTTCATTAAAGACAGCAAACAAGGTAGTCCAATTAAGCTTTTTATTTAATTTTTCTTGTGTGTGTGTTTCTTTCCTGGACATAAAAAGTGTAAAAATTGTCTGAATGTTCTGTATGTGCAAGCGCTTTGTTATTCTTTTGGCCATTATCAAAGAGGATTTTCATTATTTTTAACTGACTATGGATTTTTTTTATGCCCGTATCTAGAGTTATAAGAATGTTTTATTTTCCATACAGTGTCAGCACATTGTGGCCGTGTTTATAGTTGATATTTCTTCATTCTTTTTTTTTTTTTTTCTTTAACCTGTGGATGATGAGGCTATTATTCTTGTATTTTCTACAAGTATGTTGCCGATGGAGTTTGGTAGGTTTTTGTTTGAATGAATCTTAATTGAGTTAACACTGCCACAACTAAGAATGTTTTCTGGCTTTAAATAACCTGCAAAGGGTTGATTAGCCATAAAAAACAAATCCATCTATCAATTAATCAATCAAATACTGATTATCTACACAGGCATGTCTTTTAGATATATATATATATATATATAAAATATAGAAACGGCCACAAAGTGAGGGATCAGTTTACCAATTGATTGTAATATAGAATTGATCCTCCACTTTATATCCACTATAATTTCTTGTTTATCAAGTACTGATTAGGTCCACAGGCATGTCTTTTAGACTTATTTACATTCACTGGAATATAGATGCATAGCTACTACAGTTGCCACAAAGTGAGGGATCAGTTTATATATTGACTGTGGTGTATAACTGATCCCCCACTTTATATCCACATAATTTCTTGTTTCTTTTTTTAATCCTGATTAGGTATGCATCCATGTCTTCTCCCACTGGGCTATGGATTATTCAGTAAGAATCCTTATATAAAAAAAAAAAAAAAAAAATACTGGCTTTAAATAACCTGCAAATGGTTGATAAGCTGTAGAAAATGAATCGGCCAATCAATGAAATACTGATTAGCTAAGCAGGCATGTCTTTTAGCTTTATTTGCATTCTCTGGAATGTAATTGTATAGAAACTTGGCCATAAAGTGCAGGATCAGTTTATCAATTGATTGTAATATAAAATTGATCCCAAACTTTATATCCACATAAATTTGCTTATCAAATTCTGATTAGGTATGAATTGTCCTCTTCTCCTCCCAGCTATAGGTTAATCAGTAAGACTTGTATCATTAAATCATTCTCAAAAAAAAAAAATAATCTTACAATCTAAAAATATTTCCTGGCTTTAAATAACCTGCAAAGGGTTGATAAGCCAAAGAAAACAAATTAATCAATAATTCCCCAAAATACTTAATTCTGCAAAGCATCTTGGCCTGAGGATTTGGCATGTATGTGGTGTTGTCCTGTTTTGCTGTGTGTTTATTTTAAGATTCTTACAAAAAATTAAAGGTATTTTATTCACTTCTATAAATCTAGTAGATTAAATTTTTCACTTGAATAGCTTCTAAAACCTTTTTTTTTTTTTTTTTTTCTAACTTGCCAAGAGTCTTTCTTTCTTGCTCCATCTTTCTTATTAAGTCCGAGCCATTGCCATGTTTGTTTGTTTCTCTCTGCTGAAATCTCTTTGATCCTGGAGAAAAAAACAATTGTTGTATGCTGGTATCGCATTAACTATTCAACTGATTTTGCGTCTCTAGCCGATATTTATGGAAATGATGACGATGATGACGACGACGATGAAGAAGATCCTGATTGGGTCAACGAAGAAAAGGAGCAGTTCCACAATTTTCGGGACAAAAATCATGATGGCCATTTGGACAGAGATGAGGTGAAGGAATGGATAATTCCTGAGGAGTTTGATCATATTGATACTGAAACAACTCACCTTATTAGAACTTCTGATGCTAATCAGGTGTGTACTGGATGTCTTGCCTAAGCCATGACAGGCAGGGAACTGCTCAATAACCTTAAGGAATTGTCTGGGTGGTGGGGACTTCATCTTGAAAAGATGAAAAAAAAAAAACAAAAAACAACCTTTTAAAACTTGCTGGGAAGGAAAAATGAATTTTTTTTCTTTCTTTCTTTCTCTCTTTCTTTCTCTCTTCGTTTTTGCTATGACTTATTGTCATCGAAAAAAACGTAACATCTGATTTCATGTTTCTGAAATGGGGTTTTAAAATTTAAAAAAAAAAAATATCCTTTGTATAAGTAAATAAAACCTAATAGATACAAAACTAGCAAATATGTCATTAATTGGATCACCTGGAGGGGGGTGAGATATATATATATATATATATATAATATAGCCAAGTGGTTAGAACATTCACATTCCGACCATGTGACCTGGGTTCGAATCTCACCATGGTTGATTTGTCAGGAAGTAGACACCCTGATGTTATTGGTATGGGGGGGGATAATCCCAGCATGCAGCAACTTTGGAAAGTGCCTGAATACCATACCAAAGGTTGACCCAAACCTTGAGTGAAATTGGGTAGACGGAACCCTTGGGGGTCATCGATAGCTGTGCTAGCACGAAGTCACAAGTCATCGTGACTGAGGGTTTAAGTGTGCTGGCCTTGTTCAGTGTTGATCATGCTAATTAACATGCTCTCTCCCAGAAACTGTAACTGAGGTCTGCTCAGCATAGTTGTAGTATAAACCACATGTTGGCTCTCTGGGTGTTGAACATACACAAATGTGCCTGAGCAAGCGTCTGCAATAGGGATTGGCTAGCCACCCTAATAGCTTTGAATATGAGTGGTCAGCTATTACATACATATATGAATCAGTCTATTGTTAATGCTACTCTTCCTTAAGTCTCTGAAATTCATTCCCCCCACTAGCTATGGGTTAAATAATGACTAGCAAAAGAATTATTTTTACAATCCAAAGTATTTTTTTAATTTTTTTTTTATTATTAAATCTTTATTACAAGTAGAATTTTAAGGTTTAAATACTGCTGTCAAGACTAATTTTGAAAGCTCATTAGAAATATATGAAATCAGATAAATCAAAATAAAAAAATTTGATGTCATCTACTGCTTGTCACTATTTTAAACTCTTCATTGCAAATCTAAATTCCAAGTGTGCAATATTTTTGTTTTCTCCTCTCAATGTGACGACGCATAGCTCACTCCGACGTGGCTCTGTCTGCTCCACCCAGCCTGTAACAAACACTTAATTCTTCTATTTTACCTGTTAAGATTGTTGAGCAGTTGCCTGTCTTGTCATGCTTTCTTTCTTTGGCTGTGTTGTTTAACAAGGCTTTGCCCTTTGTAGGTGACATGTGGCGTGGGGAAAAAGAGGGCGAAGCGGAACCTGATTGGGTTAAAGGTGAACGTGAGCAGTTCTCCACCTATAGAGACAAAAATGCAGATGGCCACATGGACCACGACGAAGTGAAAGATTGGCTACTACCATCTGATTACGATCATTCTAAAGCCGAAGCGAACCATTTAATATATGAGTCCGATAAAAACAAGGTTCGTAACCCCTCCTGGGGCTGCTTTGATTGCGGTTCTGATTCTCTTTTCAGGGCAAAATGCAGGGAGCCCTACCCCATTCTGCTTTCTTGTCGTTGGGATTGGTTTTGTTTGGAGTCAATGGGGAGGGAATTTCTTTTCTATTTTTTTCTTTTCTTTTCTTTTTGTCATGTGATTGGGTAACTTCTTTTTTTTTTTTTTTTTTTTTTTTCCCACCATTTTTACCTGACCTCATATCAGAATTTAAATTTCTTGTGTTTTTTTTTTGTTTTTTTTTTTTTTTTCCTCTTCTCATGCCACTCGTGCTTCTGAAAACAAACCATGCACATTCTTGCTAGGAGTTCTTTTTCTTAAAAGGTGAAAGTTCAAGTTGGCGAGGGTGGGATGAAATTTGACCCACTATCTAAAAAAAATCAAAGTTTATTTTCACTCTTTTTAGCTATTACAAATTGTTGGTATTTCATTAAAGATAAATTTAAATAAAATGAAACCAGCACCCCCACCCCAAAAAGCAAAAATGGCCTACCATTAAAAGTCCTGGGTATGCACTGAATTATTATTATTAGGTATGTGGGTGGTATACTTATTATTGGCACAGTTCAGTTGACTGTCGTAGTTCAAATTCTATTATAGCTGCATTCACATAGCACTAATAATCTTAGTAAAGGCATGAGTCCATTTTCCCTTCCCCTTTCACTGGCTATAGGTAGACTGGGCTGCCAGTCAAAGAAAATGAAGACTGAATTTCAAACTGCCACAAAGAATGGAAAAGCACACCATTATCTTTCCCGATAAATCATATCAATTTATGCGGATTAAAAAGCTGTGGAGAGACATGATCACATAGATCCTGACAGGACATGGCATTAGATCAACAGTATAATAATAAAAACATCCCTCTTCTGCCAAACTCCCAATGTGGACATTTATTTTCTGAAAATAAATGCAGAACTATATTTGACAATATGTCCGGCAATTTATTTCTGCACAGGGTGTGACAGAAATACCTGCTACATATATATCCCAGATAATTAGTGGCAATGGTATCTTCATCTAGTTCATCTTGCAATTATGTGGAGGGTAGTTTTACTGCACCATATATAATGATGGGCTCTCTTGTCTATTTTGATATAAGTATCTAACAGCTAAATAGTGTTTACGCTTAACCCAACTGATTTACAAGACCACAAATAGTGCAAGAGTAAGGGGATTTATGGATGATTAGGATGAGGTTTTTGTCCTTTCTCTTATTTCCTCCAAGTCTTGAAGACAGCCATTTTCAAAGTCCTTAAAACAATTAGCTCTCCCCTCTTTACAATCTGAGGCCATCTACTCAGTCTTATTTGGTATGTTGACATCTGCAGGATTGCACTTCAACTTGTCTTTAAACCTCACCAATGGCTTATGTTTTGTTTTCCAGTGTGAAGGTGGCTATACATGAGATCCTTGATGAATTCTTCCTGTGTAATATATATATATATATATATATATATATATATATATACACACACACCAATTAAAATATGAATCAAATACTTGAACCTTTTTAGATATATTCTCTAATCTCTATTTAGATGGGTTAGTCTACTAAACATGCTCTTCAGCAAAATTTTAATGCTGTCTTTAAATTTTGGAAAAATTTTGTTTGTAATATGAGGTCAGATAAAACATTACTCTGAGGAAGATGCTGTGCACAGTTTGTACTCTTTCATATATATTTGTTTTTTTTTTTTCCTTCATTTGACTCCAAACAAGGCAATAATGCCACGGGGTTACTGAGAGCAAAAGAAAATAAAAAGACTAAAAAAAAACAATGAAAAAAAAAGGACTTTATTATTAATGAGGCTGAAGTATAAAAGTAAAAAATTAAGACAACAATTAATGTTGCATTTAAATTATTGAAGATCATAGATGATATAGAAAGTAAAAAAAACGAAGAGACTGAAGAGTTCATAGGTGCGAAAAGAAACTGTTAGAATGTAACTTATGGTTACATCTAGCGAATTCAACAAAAAAAATAATGGGACCTAATTGCCAATCTAGTCGTGCAGAAATTTAATTATATATATATATATATATAGATGACTCTAAAACTTTTGTTTACACCTTTGGGTATGAATACATTGCATAAAGATAGATCAAAAATATATCCCCTAATTTGAGCAACTGTATTAAATTTTGCAGATATTTGTTTAATTCTGCTGAAGTAAACTTTGGGCTGAGGGCATGTAGGATAATCAAATTTATTTAGTTTCTTTTTAAATGAAAAAGATAAATATTTTGAAGGCATAAAGAAACGAAAGAAAAACTTTTTTTTTTTTTTTTTTTTTTTTTTTTTCTTTCTTCTTAAGGTCAGAAACAAAATAGTTGAAGATTCCACCAAAGGCTCTTATCAAAAAGAATACAATCTGCAAATCAATTGTTGGTTGGCTTGTAGTGGGTGGGGGTATTAAGTTTTTCCGACCTGGTCAAGTGTCTCTCTAATTGGCTTTTATATTCGTGGTCTGATATAGAAAGACTCGTACAGAGTGGGGATATCTTTTCACAATTTGACATTGCGTTTTGAGACAAATGTGCACAATGTCTTCTTTATCCTCTCTACAATTTTTTGAGTGTTTAAAAAAAAAAAAAATAAAAAAAAACTCTATCTCTCTCTATCTCTCTCTATCTCTCTCTATCTCTCTCTATCTCTCTCTATCTCTCTATATCTCTCTATCTCTCTCTTCTCTATCTCTCTCTATCTCTCTCTATCTCTCTCTATCTCTCTCTATCTCTCTCTATCTCTCTCTATCTCTCTCTATCTCTCTCTCTCTCTCTCTATCTCTCTATATCTCTCTCTATCTCTCTATCTCTCTCTCTCTCTCTCTCTCTCTCTCTCTCTCTATCTCTCTCTCTATCTCTCTCTCTTTCTCTCTCTATCTCTCTCTCTATCTCTCTCTCTATCTCTCTCTATCTCTCTATCTCTCTCTCTCTCTATCTCTCTATCTCTCTCTCTATCTCTCTCTATCTCCATCTCTCTCTATCTCTATCTCTCTCTATCTCTATCTCTCTCTATCTCCATCTCTCTCTATCTCCATCTCTCTCTATCTCCATCTCTCTCTATCTCTATCTCTCTCTATCTCTATCTCTCTCTCTCTCTCTCTCTCTCTCTATCTCTCTCTCTATCTCTCTCTCTCTCTATCTCTCTCTCTATCTCTCTCTCTATCTCTATCTCTATCTCTATCTCTATCTCTATCTCTATCTCTATCTCTATCTCTATTTGTTTTCATTAAAGGTGTATTGTATAATTTCGTATGAACCATTTGGAACTGGTGCTGTATAATCATGTATTTCTAAACTTACTTTCCTCACTTCTGTCAATGTTCTTTTGCATTAGGATATTAAAACCTGCTGTAGTAGTTGGCTGGCTCATGTGATTATGTATTTTGCTTAATACATTCCGGAGGCAAAAGATGTCATTTACTGTCTTTATTTCAGCACTGCTCTTTGATAAGATCTGAAACTGATCAAATGTCATTGCTCAGAGCCACTTGTGTAATAATTTTTCTTTTCTTCTGTGACTGAATAGCATCTAGGCTTATAGTAGCCCTATACTATAGCCCTGGATGTCAAGCAAGTTTGTTACATTCAATTATACACAAATGTCCTTGGAA
Source organism: Acanthosepion pharaonis (assembly GCA_903632075.3). Taxonomy (NCBI): domain Eukaryota; kingdom Metazoa; phylum Mollusca; class Cephalopoda; order Sepiida; family Sepiidae; genus Acanthosepion; species Acanthosepion pharaonis. The sequence continues at coordinate 763,301 of CAHIKZ030000210.1, read as the reverse complement.
CAAGGTACACATCCATCTCTTCCCCCACCAGATATGGATTAAATAGGATAAACAGGGTTTTGTGGGGACCTCATGACACACTGTGCATCAATTCTCTGTATTTAGCTCTTGCAAAAAGTGAGGCTGGTTCTGCACAAGCCTTCATCACTTTAATCAAAATTATATATGTGGGAGTATAGTTTTATGGGCTGATCTATTAGATTCTCAAATCTTTAAGATGATGGAAGGGTTCATCATGGTTACAGACTTCAAAAATACATGAAAAAAAAGAAATGCAGATGACTCTTACAGGGTTTATTCGAAAAAATTGGTAAACAAATAGTCTTATTTAAACACATCAGCACGCTTCCAGATGAGCTCTACTGGCTGCATGTGTCACATCTTGACAGATGTTCAATTTCCATTTTCTACAAGATATTTCTCGTTTCTATAAAGTTCTTGTGCCAAGCACCAATGCTATCATGACTTGGTAGAAATTTTGGCAAACATGAGTAACCACGCCCACAATAGGACCTAGTGTCAAAAGGGCACTTTTTCATATGAGACAGCTTTTTTTTAACTTGTCAGCAATATTTGTTTTTAAAAAAACAAACGTTAAAATTGGAATAAAACCTAACATATGAAAGTGAATTTGTCTTCCTAAAAAAACGCTTTATTATATTATCTATTGGAATGGTTGGCAAAATATTAGCTAATTGCCATTTGATTCAAACTTTAACCTTTTGAGCCCTGATCACCACTTTACCAGTGGTAGAGAAAAATGACGTACGGCAAAGCTACCGGTTGAACAGTGAATAAACACTTGTAACTATTTTTATATCTACCGTGAAATATTACATACCAATTGTCTGCGAATTTTGACTCTGGGAGCCTTTTTGATGCTACATCTTATTGCAGACATGTTTATCCATCTGTCTATATTTCTGAGATGAGCTATTGTAACTATTTTTACTGTTCAGACTGTTGTCCTCATCTTTGCTGTCATATTAACAACATTTCAGCTGTTGTACGCTCCAGCATTCTTCATGTGATATTTCAAAATGAACTCTATTAGTCCAATTTGGGGTAGATTGTTCTAGTTCCACATGCCGTGCCTTTTCAGGATGTCTCAGTTTAAATTACTTACCTTTAGTAACTTAACTCTCCAAGTTTTCCTCCAAGTATTGAACTCACAACTGTTGGGGTCAAATCACTTTTGGATTTCTTCAACCAATGTTTTTATCCACTTGGCCACGTGTCCTTGTAAGTTTAGTACTTGAAAAGTTGAGTTTGTAAGGGGAATTCTTTTTCTTTTGTCTTTCCCCCCCCCTTTTCTTTTTGTTTTTCCTTTTTTTTTTTTTTTTTTTTTTTTTTCTAATCGCATCAGCAAGTTCCAAATGGTTAAACTAAATTTGTGTGTGAATACAGTTTCTTTAAATTTGCAACCTTGAATAATTGGACAAACATTATCCTACTTAGAAAGGTGGAAGGGATCAAATTTTGTAAGACATTTTCAGGAAAATTAACATCATGAAACTCTTGAGTTTTTCATATGCAGCATGATTCTGTCCAAAATCGTTTGCCATTGAGAACTTCTAGAATGACCTAAGCTACAATTTTACCAGTCATTCTGCATATATATATATATATATATATATATATATAATATGTGTGTGTGTGGGCCACTTAATGAGAAAATACAATTATCTACAAATTCCTATAGAAAAAAAACTTGAAAAAGTTATTCTTCAGTGTTCACATAAATTAAACCCAACATCACACCATGTGTTTTCTCTGTATGCATGAATGGAGTGAATTAATAAATTCAATTGGTTACATATATTTTATTTTTTTTTTTTTTTTTTTTTTTTTTTTTAAACATACGTGTGTTAGCACATGCGATACCCTGTCTTCATCAGCCGCCGACCAGGGGTGATCTCACGGTTTCGGTGGCTATGGCGGGACCGCCACCCCAGGCGCCACTAGCAGCATTTGTATGAAGGGTAAATCGGAAAGTAAAGACAATTTTTAAATGAACTGATTAAAAACAATGGAAGCACCAACATTGAACAGCATTTGTTCACTCAGAATGATGGGTAGCTAGCTGCACCCACTGTGGCCCACTCAGTTATGACACCCTTAAGGAATGACTCGCCCTAGTACACCCTCTGTGAGCAGAGGGAGTCAAACCTGCAGAAATCCATCACTAGATGTTGATGCAGTATGGAGCACACACCATGAATTGACGAAAAGTGTGCGAGTGGGTGGGAAATCTTGAAAGTGTGAAGAACAAGTGTAATGAACAAAAGCCGATGTGGTTGTCCATCATTCTTGTGCGCAGAATAACACATCAAGAGGGTGAAGGCTTTGATCAAAGAAGACAGACAAATCCTGTTAGCCCAAGTGGCAGCAATCATTGGCATCAGATGGATATATATATATAGTGTATAGAAAAGAAAGAAAGAGCTAGAAACATGAAAGTCTGTCGAAAAAAAATCGCACAGGTACAGGTTTGAAGCCCAAAGAAAAAACCCCGCCTCAAGTAAACATCTAACAAAAGAGCTCGATACAACTGTAGAGCAGACAAACCTACCCAGGTTTCACCTAAGTGGATCGTCAGGGAAAGCTGGGTAGGTTTGTCTGGCTCACTAGGTTTTTATATATATATATATATATATATATATATATATATATATATATATATATATATATATATATATATAGTATTTGGGCATAATCCTCTATTATACAAGTTTCATTGAAGATGACTGACAAGGCACTGCAATTAAGCTATTTATTTAATTTTACTTGTGTCCAAAAGTTCTCCATGTCCAAACACTTTCATATATTCTTTTTAGCGATTATCAAAGATGATTTTTTATTTTTAACTGAATGCATATACATTAGTATAGAGCCATATGCAAGGAGGCACATCTAAAGATATATGTAAAATACACTTCCTATTTTTTTTTTTTTTTTTTTTTTTTTATTTTAATTACTCAATATTATCTTCATATTTCTTTGAACATCGAAAGTCAACCAAATAATGTTGTACAAAATGTTATTAAACAGACGAAACTAATAAAACAGTCACTGTATAAGCCATGGGCACAACTAAATGTAGATTCTCCCACTCTATTTAGAATCTTAGATAATTTGTAGCGATCTGTAACTGAGAAATCTCCTACGCAAATATTAACCAACTTAGGGGTTGATAGAAAAACTTTTTATATTGGGATTTTATCTATAAAAGCCCTCTTTGTCGGATAAAGAATATTAATGATGAACAAAAAAAAAAAAACTAAAGAGGATTAATTAGGGAAATGTTATTCACACACAAGGGGTTTTTTTTGTTTTTTTTTTCTTTTAACTGAAATTATAATTTTTTTTTTTTTTTTTTCTTCTCCAATGTGTCCCCAACTAAAAACAAAAATTTACTGTTTCACTAAAGTAACTTTCTTTTCTTTTCTTTCTTTTTCTTTCCCTCTGCAGGATGGCCAGCTATCCATGCAAGAAATCCTGGATAAATATGATCTGTTTGTCGGCAGCCAAGCAACCGATTTTGGAGAGGCCCTGAAATCACACGATGAATTCTAAGCCACTGTGCCCACATCCCCAACCCCGCTGCTCATGCCATTGATGACTGGCTAAGCCACTCCTTGAATTTAAGTGTCATTCAGCTGAACAACTCCCAGGACTACTTCTCTGAACCCTGAGCTTATGATTTAAGAGGAAAAAAAAAAAAAAAAGTCTTGCAGGAACACTCACAATGGTCACAGATATAAACCCTGTCGTCAGACGGGTGAGGTGTTTCCCTTAACAAAAATGTGGGTGCCTGGTCCCCCCCCCCTCATCTCCTCCACGTCCTAAGGTTAAGTGACTAGAAATTTGGTCAGCAGGAATCAATATTTTATTTGTTCATATTTTATGCTGACTAAATGGCATTGGTAGCTGACGGGGAGGTGTGTGTGTGTGTGTGTGTGTGTGTGTAAAGTGGATGTGCATTAGAAATATTGCACTTTCCATATTGTTTGTGCATAGTGGTAAGGTATGAGCATATCTACTACATGCAGTATGCATTATAACATCTAACAAGTGTAATGCAAACTAGCATGCATAAACCCACCTGGTTGGGGATGATTAATCTATATTTCATGTATATGCTTTGCCAAAGACCCTTTTTACTTTTTTTTTTTTTTTTTTTTTTTTTTTTTTTTTTTTTTTTTTTTTTTTTTTTTTTTTTTTTTTTTTTTTTTTTTTTTTTTTTTTTTTTCTTTTTTTTTTTTTTTTTTTTTTTTTTTTTTTTTTTTTTTTTTTTTTTTTTTTTTTTTTAAACTTTATTTTGTCATAAAATAAAATATTTTGAAATACTTAATTTTTTTTTTTTTTTTTTTCACTTTCTGATTTGTGATTAATATCACTGTAATTTGTTAGATATTAGATATACATATTTCTAAAAACATATGCTTGCCGTGTGTGTATAATCTATGCACCTACCATGTGGTAAATGTGCTTAGAACAAGAGTGGGTGATTAGGGGGGGAAGTTTTCTGCTGCTTTGTTAGACACTGAGAAAATAATTCTATACTGGCTTCAGTCATCTTGTCTCTATTTAATTCATCAAAATCATTCACTGACTTGGTAGCATTTGGGTTTAATTTCCATCACAGTCTGAAAACTTAATATCAACTAACTTGAGATTAAAAATGGCTTTTTTTCTTTCTTTTTTTTTTTTTTTTTTTTCCACAAAATACCCAAAAGATATAGAAATAGTTTGTGTGTGTATGTATATATATATATATATATATATATATATATATATATATATATATATATATATATATGAAATACAACATATTTTTAATTTATTTGTTTAAATATTTTTAAATGGATACTCTTATTCAGGTAGAAGCTCTGAATTTATTTATTTATTAAACGGTATATTTACATTTACCAGACTGAATATTTGAGAAATCTTGTCAGGAAAATATGCACAGGTTTTCGGGGAGATATGTGTTCAAATATCAGGAGGTCCTACATGGTCAAATGCTCTAAGACACATCAGATCTACTGACAATTTCCCCTAGGAGATGCAGGTTCATATCCTGCTGGAGAGAGCATATTTTTTTTCTAACAAGATTTCTTGACTATTAAGGTTGGTAGATGTAAATAAATAAATATACTGTTTAATAGATAAATAAAAAAAAAAAAAAAAAAAACAAGGCAGCTACTCAAATATGAATATCCTCCCCCCCCCCCAAAAAAAAACATTTAAGCCAATAAATTTAAAAAGAACTTATATATATATATATATATATATATATATATATATATATATATTAGAATTATGTAACTTTGAAATAGCTGAGGTAATTAGCTTTGCATGGTTTTGTATGCAAAATTATTACACAAAATATTTTTACAAAATGTATACATGAATAACTTTTTAATTAATTTTTTTTTTTTTTTTTTTAAATAAAATGCTGATTGCCATCTTCCTGATTTAAAGTATTAAAAAGTTTTCCAATTAAATACCTAATCATCATACCTTATTACCCAAAGTATTTGAAATGATCCTACCTCCCACACTTAACCCTTAAAACAGACATGCCATTGCACCCCGCTTAAAAGTATTCGGGTTACCATTAATTCCCATCATTCACTACGTCAAGAGAAACCAGTCTTTTAAATCACAAGTAATGTCTGTTACTTTTTAAATGTAATTGTTTACTTCTCTTGTGCATATGTATGAAGGCAGACGTATAGCCATTCGATTATTCAAGGGAAATAACTCTAAACATCTAGTTACCTCCCTTGAATTATCCAAAAATAAAACAATTCTGAGATCATCTTCACGTCATAAGAGACAAGGGACTTTAGCCGCAAATGGCACTGAAGTATTTTGTAATGAAAAAAAAAAGATTTAGATTAATTTGAAAGTCTTCTCCTGTTAGCTTCTCAGGAAATTCTAAAGTTAACTTGGGATTAATCTAATTTGTTAGAATTCTATTAAATTGGTATTTTTTTTTTTTTTGTCTTTTAGCAAGTGAATTCATTTGTCTTCATCTTGTCAAACCTATTTGGACTCAAATGTTTTTATATTACAGATTTAAGTTTTTTTTTTTTTTTTTTCTTTTGTTGTTTTCTTTCTCTCAAGTACATGCATAAAAAAAATCGTGAAAAGAAAATTTGTCATTGTCATCAAGAATGTAGGAGGAAAAATATTTTATTTCGGAAGAAAAGAAAATACTTTTTTCTTTTTTTTTTTTTTTTTTCTTCTACATGAGAAAATGCCAAAATATTTACAAAATACAGATGCAATTTTTTTATTGCAATTTGAATATTTTTTTTATCACCATCTTTGAAAAAGTTTTATTTTCCCACCCAATTTATTTGAAAACTTGTCATTGATGTACTTTTTTTTCTTTTTTTTTTTTAGTTTCTTTTCCCTTTCAGTTTGAACAAAAAAAAGTAGTTATTATGGAACCAACGATCTATAATCTTTCTTTTTAAATAAAAAGAAAATAAATAAAATAGTTGTTTGTCTCTTTTTTGTCTTTTTTTTTCTTTTTTTTTCTTTTTTTTTTTTTTTTTTTTTTTTTTTTTCTTCTTGTCTTTCTCTTCTTGTCTTTCTCTTCTTGTCTTTCTCTTCTTGTCTTTCTCTTCTTGTCTTTCTCTTCTTGTCTTTCTCTTCTTGTCTTTCTCTTCTTGTCTTTCTCTTCTTGTCTTTCTTCTTGTCTTTTCTCTTCTTGTCTTTCTCTTCTTGTCTTTCTCTTCTTGTCTTTCTCTTCTTGTCTTTCTCTTCTTGTCTTTCTCTTCTTGTCTTTCTCTTCTTGTCTTTCTCTTCTTGTCTTTCTCTTCTTGTCTTTCTCTTCTTGTCTTTCTCTTCTTGTCTTTCTCTTCTTGTCTTTCTCTTCTTGTCTTTCTCTTCTTGTCTTTCTCTTCTTTGTCTTTCTCTTCTGTCTTTCTCTTCTTGTCTTTCTCTTCTTGTCTTTCTCTTCTTGTCTTTCTCTTCTTGTCTTTCTCTTCTTGTCTTTCTCTTCTTGTCTTTCTCTTCTTGTCTTTCTTCTTGTCTTTCTCTTCTTGTCTTTCTCTTCTTGTCTTTCTCTTCTTGTCTTTCTCTTCTTGTCTTTCTCTTCTTGTCTTTCTCTTCTTGTCTTTCTTCTTGTCTTTCTCTTCTTGTCTTTCTCTTCTTGTCTTTCTCTTCTTGTCTTTCTCTTCTTGTCTTTCTCTTCTTGTCTTTCTCTTCTTTTTCTCTTTCTCTTCTTGTCTTTCTCTTCTTGTCTTTCTCTCTTGTCTTTTCTCTTCTTGTCTTTCTCTTCTTGTCTTTCTCTTTTGTCTTTCTTCTTGTCTTTCTTTCTCTTCTTGTCTTTCTCTTCTTGTCTTTCTCTTCTTGTCTTTCTCTTCTTGTCTTTCTCTTCTTGTCTTTCTTTCTTGTCTTTCTCTTCTTGTCTTTCTCTCTTCTTGTCTTTCTCTTCTTGTCTTTCTCTTCTTGTCTTTCTCTTCTTGTCTTTCTCTTCTTGTCTTTCTCTTCTTGTCTTTCTCTTCTTGTCTTTCTCTTCTTGTCTTTCTCTTCTTGTCTTTCTCTTCTTGTCTTTCTCTTCTTGTCTTTCTCTTCTTGTCTTTCTCTTCTTTCTTTCTTTCTTGTCTTTCTCTTCTTGTCTTTCTCTTCTTGTCTTTCTCTTCTTGTCTTTCTCTTCTTGTCTTTCTCTTCTTGTCTTTTCTCTTCTTGTCTTTCTCTTCTTGTCTTTCTCTTCTTGTCTTTCTCTTCTTGTCTTTCTCTTCTTGTCTTTCTCTTCTTGTCTTTCTCTTCTTGTCTTTCTCTACCTACCAAATATGCCAAGATTTTGCAGCAGCAGTCTTTCTTAATTTTAAAGGCTTATTTGTTGTTGAAATTAAATAAACTAGATTTAATGATTCCCTTTTCCTGAATAGTAAAAGGAATTGATTGAGAGCAGAATTTTGTGTTGCCGTGAATAGGGAGACAGGGTAAAATAAAGTCAGTGGAACAGGAATTGAAATACAAAAAAAACTATCCGTCAGCAAGTAAAGATCTTTTTCTGCTGCTGCATTTCACTTACACAACTTGCAAAGAAAAATTAAAATAAAACAAACTTTTGAACATGTATGGTGGAAGAAAATCTAAACAATTTTTGTAAATGTGTAAGAATTTCTTATAACATTTTATGTCCATATGTAAACTGCTTTAAATGAATTTACTGCTGGTTTGAATTCAGTTTAGGTCATCAACCAAAACTCTAGCCATGCCCGCTCTGTTTTACCCAGAGCTTGTATGAGTTTTTAACTCTAATTTATAAAGTTGAGTATGTGAAAATAATATCATAATGAGAGATATATATATATATATATATATATATATATATATATATATATATATATATATATATAGAAATTTTCATAGGAAATGTCCTCCAACAGGAATCAAACCTGTATCCCATACAGTTTTACTGATTTAGCCACAGACTAGCGTTTCGGTTAACAAGGTCGATTTTACTGTTTTTAAACTACAATTTTCCATGATTTTCTCTCGTACATTCATATCTGCTCAATGCGTATCCAAATGTAGACGTCTTAAAATAATTGTCGGACTTTGTTCATTTCATAATGTGTTGCGTCATTTGTTTACATTTGGATATGCATTGATCAGATATGAATGTACGAGTGAAAATCATGGAAGATTGTAGTTTAAAAACAGTAAAATTGACCTTGCTAACCGAAATGATCCTCTGTGGCTCAATCGGTAAAAGCACGTCACGGTTCTGTATAGGATACAGGTTCGATTCCTGTTGGAGGATGCATATTTTCTACGTAAATTTCTCAGACATTCAGGTCGGTAAATGTTAATACTGTCTATTATAAACAGAGCATATACATATATATATATATATAAAAATTAATAAAATGAAGAGAAAAACCACAAACGTTTTTGATTGTAATGTGGATTATATATATATATATATATATATATATATTTTTTTTTTTTTTTTTTTTTTTTTTTTAAAAAAGTTTTTATTTTCCTACACGGGTTTCCAGTCTCGCAACGGGTGGGGATTTCCACATATTATTAAAAATAAAACAAAGAAAATGTCTCGTATCAAGAATATTTAACATAAAAAAAAAATGAATTATTTTTAATAATAGGTGGAAATCTCCACCCTTTGCTTGATGACGGTCGCAAGACCAGAAACACGTGTGGCAAAATTATGGAAAATAACTTTTTTTTTTTTTTTTTTTTTTTTTAAAATCCCCATTACAACCAAAAACTTTTTCAGCTTTTCTCGTCTTTTTAATATACACACTTTCCTCTCATTGGAATTCTATAACCTCTTCCTTTTATACATGTGTATATATATATATACACGCGCATACCTACCTATATGTATGCACACCCTTATATCTACGTTTGTAGGGTAACTTAGTTTCATAACTTACTAATTTCTCAGACACATATGTAATTTAGCATTCCTCTCATGCGACCCAGTATTTTAAAAAAAAAAAATGTAATAAGTGGCTCAATTGCCATATATCCCTGACGACTCGGGGAATCATGAAATTAAGTAACCCTACAAACGTAGGTGTGTGTATTTATTAATATATGCTTCATAGATATATTTAACTACATTGAGCACCGTTTTCTTTGGACCATAAATTAAATGTTTACTTATTTGTGTATGCATGCTATCACACTCACACACATACAGTTGCTAATATCTCGTTATTTAGTTTACACACACGTGTGTCATTTGGAAAAAATCTTAATTTTTGCCAACGCGTTTTATCTTCTGACATTAACAAGGCAAACAATGAAAGCGAAATGTCTTTGTTGTCATAGTTATGTTATATCTAAAACTTTGAAAAAGAGGGACGCTCTGCTGTAAGCCTCTTTCTGGCTAATGTTAACTTCCATTATACTAAGAGTTTGTTTTTTGTTTTCCATGTTGACAACATAGTAAATAGAATAATTCTGTGGATAAGACAAATTGGTATAAAAATGACAATTGGAAAAAAAAAGTCTTAGTTTTTGCCGATACATTTTGTCACACACACACATATAATTATTTATTGGAAAATTATAACAAATATCACTTGATAAGACACCAGAAGTGTTGAAACAAAATGGCTATTTTTGTAGTGATTTTATAATTTTCGAATAAATAATTATATTTGCTCTACTTTGAGTACTCTTTTAAGAATAGTATTTGTTAGTTATTGGAATTTATTCCGTATACACCGATCCTATACTTGGATATAGATATGTATATGTATATAGATGTATATCTATATGTATGTATATATATATCTGTGAAAAATATATAGGAAAGAACTTGTTAGGTAAATAATCCAAAGTTCTTTAGTATTTTTGTTATTATTTTTAAAAAATAGTGCTCGATACAAAAGTAGAGCATAAATTTTTAAATATATATATATATATATATACACAGAGTGAGTCAAAATTATGTTAACACTAGTATAAGGGGAATCATTTCTTCAGAGCTTACTGAATAATCTCCACCTGACCACCAGCATTGATTGATGCACAAAAATCAGCGATCAACAGTACAATTCAGTGCCTTGACTTACAATTCACCAGAAATTTTTGATGTCTCTCACTTTTTTTGCTATACCCGTGATCCTTTATCATACCCCATAACCAGAAGTCAGTGTGTCATTACCCCATATTTCTTTACCACTCCAACAGTGACTGCAAATAAATGCTTATTATAAATGCTACAAGAGTATGCCATTGATTACCTACCCTGCTCGTCTGATGTGTAGGGGCATTTCCAACAGGATGCAATGCTTGTAGAATGATTATCTGAACGTCGAAGTTCGCCAATGTAGAATGCTTTCTTTCTTGAGTGTTGTAGTCACCAATGTTGAAGTGGTTAAATAGATAAATGTGGCTGCATATTGAGAAAGGCAATAAACATTCATACATAATATTTAAAATATCAAGGAAAAACAATGAAGAACCAATTTGTTTTAAGGAATAAATATATAAAGTGTAACCCGGATATAAGAGAGATTTTCTCTGGTCCCAAATTAGAGCCTGTGTTAATGTATATAAAATAGACCAAACCCGGATATAAGAGAAACCCGGATATAAGAGACTTCTTCTCCGGTTCCGACAACTCTCTTATATCCGGGTTACACTGTATATTAAAAAAACTCAACAATAATACAAAGTAGTTGCAATATGAGTGAAATAGGGAGAAAAAAGTAGCTTCCCTTTAACTGTAAGGAAATGTTTTAAGGAAGATTTATTAGAGTATAAAGTTCAGTGTTGAAAAAGAATATTTCTTTAGAAAATTGTTCAGTTGTGTTGCAACTTACAGAGTTGATTCAACTTATTATGTCCGCAGAGAACTGGTGGTGTATCAAATAAAGTTCTGTATCTGTGTGTATGTACGTGCGGAGTGAGTAGGATGAATAATACAAGTGAGTAGTTGAGATCTATTGTCTCTGGTTTTTACTCTACTGTGGTGCTGGAACTACTACTACTTGTTTTTTGGAATGCATCCAATATTTATATTACTTAGGGTGGCTCCCAGCACAGATGCAGGATATATTTTTAAATGTACACGAAAACTACTCGATTGGACAAAAAATGGACCAATCAGTGATTTTATAGCAAAACTTGTTTGTGAGCAAAGTGTAGGAAAAAATTCAGTATGGTGAAATGCGATCGATAAATTGTCCTATTATTTTTAGTATTTATCGACCAATCAAAATTGAAGAAATATAGGCGTGGCACTACAGCGTCATTCTGCCCGTACTGTTCATGCTTATCTCGATCAAAGTTTCCCATTTAAGCTTATGTCGATGGTTTTTATTCTCACATGACAGTATTTTACAGAAAACATTTGGCTGAAGCTCCAGTATTTTAACAACTATGTTAGTAGCAATAGAAAAAAAATCTTGACAAGGGTACCTACAAAAAAATGTCTGTCAAAACGACAGTTTTTCCCTTGATGCCACTATCATTTTAACTCCCTTCACTCCACAGCAATGTTTATTGTTTTTAAAAAGCAATGATTTAGAATTTTAACGTAGGAATTTATACATTTTTGTCCTTGAGAATTGACAACAAAAAAAAGAAAAACTATTTTATTATTTAGTTACATTATTACATTGTTTATTGGAATTGTTGGCAAAACATGAGCTAATTGTCAATCAATTCGAACTTTATAAAATGGTAAATAAGGATTCCCTTATGGTTTGTTCATATATATTTTAATAATTTAGTAAATGTTTATAAATTTAGGAATAAACAATTGTTTTCATATTTCTTTATAAATTAGTAAATGATAAATATTGAATTTTTATAATGTTGTAAATATAAAATTATCCTTGTAAATAAACAAAAGTGTTTAATATTTTGTTGTAAATTCTCAAGGACAAAAATAAGTGTATAAATTCATTGTGATCATATTTTAGGTTTTATTACAATTCTAATCATTGATTTTTAGAATAAATATTGCCAAGGAGTGAAGGTAGTTAAAATAACAGTGGTGTCAAGGGAAAAAAATTTTTTTTTTTGTTTTTTTTTTTTGGAAATAAAATTTAAAGATTCCCAAAATATATTTTTCCAATTAAACTTTTCTCAAAATGCTCAACATTTTTACTTTTTCTACTTTTGTTCGCCTGCAGCTTGTAATGTCTTTTTAACCAACAGCACACCTAGGAGCAAATTAAAATATCACGGCACACCTAACAAAATTTTTAAAGCGTATACATTTAAATATGCACGAATCTGAACTTACTTTATTTCAATGTTTCTATTCAACTATTTGTACAGCTTATTTAGTACTAAACCTGTGCCTGTTTTTTTTGTTTGTTTTTTTTATTTATTTATTTATTTATTTTTTTTTTTATTTTTTCAATTTCTTCAGTGTTTGGTCAAATGTGCAATAAGCATATCTTCATTTCTTCTTTAGTTGAGCGTAGTTTCTCACTTTTTATTTTATTATGTTATTTAGGGTTGAGAAGCCTAATTCGCATAAACAAAACAAATGTCGCCTCCCTCTGTCTTTTTTACAAATACTTTCCCGGTAACTGCTCCGATGAGCTGCTTTCGCCGGTTCCCAGAATTCATGAATTTAAGCGTTCAACTAGACTGACATCTTGCTCTCACCCTTTCATTGTCGAAACTGTTAAATGTAGCCGTCACTTCTACTCCAAAAACAAAACTGCTCTCTATTACTTACCACAGAGAACCATCCCTGCCTTCCATTAGAATGTCTGATGATCAACTCCACGAGAGCACCTCTTTGCGACTGCTCGGCCTCACATTGACTGCTGACCTGAGATGGAACAAATACATTGAGTAAATAGCTTCGTCCACTGCAAGGAAAGTTGGCTCCCTGTACCGCGCCAGGAAATTTTTCTCACCAGAGTCAATCCTTCAAATCTACAAATCAACCATTTGCCCTTGCATGAACTATTGCTGCCATATATGGTCTGGAGCACCTTATAATTGTCTAAAGGTCCTTGATAAAATCCAGAGACGGATATACAATGTAATTGGCCCCGATCTGGCATCTTGTCTGCAGCCGCTCTCTCACAGATGTGTCATCGCCTCCCTCTGTCTTTTTTTTACAAATACTTTCACAGTAACTGCTCCAATGAGCTGCTTTCGCTGGTTCCCAGACTTCATGAATTTAAGCGTTCAACTAGGCTGGTATCTCTCTCTCACCGTTTCACTGTCAAAACTGTTAAAGGTAGCTGTCTCTTCTACTCCAATAGCTTCATGTCTCGCACTTCTCACCTGTGGAACTCCCTACCCTCTTCCTGTTTCCCTGATAGCTATAATCTCCAACTATTCAAATGTAATGTCAATCGACGTCTCCAGATGCCTTGATCTATCCCCTATCCTTCTCTTCATCCTTTCCTCTATCACTCCTCTTTACTCTCGCTCCAACTCTCTGTAACCCCTTGCGTGCTAGTGGCTTCCTGCCTTGCTTGGGGTGAAACGCTTAAAAAAAAACAAAAAAATTGCAATACGTTTACAAAACGTATCAATCTAATTAAAATGTAATCAGTGAATTCAATTTTGATTGTCTGAAGGCAAAAAGGAATATGGATTTGACTTATACAAACTCCTTAATTTTCTTGGTCCATTGTCATCTACTTACTACTGTAGATGAATGCACCCAAACGAAAAGGGAGGGGGGATGGAAAAGCAACTAAATAAAACAACAAAATATATTCCTGAATTGAGGGAGACCAATCAATCAATCTTGAAATGCCGAAAAGATTTGATTACTCCTTACTATTCGTAGAAAGAAATATATAATCCATTTTGAGTCAGTGTTTCTCAACCTTTTTAAGCAACGGCCCACCTAAGAGCAAATGAAAATATCACGGTACACCTAGCAACATTTTTAAAGGGTATACATTTAAATGTTATGAAATAAAACCTTAAATTTTAAAAAAATATACACACAAATATGAACTTAGTTTACTTCAATGTTTCTATTAAACTACTTTCAAGCACACTCCATATATATATATATATATATATATTATAAATTAATTGATTTAAAATATGTTTTTTTTTCGCTACACAGTTCTGACCATGTTTCAAAAATGGAAGCTAAAAGCCATGAATTTAATTTTGCAATGAAATTAAAGATTCAAGTTCCATTTCATCCTCTAGTGAATTTTGGAGTAACTTTTAAAATTACTGGGTTTTAAAGACAAGCAGAAAAAAAAACATTTTAAATCAATTAATTTATAATATTAATGCTCTGTAAATTTACATTGAGCACTATTTTGTAAAAATAAAAATATCTATAAGAACATCGGATTATATATCTTACTGTTCTTTCTTTTTTTATATATATATATATATATATATATATATATATATATATATATATATATATTACTTTATTATTCCTTGATAATGGCTAAAGGTATAGCCGAAAGTGCTTGAAAAAATAAAACATTTGGACAGTTTTTACATAATTTATTGATGGAAAAGAAAAAATTATATGACCATATGAGAAATTACATAAAAACTTAATCAAAACACTTTGTCTGTCATATTTAAAGAAGCTTGCATGAAAAAAGAACTGCTACCTAAATACATACACACACGCATATATATTATAATAAAACATTTTAAATCGCTACTCAAAAGCTTTCATGTTTCAATACTATGATTGTACTTCCTCAGGTGATTGTTGGTAACTGGTGATAAAATGATTTTTTTAGGGAAATTTAAAAACAAATTGTTACCTCTTTTTCAAAAGTTAATGTGGGTCATAAGGTCAGAATTAAAAATATACCTATGGGTATGTCTTGATTAACCAATTAAACATCAGATCTATCCTAAATCCCTAAAAAAAAATATTGTGCTTACAAGGGTTATGTACTGAGTTACATTCCAATTTATTTTTGTCTACCAACTGGATGCTAGTTGGGCTTTCCTATCTACCCTTACTTCTGGCACTCTTGGCCTTTACTACTTTTGGTTACCACGGACCCTAACTTCTGGCTGCCACAAACTTTGACTTCTGGCATTCCTGCCCTTCATTACTCCCGGGCCTTTACTTCAACCTAATTCACCTGGTTGATCGGCGTTAATGGACCTGCTCACAACAGCCCTGAACTTTCAGCTACTAAATTGGACCCTAATTCCAGCATCACTATCTCAACCTAACTCATTTGGTTGATCAGCGTTAATGGACCTGCTTACAACATCTGTTTACAAAGGGAAGGCTCAAGGGATCTGATACACAAGGATTCTAGAGACTTGAGGTGAAATGTGGGGTGGGACCTAGATAAAATCAAAAAAACAGTCCGCACTAAAATTAACCACACATTCCCTACTATTTATTATATGCTCAGCAATATATATATATATAAAGACATTTTTATGTTTATACGTTCTTTTTATAAATACAAATATTTAAGTAAATGCTCTGTTTATAATAAACAGTATTAACAACATTTACCAGCCTGAGTGTCTGAGAAATTTTCATAGAAAATATGCATCCTCCGACAGGAATTGAACCTGTATACTATACAGAACCATCACATACCCTAACATGCTATTACCAATTTTGCCACAGAGGAGCGTTTCAGTTAGCAAGGTCGATTTTACTGTTTTTAAACTACAATTTTCCATGATTTTCGCTCGTTCAATCATATCTGTTTGATGCGTATCCAAATGTAAACAAATGACATGACACATTATGAAAATCATGGAGAATTGTAGTTTAAAAACAGTAAAATCGACCTTGCTAACCGAAACGCTCCTCTGTGGCGAAATCGGTAAAAGCACATCAGGCTATATTGCTTTGATAAAGTCAGATGACGAAATGTGTCGGCAAAGACTAAGTATTGCTTTTCCTATTGGCTGTTTTATTCATTTTCTCTTTTCTACGGATATATTCTGAGAACTTTCACACACACACACACACACACACACACACACACACATATATATATATCTTAATAAAATTTGAAGAATGAAATGTCAACAAAATGATACCAATATTGACAATAAAATTGATATATATATATATATATATATATATATATTATAAATTAATTGATTTAAAATATGTTTTTTTTCCCCTTACACAGTTCTAACCATGTTTCAAAAATGGAAGCTAAAAGCTTCGAATTTAATTTTGCAATTAAATTAAAGACATTAGTTCCATTTCATCCTCAAGTGAAAAATTCGCTTGAGGATGAAATGGAACTAATGTCTTTAATTTAATTAAAAAATTAAATTTGTGGCTTTTAGTTTCCATTTTTGAAACATGGTTAGAACTGTGTAGCGGGAAAAACCATATTTTAAATCAATTACTTTATAATATTAATGCTCTGTAAATTTACATTGAGCTCTATTTTGTAAAAAATAAAAATATCTATAAGAACACCGGATTATATATCTTACTGTTCTTTCTTTTTATTTAAATATATATATATATATATATATATATATATATATATATATTATTAGCTTAAAAGCTGCCCTATCATGCGGCATTTAAGCTATCTCATGCGTAGGATTCTTGATTGGGAGGAGTAAATGCAATAGGCAACAATAAACTAGAGAAGAATTCAAAAATGATCGCTGCATTTAAGTATTGCATTAATATTTAAGCTTACCTTTTAAGGGGAATTAACAGGAGATAACTGATAACTGACATCCATTAAACATGATATGTGGAACTAGAACAGTCTACCACAGTGAGCAAAATAAAGAGTTCAGTTTGACATTCCAACCACCTGAAGAAGGCCAGAGCGTACAACGGCCGAAACTTTGTAATAAATATAGCGACAAAGAAGAGGACAATATTACGAATATTGTAAATAGTGTAATGAAATCGATCCTGGCCAGGCATCTAGACTTCAGTCATTTTCTCACCGACGTAACGTGGCTTCCCTTTGTCTTTTCTAAAAACATTTTCATGGCAACTGCTTTAACGAGCTTTTCCCCTGGTGCCCCAAATACATGAATTTAACCGTGCTACTAGATTGGAATTTAGGTCACACCCTTTTCCTGTTAGTTAAATGCGACCACCATTTCCCACCTGGGGGCATCCCTTCCGATTTCTTGCTTCCCTGATAATTACAATCTTCAAAACTTTAAATGCAACGTCAATCGCCATCTTCTGTTGCCGTGAATTCTGTTCATCTTGTGTCCTTTCTTCAACCCTCCCTATATTCGGTCTTCTCTTTCACTTTCACCCCCCTGTAACTCCCTGCGAGCTCGTGGCATACATGTCTTGCTTGTTGAAAGGGTTAAAAAATAGTTTTGCTTAGTTTTATAGTGTCGTAGGACTTCGGAGTTGAAATGAACAATTGATTTATTTTTCAAAAAGGTTAATGGAAGCAGATCATGACGAGGAAACACACGGGTAATTTTAACAAAACAAGCAAAGGAATTTATTAACGAATTTACATACTTGAAGGTGTTTCAGCAGCTCGTTTCAGGAAAGATAAATCAGAAAATTTTAAAGTCCGTAGTTTCAACGGTTTGTCATGAAGAGGAAATGTTCATACAACAGATGAAATGATCTTAGACAAAATAATATACAAAAATGTTTAAAAAAGCTAAGAACGCTGTTCATAGAAGGGTTATACGGTTGCATGCATTCAAAAGTAGATGAAGATAGTTTGAAATACTTATCTGTCTTGGATTGTTGAAATAAAGTTCTTTGAAGAGCCAAATGCTTGTTTAAGGCCAATAATATAATCAGCGAGTCATGTGGTGAAGTAATGGATTGTGGCTCGGATTGAGGAATCGGAGAGCCGAGTTCGAATTCCAGTCGAGTACATTACATTCACTTACGTGCTAATACCCTTGGGAAAGGCATGAATCGAACTCTTCTGGCCTGAAGAGACACGGTGGAGTAATGGATTGTTGCTCGGATTGAGGAATTGGAGAGCCGAGTTCGAATTCCAGTCGAATCCATTACATTCACTTACGTGCTAATACACTTGGAAATACACTTCTCCCCCAGCTATGAGTAAATAGCAGGACAGACTGCGTTCTATAGCCTTGAATGGCAACTGATCTACTGCAGAAAGAAATGGCAACCCACTGCGGGAAAAAAAATCTGCCTCGTCAGTCATGTATCGTAAGTTACATGATCGCCTAAGTGTGTATTACGTATGAAACATAACTGATTGAAATTCACTTACTTGAGAATACATTTGGAAAAGGTATGAATCCTCTTCTTCTCCACCAGCTATGAGTAAATAGCAGGACAGCAGGGTTCTATAGCCTTGGATGGCAACCTACTTCGGGAAAATAATATGCCTCGTCAGTCATGTATCGAAAGTTACATGATCGCCTAAGCGTATATTACGCATGGCACATAAGTGACTGAGTCATTTGACACTGGCAAAAACCGAAACGTTGGACGCGGAAAGAAAAACGAAACTTTTCACATGACTTCAGACGCTCTGCTCTTGTTCTCATCTATTATTAAAATGAATTCAATTATCCTTATTTTTTTCGATGTTGAACATTTTCTTTTCTGTTTGGTAGGGACACGAATGTTTTTCTTGAATTGGCAGTGAAAAAGTTCTGCTTCAACGGAAATATAACAATTAACATTGGTCCGAGTCGAACAACATAAGGAAAATTAATTCATTTTAATAATATGTGGAGATATCCAAACTTTGCCTGAAGAAGGTCGTGAGGCTCGAAACCCGTGTTGCGAAATTATGGAAAATAAAACATAATATATATTTTTTTAAAAATCCACATTACAAACAAAAACGTTTGCGGTTTCTCTCTTCGTTTTAACATATTCTCTAATACTTAGTAACCTCTTGCGTTCTAGTGGCTTTATTGAGAGAGAGAGAGGGAGTAAGAGAGAGTGAGGGGATATATATATAGAGAGAGATGTGGTTATATATTTACAGTTATAAATATAGATATATAGACAGTTATATATACATATATATATAGTGAGAGAGAGAGAGAGCGATATATATATATATATATATATATATATATATATATATATGTGTGTGTGTGTGTGTGTGTGTGTGTGTAGAGAGATATAGATCAACAGATATAGATAGATGTATTTATAGACATACACTTATACATCCGTCCAGACATACACACACGCATATATATATATATATATATATATATATATATATATATATATATATATATAGATAGATATATATAGATAGTGGTAAATATACACATACATATGCAAAATATATAGATATATATACATGGGTGCATACACATACATGTATATTTTTTGAATAAAAAATTCCGAGAGGATAGAATCCAGGTAGAATTCAATGTCTAGGACAGAGTAAGGATATAATAAATAGGCTTAAACACTAATATTCCATGGTCATAGAATAAATTATGATCATGGAATATTAGTGTTATAAATATAGATACATAGACATAGAGCAGAAACCATCCAAATATACACAGATTTATATATATATATATATATATATATATATATATATATATATATATATATATATTGAAGTGATGTTAAAGATATTCTTTTGTACATTTTTTATGTTGCTTTTATTTCCTTGACATGGAAGAAGCTTTAGGAAACTCACACAACCATTATTATCTTCCTCGCTTAAAAAAAAAAAATCTTACAATACAAAAATAACCCAACCGTAGAAAAGAAAACAATCCATCTATTATACGTCATAGCTAATTTTCCTGAAATCTCTGAAATTCATCTCTTCCCTCCAGATATGGGCTAAATAGTACGAATACCGTAGAAAACAAATAAATCAAATACCGCTTAGCTACACACACATATCTTTTAGATTTATTAATATTCTCTGGAATATAAATATTTAGAAACTACCGTGGTCACAAAGTTAGGGATTAATTTATATATTGAGTGTAATTTAGAATTGATCTCTCACTTTTTATCCATATTATAACTTTGTTTTTTGTTTGTCAAATTCTGATTAGGCATGAAGCCACCTCTTCTCCCCCAGCTATGGGTTAATTAGTAAAACAAGTATCAATATGGACTTGGGGATCTTAAAATGTAAAAATATTTTCTGGTTTTAAATAACCTGCAAAGGGTTGATAAGCCATAAAGAAATAATTCAGTCATTTGAATAAAGTTTTTTGAACTCGACTAAATTTAAAATCTAGAGGATGTGAATGATCTCAGTTTGAAAATCATCAATCCTTTGGTCATAGCATTCCTGGCAAAAGTTTTTTCTTGTCTTCCTCATTCTTTAGCCCCACAATGAAGAGGTAAATTTTGACCCGAACATGAACAAGAACCTGTTTTATATATATATATATATATATATATATATATATATATATATATATATAAAGACATTTTAGTGTGTATACATTCTTTTTTATGGATACAAATATTTAAGTAAGTGTTCTGTTTATAATAAACAGTATTAACAACATTTACCGGCCTGAATGTCCAACAAATTGTCATAAAAAATATGCGTCCTCGGACAGGAATCGAACTTGTATCCTATACGGAACCGACATATAGCCTGACGTGCTTCTAACGATTGAGCCACAGAGGAGCGTTTCTATTAGCAAGGTCGATTTTACTGTTTTCAAACTACAATTTTCCATGATTTTCTCACGTACATTCATATCTGCTCGATGCGTATCCAAATGTAAACAAATGACGTCGCACATTATGAAATGGATTAAATCCGACAATTATTTTAAGACATTTTATGTTCCTAAAAAGAATGTGTAAACATAAAAATGTCTCAAAATAATTGTCGGACTTTTGTCCATTTCATAATATATATATATATATATATATATATATATATATATATATATATATATATATATATATATATATAATCAATCGACTCTCCTGTCGAGATTCGACGTGAGGGTCAAGCAGATCAGTTTCAGGAAACCGACAGCCCGACACCGGCACATCAGATTTGATTATAGTGGTGAAGGCCTCGTGCAGGACCATCCAGACTTTTTGAAGGGACGAATACAGAGACCTGGTGCATCGTTTTCCTACCCTTGACGAGTTGACACATCAAGGGAAGGGAGACCACTCAGGTTAGTTATTTAACCTATAGCTGGGGAGAAGTGAGGTTGATCGATTGATTCATTTTCTATAACTTATCATCGCTTTGCAGATTATTTACAACCAGATAATATTCCTAACAAATCGACCTTGCTGAGATTCGAACCCGAGTCTCGTGGTCGGAAAATAGACGTTATATGTGAAAAATATATATATATATATATATATATATATATATATATATATATATATATATATATATATATATATATATTATGAAATGGACAATTATTTTTAAGACATTTTTATGTTTATACATTCTTTTTATAAACATAAAATGTCTTAAAATAGTTGTCGGACTTTGTCCATTTTATAATCCGTGTTTACATTTGGATACGTATCGAGCAGATATGAATGCCCGTGAAAAAATCACGAAAATTGTAGCCTAAAAACATTAAAATCGACCTTGCCAACTGAAACGCTCCTCTGTGGCTCAATCGGTAAAAGCACGTCAGGCTATATGATGGTTCCGTATAGGATACAGGTTCGATTCCTGTCGAATGGCGCATATTTTTTTTATGACAAATTCTCGGACATTCAGGCCGGTAAATGTTGTTAATACTGTTTATTATAAACAGAGCATTTACTTAAATATTTGTATCTATAAAAAAGAATGTATAAACATAAAATATCTTAATATATATATATATATATATATATATATATATATATATATATATAGATAGATAGATAGATAGATAGATAGAGATAACTAACTCGTTTCTGAAAAATTCGAATTTTTGATTTGCTAATAATCAAATCAATCTCGAGGGAAAAAAATCTTACTTTCCCTTACGATCCGTTTAGGTGAAACCTAGGTAGGTTTGTCTGGCTCAATAGATATATATATATATATATATATATATATATATATATATATATATATATATATATATAGAAGTTCTTGCTCATGTTCGGCTCAAAGTTTATTGTCTCTTCGTGTGGGGGCTAAAGGAATGCTATGACCAAAGGATTGGTGGTTTTCCCACCGAGATTAACATCCTTTAGATTTTAAATCTAGTCTAGTTCAAAAAACGTTATTCAAATGATTGATTCATTTTTTTTATGGGTTATCAGCCCTTTGCAGATTATTTAAAACCAGAAAATAGTTTTAGATTTTAAGATACCCAAGTCCATATTAATGATTTAGTGATACTAGTTTTACTAATTAACCCATAGCTGGGGGAGAAGAGGTGAATTCATACCTAATTAGAATTTTATGAACAAAAAAAAGAAATTATAATATGGATACAAAGTGGGAGATCAATTGTAAATTACACTCAATATATAAACTAATCCCTCACTTTGTGGTTGCGGTAGTTTCTACACATTTATATTCCAGAGAATATTAATAAATCTAAAAGATATGCGTAGCTAAGCGATATTTGATTGATTGATTCGTTTTCTACGGTATTCGTACTATTTAGCCCATAGCTGGAGGGAAGAGATGAATTTCAGAGATTTCAGGAAAATTAGCTATGACGTATAATAGATGGATTGTTTTCTTTTCAACGGTTGGGTTATTTTTGTATTGTAAGATTTTTTTTTTTTAAGCGAGGAGGATAATAATGATTGTATGAGTTCTCCAAAGCTTCTCCTATGTCAACGAAATAAAAGCAACATAAAAAATGTACAAAGAATATCTTTATCATCACTTCAATATATATATATATATATATATATATATATATATATATATATAAATTTTTTTTCAACGTCCATAAAGGAAA